>OY821517.1:223926944-224295472 GCA_963682025.1 Cordilura impudica | reverse complement strand
TGCTGTAGATTGTTCAGTGCGATTCCTGCAGTATTATTTGAACGGCAATTCCAAGAGCAATGTTTGGCATTTAGGTCACCAAAAACTATGTATTCTTTGGTGGAAGGTGTTAGGTTCAAGATATCAGCACAGAAGTTATGGGTATATCTTGGTGAGTATAATGAAGATACAACAATAGGTCTATTATTTATAATAACTTCAATTGAGATGTTTTCGATTGATGAAGTGTTTGATATAAAGAGGTTTTTATGAGCGACAGATTTATGAATTAACAGAGCTACTCCTCCTCCTCTTGCATCTGTTCTGTCACTTCTATATAAATAATAATTTTTAAAATAGGGTCTATGATTTTCTGAAAAAAATGTTTCATTCAAAGACGCTATTTTAATATTTTCTCGTTCAATTAGTATCTCAAATTGTTTTAATTTCGAAAAGTTTGAAATGCCATTAGCATTCAAGTGAAGCATTTTGAATTCGTTTAAATTATTAGTATAATCCATGGGCGTATTTTACCATTGACATTACAACTTTGATTTGTTGTACTTTTGAAGTGCACCTATGCAAATCATCCATAGCTGTAGTGAAAATATCAAAAAGCTCATCAATGCTAAATAAATCGTTGTTTGTTTTCAGCTGGTTAGCATATGTAGCTTTGCTGTTATTGTTGATGTTATTGTTACAATTTGTGTTGTTGTTTCTTAAGTTAGGAAAATCTCCCACATTAAATTGAAATGAGTTATTTTGTTGTTGTCTGCTTTTATTCGGACTTTTAGAAGTAACTCTTGTTCTAGTTTCCAAATAGAGAGAACGTAACGGACAGTTGATATCGTTTGCAGAGTGATCAGTTCTCTCTTTTCCTTGTTTTTTGCAATTAAAGCATGTAAAAACAGCTGGTCTTTTTTCATTTGTGTTAAACGGACACACACTTGTATGATGTTGTTCTGCACATATCATACATGCAGCACTTCGATGGCAATGTTCACCACCATGGCCATACATCAAGCAGTTCCAGCATTGAGTTGGTTTGTTCTTGGATTTCGATTTATATTTTTTCCAAGAAATTATAATATTAGAAATTGTTCGTACATTTTTTAAAGCAGTTGGATTAAAATTTTTACGAACAAATTGAACTTTATAAACTGCATTATTGTTTGAACTGAATTTGGTGGTTATTTCAGTTACGGAAGAGGGGGATAGGTTGTAGTTTTTTAGCTCCTTGGAGATTTCCTCAGAGCTTATGCAGGGTAAACCGTGTAAAAAGGTGGTGTATAACCTATTTTCTTTGGAGCCATAAGAATGAAACTCCATCTTATTCTCTTTAAGTATTTGCTTGTAGCATTCGTACATTTTATTACTAGGAGCAAAAATTTTGGTACCAATTGAAGTACGTTTGAAAATGCAATCCTTACCAAGCAGCTTTTGTATATCTGTAAATGAAGCGTTAGCTTCTACAACAATGGGTGGAGGTTTGTGTTCCTTAACATCGTTAATATTTGATACGGGAGTTACGTCCATATCATTGAGGCCAGCAAGCAGGCTAAATCTGTTGCTTGAAGTTGACGCCATGTTCGGGTTAACAAAACCCGGAGGAAGTTTTGTCATCTTCTTATTCACAAGCTTTCTTTTTGATGAAGATTTGGCCCCTCGGGCCATCGCAAAATTTTTATTCCTGTTTTAAAGCTGGATTGTCTACCACGTGAGTTCAAATGAGATCAAGAATAGGCAATTGAAAAAACAAAAATAAACACTTGTTTTTAATTTTAAATAGTTGTACTCTAAGCGCTTTGATTTTTTACACAACCGTTCGTAAAGAGAGTTAGATTCGAACTGTTAATTTATATCCATGTCTGTGTAACAATGTGAAAAAAAGAGAACGATAAACAAAAAGGAATATTAAATATATCAGAGTTGCATTTGAAATAATGATAATGATAATGATAATGATAATGATAATGATAATGATAATGATAATGATAATGATAATGATAATGATAATGATAATGATAATGATAATGATAATGATAATGATAATGATAATGATAATGATAATGATAATGATAATGATAATGATAATGATAATGATAATGATAATGATAATGATAATGATAATGATAATGATAATGATAATGATAATGATAATGATAATGATAATGATAATGATAATGATAATGATAATGATAATGATAATGATAATGATAATGATAATGATAATGATAATGATAATGATAATGATAATGATAATGATAATGATAATGATAATGATAATGATAATGATAATGATAATGATAATGATAATGATAATGATAATGATAATGATAATGATAATGATAATGATAATGATAATGATAATGATAATGATAATGATAATGATAATGATAATGATAATGATAATGATAATGATAATGATAATGATAATGATAATGATAATGATAATGATAATGATAATGATAATGATAATGATAATGATAATGATAATGATAATGATAATGATAATGATAATGATAATGATAATGATAATGATAATGATAATGATAATGATAATGATAATGATAATGATAATGATAATGATAATGATAATGATAATGATAATGATAATGATAATGATAATGATAATGATAATGATAATGATAATGATAATGATAATGATAATGATAATGATAATGATAATGATAATGATAATGATAATGATAATGATAATGATAATGATAATGATAATGATAATGATAATGATAATGATAATGATAATGATAATGATAATGATAATGATAATGATAATGATAATGATAATGATAATGATAATGATAATGATAATGATAATGATAATGATAATGATAATGATAATGATAATGATAATGATAATGATAATGATAATGATAATGATAATGATAATGATAATGATAATGATAATGATAATGATAATGATAATGATAATGATAATGATAATGATAATGATAATGATAATGATAATGATAATGATAATGATAATGATAATGATAATGATAATGATAATGATAATGATAATGATAATGATAATGATAATGATAATGATAATGATAATGATAATGATAATGATAATGATAATGATAATGATAATGATAATGATAATGATAATGATAATGATAATGATAATGATAATGATAATGATAATGATAATGATAATGATAATGATAATGATAATGATAATGATAATGATAATGATAATGATAATGATAATGATAATGATAATGATAATGATAATGATAATGATAATGATAATGATAATGATAATGATAATGATAATGATAATGATAATGATAATGATAATGATAATGATAATGATAATGATAATGATAATGATAATGATAATGATAATGATAATGATAATGATAATGATAATGATAATGATAATGATAATGATAATGATAATGATAATGATAATGATAATGATAATGATAATGATAATGATAATGATAATGATAATGATAATGATAATGATAATGATAATGATAATGATAATGATAATGATAATGATAATGATAATGATAATGATAATGATAATGATAATGATAATGATAATGATAATGATAATGATAATGATAATGATAATGATAATGATAATGATAATGATAATGATAATGATAATGATAATGATAATGATAATGATAATGATAATGATAATGATAATGATAATGATAATGATAATGATAATGATAATGATAATGATAATGATAATGATAATGATAATGATAATGATAATGATAATGATAATGATAATGATAATGATAATGATAATGATAATGATAATGATAATGATAATGATAATGATAATGATAATGATAATGATAATGATAATGATAATGATAATGATAATGATAATGATAATGATAATGATAATGATAATGATAATGATAATGATAATGATAATGATAATGATAATGATAATGATAATGATAATGATAATGATAATGATAATGATAATGATAATGATAATGATAATGATAATGATAATGATAATGATAATGATAATGATAATGATAATGATAATGATAATGATAATGATAATGATAATGATAATGATAATGATAATGATAATGATAATGATAATGATAATGATAATGATAATGATAATGATAATGATAATGATAATGATAATGATAATGATAATGATAATGATAATGATAATGATAATGATAATGATAATGATAATGATAATGATAATGATAATGATAATGATAATGATAATGATAATGATAATGATAATGATAATGATAATGATAATGATAATGATAATGATAATGATAATGATAATGATAATGATAATGATAATGATAATGATAATGATAATGATAATGATAATGATAATGATAATGATAATGATAATGATAATGATAATGATAATGATAATGATAATGATAATGATAATGATAATGATAATGATAATGATAATGATAATGATAATGATAATGATAATGATAATGATAATGATAATGATAATGATAATGATAATGATAATGATAATGATAATGATAATGATAATGATAATGATAATGATAATGATAATGATAATGATAATGATAATGATAATGATAATGATAATGATAATGATAATGATAATGATAATGATAATGATAATGATAATGATAATGATAATGATAATGATAATGATAATGATAATGATAATGATAATGATAATGATAATGATAATGATAATGATAATGATAATGATAATGATAATGATAATGATAATGATAATGATAATGATAATGATAATGATAATGATAATGATAATGATAATGATAATGATAATGATAATGATAATGATGATAATGATAATGATAATGATAATGATAATGATAATGATAATGATAATGATAATGATAATGATAATGATAATGATAATGATAATGATAATGATAATGATAATGATAATGATAATGATAATGATAATGATAATGATAATGATAATGATAATGATAATGATAATGATAATGATAATGATAATGATAATGATAATGATAATGATAATGATAATGATAATGATAATGATAATGATAATGATAATGATAATGATAATGATAATGATAATGATAATGATAATGATAATGATAATGATAATGATAATGATAATGATAATGATAATGATAATGATAATGATAATGATAATGATAATGATAATGATAATGATAATGATAATGATAATGATAATGATAATGATAATGATAATGATAATGATAATGATAATGATAATGATAATGATAATGATAATGATAATGATAATGATAATGATAATGATAATGATAATGATAATGATAATGATAATGATAATGATAATGATAATGATAATGATAATGATAATGATAATGATAATGATAATGATAATGATAATGATAATGTAATGATAATGATAATGATAATGATAATGATAATGATAATGATAATGATAATGATAATGATAATGATAATGATAATGATAATGATAATGATAATGATAATGATAATGATAATGATAATGATAATGATAATGATAATGATAATGATAATGATAATGATAATGATAATGATAATGATAATGATAATGATAATGATAATGATAATGATAATGATAATGATAATGATAATGATAATGATAATGATAATGATAATGATAATGATAATGATAATGATAATGATAATGATAATGATAATGATAATGATAATGATAATGATAATGATAATGATAATGATAATGATAATGATAATGATAATGATAATGATAATGATAATGATAATGATAATGATAATGATAATGATAATGATAATGATAATGATAATGATAATGATAATGATAATGATAATGATAATGATAATGATAATGATAATGATAATGATAATGATAATGATAATGATAATGATAATGATAATGATAATGATAATGATAATGATAATGATAATGATAATGATAATGATAATGATAATGATAATGATAATGATAATGATAATGATAATGATAATGATAATGATAATGATAATGATAATGATAATGATAATGATAATGATAATGATAATGATAATGATAATGATAATGATAATGATAATGATAATGATAATGATAATGATAATGATAATGATAATGATAATGATAATGATAATGATAATGATAATGATAATGATAATGATAATGATAATGATAATGATAATGATAATGATAATGATAATGATAATGATAATGATAATGATAATGATAATGATAATGATAATGATAATGATAATGATAATGATAATGATAATGATAATGATAATGATAATGATAATGATAATGATAATGATAATGATAATGATAATGATAATGATAATGATAATGATAATGATAATGATAATGATAATGATAATGATAATGATAATGATAATGATAATGATAATGATAATGATAATGATAATGATAATGATAATGATAATGATAATGATAATGATAATGATAATGATAATGATAATGATAATGATAATGATAATGATAATGATAATGATAATGATAATGATAATGATAATGATAATGATAATGATAATGATAATGATAATGATAATGATAATGATAATGATAATGATAATGATAATGATAATGATAATGATAATGATAATGATAATGATAATGATAATGATAATGATAATGATAATGATAATGATAATGATAATGATAATGATAATGATAATGATAATGATAATGATAATGATAATGATAATGATAATGATAATGATAATGATAATGATAATGATAATGATAATGATAATGATAATGATAATGATAATGATAATGATAATGATAATGATAATGATAATGATAATGATAATGATAATGATAATGATAATGATAATGATAATGATAATGATAATGATAATGATAATGATAATGATAATGATAATGATAATGATAATGATAATGATAATGATAATGATAATGATAATGATAATGATAATGATAATGATAATGATAATGATAATGATAATGATAATGATAATGATGATAATGATAATGATAATGATAATGATAATGATAATGATAATGATAATGATAATGATAATGATAATGATAATGATAATGATAATGATAATGATAATGATAATGATAATGATAATGATAATGATAATGATAATGATAATGATAATGATAATGATAATGATAATGATAATGATAATGATAATGATAATGATAATGATAATGATAATGATAATGATAATGATAATGATAATGATAATGATAATGATAATGATAATAATAATAATTTTTTTTTTTCTTCAATTTTATTAAACATTTCTTTTAATTTTACAATTAATGCTTAATTTAAGACCCACGAAGCCATGTGGCTTATCTGTGGGTTATAAAAAATATTTAACAATATGACCAAAAAAAAAAATATAATTATTATATAAAATTTCATTATCTATTGATTTATCATTGCGAACTTAAGTAAAAGTTTTTGATATATTTTTTTCTTTTGTATTTATTTCTATTATTTATTATCCCTAATGGCAAATTGTTGAGAATATTTGGCAATTGTACTTCTAGTCTTCTTTTTCCATAGTTGTTTCTGAATTTATCTGGCTTGTAACGACCTTCTGCTCTACTTCTGGTATTATATATGTGATCAATTTTTTGAATATCTCTTCTTTCATCATAAAACTCGTTTATAAGTGTTATCTGATAAATGCTTTTGACATTTAGAATATTGAGATCTCTCGGTAAATTGTTTTTGATGCTGTATTTATTTTCTTGATTTATGATGTTGTTGTTATTGGGTGTGTTGTCGTTTTTGCTTGTGTTGTTACTGCGAATTTGGTTGTTGGTTTGATAGTTGTTGTTTCGGCTGGTTGTGACGATTATGTTGGTGTTTGGTGTTGCGTTGTTTTGTTCTTCATTTGAGATACTGTTGTTATTATTTATGTTAGTGTTATTGTTTATGTTGTTACTACTAGCATTGCTTTCGGTATTATTTCGGTTGTTGTTACGATTGTTGGTTAGGTTGTTATTACGGCTGGTTGTGTTGTTTATGCCGGTACTTAGTGTTGCGCTGTTTAATTCTTCATTCGTGATGATGTTGTTATTGCTCGTGTTGTCGTTGTTATTGCTGATGTTGGTTTCGGCGTGGTTTTTGTTTCTGCATTTGTTAAAGTTCCTCATTAATATTTTTAGGACTTTATTTTGAGTATTTTGGAGAGCATTACAATATGTAGAGCTACCCCAAGCTGCGATTCCATGCCTTATGTAAGATTCAATTAATGAAAAATATGCTTGCCTAAGTACACTATATGTTGCTGAATTACTTAGGTGATAAAGCATAATTGATGATTTTCTAAGTTTTTTTTGTACCTCCTCTATATGGGTTCGCCATTTTAGGTTATGATCTACATGCACTCCTAGGTATTTGTATGTATTGACTAGTTCAATTATTGTCGTGCATTTCTCATCGATGTTGCTGGCTTCGTTGTGTATACAATTAATTTCATGGAATTTAAGACTTATATTAGTATACCTGAAATGAGATGGTTTTATATGCATAATTTTTGTTTTTTTGGCGTTTATTATCAACCCGTTGTCATGACACCATTTAGTCGCGATATTCAATTCCTCTTGCATTATTTTGGTTGCTGCTTTAATATCTTTATTTGCGACAATAATAGCGGTATCATCCGCATATGCAAAAGTAGTGCTATTTTGTAGGACGCTTATCAAATCGTTAGCATATAAAAGGTAAAGTATTGGACCCAATTTGGAACCTTGCGGAACACCATATGTTGTAGCTACTTCATCACTTATATTGTTGTTTATTTTGACCCTATATCTCCTGTGTTGTAAGTAACTTCTGAAAAAATTTAAAATATTTCCACGTACTCCCAATCTCTCCAATGTTTTTAATAATTTAGTGTGAGATAGAGTGTCGAAAGCTTTGCTAAAATCCACATATAGTACAAGGCAGTGCAAATTTTCGGATAGACACGAGTTGATGTGGTTTGAAAAGCTTCCCAGTAATTTATTTATACTTTTATTCTTTTGGAACCCATATTGGTTACAATTAATTATCTTAAATCGTTCTATGAAATAAGAGAGCCTTCTTACCATTACTTCTTCCATTATTTTTTCAATCAAAGGTAAGATTGATATTGGCCTGTAATTGTTGTAGTCGTTTTTAAATCCATTTTTGTATATGGGACGTACTATTGACGTTTTAAGCTGTTCTGGTACTTTGGCTTCGTTGATGATCATATTGACAATAAAAGTTATAATTGGTGCCAATTTATCAGCGTTATTTTTGAGGTCTTTTGGCCTAATTCCATCTATGCCCGCACTTTTATTAGTGTTTAATGTTTTTAAAATGTTATATATTTCTTGTTCATTGGTATTTTCAACAAAAATTGAGTTTGAAATTGTTTTTGCAGTGTAATTTAACGTTTTTTTTGTCACATTCATGAATTATTTGTTGCACATTTTGTTTTAGATTGCTTGCAAAATTATTTAAAATGTTATGTAGACTTTCATTTTTGAAGTTTTTTAGAATTGTTTCATCAAGATTGATTACTTTTTTGCCATTTATTTCATTTATTATTTGCCATGTTCTCCTCATATCGTTTCTATTTTCAATAAATTTATTTCTATAATAATTGTTTTTAGTGTAGTTTATTTTCTTATTTAAAGTTTTTCTAAACTTTTTATATTCTTTTTCGTATATTTTATTATTTTTGTTATTTAACCATTTTTTATAAAGTTTATCCCTTTTTTCACATAAATTTATTAGCTCATTGTTTATCCACGTATTAGATTTTCTTGTTTTCTTACGTTTTTCAGTTAATACAGAATTTTCATATATGCTGATGAACTTTTGGCTGAATCTGTTGTATATATCGTTTATATTATCTATGTTGTTCATTAGATTATACCAATTTGTATCGTTTATTAATTTATTAACTTTAAAATTATATATTGGATATTGGTTACAAAAAAAATTTGGCGATCTCTGGGTAACACCAGAACAGATTGGCGATCTCTGGTTGTTTTTATTAGTCTCTTCTTCATCTTCTACAGAAAAGAATATACTGTAGTGGTCTGCTATTGTTGTTGTTATTATTGCAGCATAACCAGTTGACTTTGTTTTGTTGTCTTTAACGAAGCAATGATCAATGCATGTATGTGTGTTTATTTTTGCATCCTCACGCGTACTCTCATTTATTACACTCTCGAAACCATTAGACATCATCATATCCAAGTATGTTTTTGTTGTTATATTGTTTTTGAGCAAATCAATATTTATGTCTCCTATAATTACTGCTTCTTGTTTTCTTTTTATGCTGTTTATTATTTCGTCAAGCTCAGTTATAAAAATTCTAACATTAGATGACGGTGGACGATAAATAGCAAGAAGTGAAAGGGGTCTTTTGTTTACTTCTACATCAATTTTTAGCAACTCAAATGATTTTGTGCTTATGCTGTTGTTGGTGTATGTTAAATCATCTTTGATGTACACCACTACACCCCCTCCTGAACCTTCTCTGTTCATAAAAATAGAGTTGAAGCCAGTGATTTCGTAAAATTTGGTTTCATCATCGTGTATGTTTGTTTCGACAAGAACAATAACTTTTATTTTGTTGATTATATTGTGCATTGTAGTAAGAAAAGAATTGAAATTTCTACGGATTGAGCGTATGTTCATGTATAAAATGGAAATAATAATAATAATAATAATAATAATAATAATAATAATAATAATAATAATAATAATAATAATAATAATAATAATAATAATAATAATAATAATAATAATAATAATAATAATAATAATAATAATAATAATAATAATAATAATAATAATAATAATAATAATAATAATAATAATAATAATAATAATAATAATAATAATAATAATAATAATAATAATAATAATAATAATAATAATAATAATAATAATAATAATAATAATAATAATAATAATAATAATAATAATAATAATAATAATAATAATAATAATAATAATAATAATAATAATAATAATAATAATAATAATAATAATAATAATAATAATAATAATAATAATAATAATAATAATAATAATAATAATAATAATAATAATAATAATAATAATAATAATAATAATAATAATAATAATAATAATAATAATAATAATAATAATAATAATAATAATAATAATAATAATAATAATAATAATAATAATAATAATAATAATAATAATAATAATAATAATAATAATAATAATAATAATAATAATAATAATAATAATAATAATAATAATAATAATAATAATAATAATAATAATAATAATAATAATAATAATAATAATAATAATAATAATAATAATAATAATAATAATAATAATAATAATAATAATAATAATAATAATAATAATAATAATAATAATAATAATAATAATAATAATAATAATAATAATAATAATAATAATAATAATAATAATAATAATAATAATAATAATAATAATAATAATAATAATAATAATAATAATAATAATAATAATAATAATAATAATAATAATAATAATAATAATAATAATAATAATAATAATAATAATAATAATAATAATAATAATAATAATAATAATAATAATAATAATAATAATAATAATAATAATAATAATAATAATAATAATAATAATAATAATAATAATAATAATAATAATAATAATAATAATAATAATAATAATAATAATAATAATAATAATAATAATAATAATAATAATAATAATAATAATAATAATAATAATAATAATAATAATAATAATAATAATAATAATAATAATAATAATAATAATAATAATAATAATAATAATAATAATAATAATAATAATAATAATAATAATAATAATAATAATAATAATAATAATAATAATAATAATAATAATAATAATAATAATAATAATAATAATAATAATAATAATAATAATAATAATAATAATAATAATAATAATAATAATAATAATAATAATAATAATAATAATAATAATAATAATAATAATAATAATAATAATAATAATAATAATAATAATAATAATAATAATAATAATAATAATAATAATAATAATAATAATAATAATAATAATAATAATAATAATAATAATAATAATAATAATAATAATAATAATAATAATAATAATAATAATAATAATAATAATAATAATAATAATAATAATAATAATAATAATAATAATAATAATAATAATAATAATAATAATAATAATAATAATAATAATAATAATAATAATAATAATAATAATAATAATAATAATAATAATAATAATAATAATAATAATAATAATAATAATAATAATAATAATAATAATAATAATAATAATAATAATAATAATAATAATAATAATAATAATAATAATAATAATAATAATAATAATAATAATAATAATAATAATAATAATAATAATAATAATAATAATAATAATAATAATAATAATAATAATAATAATAATAATAATAATAATAATAATAATAATAATAATAATAATAATAATAATAATAATAATAATAATAATAATAATAATAATAATAATAATAATAATAATAATAATAATAATAATAATAATAATAATAATAATAATAATAATAATAATAATAATAATAATAATAATAATAATAATAATAATAATAATAATAATAATAATAATAATAATAATAATAATAATAATAATAATAATAATAATAATAATAATAATAATAATAATAATAATAATAATAATAATAATAATAATAATAATAATAATAATAATAATAATAATAATAATAATAATAATAATAATAATAATAATAATAATAATAATAATAATAATAATAATAATAATAATAATAATAATAATAATAATAATAATAATAATAATAATAATAATAATAATAATAATAATAATAATAATAATAATAATAATAATAATAATAATAATAATAATAATAATAATAATAATAATAATAATAATAATAATAATAATAATAATAATAATAATAATAATAATAATAATAATAATAATAATAATAATAATAATAATAATAATAATAATAATAATAATAATAATAATAATAATAATAATAATAATAATAATAATAATAATAATAATAATAATAATAATAATAATAATAATAATAATAATAATAATAATAATAATAATAATAATAATAATAATAATAATAATAATAATAATAATAATAATAATAATAATAATAATAATAATAATAATAATAATAATAATAATAATAATAATAATAATAATAATAATAATAATAATAATAATAATAATAATAATAATAATAATAATAATAATAATAATAATAATAATAATAATAATAATAATAATAATAATAATAATAATAATAATAATAATAATAATAATAATAATAATAATAATAATAATAATAATAATAATAATAATAATAATAATAATAATAATAATAATAATAATAATAATAATAATAATAATAATAATAATAATAATAATAATAATAATAATAATAATAATAATAATAATAATAATAATAATAATAATAATAATAATAATAATAATAATAATAATAATAATAATAATAATAATAATAATAATAATAATAATAATAATAATAATAATAATAATAATAATAATAATAATAATAATAATAATAATAATAATAATAATAATAATAATAATAATAATAATAATAATAATAATAATAATAATAATAATAATAATAATAATAATAATAATAATAATAATAATAATAATAATAATAATAATAATAATAATAATAATAATAATAATAATAATAATAATAATAATAATAATAATAATAATAATAATAATAATAATAATAATAATAATAATAATAATAATAATAATAATAATAATAATAATAATAATAATAATAATAATAATAATAATAATAATAATAATAATAATAATAATAATAATAATAATAATAATAATAATAATAATAATAATAATAATAATAATAATAATAATAATAATAATAATAATAATAATAATAATAATAATAATAATAATAATAATAATAATAATAATAATAATAATAATAATAATAATAATAATAATAATAATAATAATAATAATAATAATAATAATAATAATAATAATAATAATAATAATAATAATAATAATAATAATAATAATAATAATAATAATAATAATAATAATAATAATAATAATAATAATAATAATAATAATAATAATAATAATAATAATAATAATAATAATAATAATAATAATAATAATAATAATAATAATAATAATAATAATAATAATAATAATAATAATAATAATAATAATAATAATAATAATAATAATAATAATAATAATAATAATAATAATAATAATAATAATAATAATAATAATAATAATAATAATAATAATAATAATAATAATAATAATAATAATAATAATAATAATAATAATAATAATAATAATAATAATAATAATAATAATAATAATAATAATAATAATAATAATAATAATAATAATAATAATAATAATAATAATAATAATAATAATAATAATAATAATAATAATAATAATAATAATAATAATAATAATAATAATAATAATAATAATAATAATAATAATAATAATAATAATAATAATAATAATAATAATAATAATAATAATAATAATAATAATAATAATAATAATAATAATAATAATAATAATAATAATAATAATAATAATAATAATAATAATAATAATAATAATAATAATAATAATAATAATAATAATAATAATAATAATAATAATAATAATAATAATAATAATAATAATAATAATAATAATAATAATAATAATAATAATAATAATAATAATAATAATAATAATAATAATAATAATAATAATAATAATAATAATAATAATAATAATAATAATAATAATAATAATAATAATAATAATAATAATAATAATAATAATAATAATAATAATAATAATAATAATAATAATAATAATAATAATAATAATAATAATAATAATAATAATAATAATAATAATAATAATAATAATAATAATAATAATAATAATAATAATAATAATAATAATAATAATAATAATAATAATAATAATAATAATAATAATAATAATAATAATAATAATAATAATAATAATAATAATAATAATAATAATAATAATAATAATAATAATAATAATAATAATAATAATAATAATAATAATAATAATAATAATAATAATAATAATAATAATAATAATAATAATAATAATAATAATAATAATAATAATAATAATAATAATAATAATAATAATAATAATAATAATAATAATAATAATAATAATAATAATAATAATAATAATAATAATAATAATAATAATAATAATAATAATAATAATAATAATAATAATAATAATAATAATAATAATAATAATAATAATAATAATAATAATAATAATAATAATAATAATAATAATAATAATAATAATAATAATAATAATAATAATAATAATAATAATAATAATAATAATAATAATAATAATAATAATAATAATAATAATAATAATAATAATAATAATAATAATAATAATAATAATAATAATAATAATAATAATAATAATAATAATAATAATAATAATAATAATAATAATAATAATAATAATAATAATAATAATAATAATAATAATAATAATAATAATAATAATAATAATAATAATAATAATAATAATAATAATAATAATAATAATAATAATAATAATAATAATAATAATAATAATAATAATAATAATAATAATAATAATAATAATAATAATAATAATAATAATAATAATAATAATAATAATAATAATAATAATAATAATAATAATAATAATAATAATAATAATAATAATAATAATAATAATAATAATAATAATAATAATAATAATAATAATAATAATAATAATAATAATAATAATAATAATAATAATAATAATAATAATAATAATAATAATAATAATAATAATAATAATAATAATAATAATAATAATAATAATAATAATAATAATAATAATAATAATAATAATAATAATAATAATAATAATAATAATAATAATAATAATAATAATAATAATAATAATAATAATAATAATAATAATAATAATAATAATAATAATAATAATAATAATAATAATAATAATAATAATAATAATAATAATAATAATAATAATAATAATAATAATAATAATAATAATAATAATAATAATAATAATAATAATAATAATAATAATAATAATAATAATAATAATAATAATAATAATAATAATAATAATAATAATAATAATAATAATAATAATAATAATAATAATAATAATAATAATAATAATAATAATAATAATAATAATAATAATAATAATAATAATAATAATAATAATAATAATAATAATAATAATAATAATAATAATAATAATAATAATAATAATAATAATAATAATAATAATAATAATAATAATAATAATAATAATAATAATAATAATAATAATAATAATAATAATAATAATAATAATAATAATAATAATAATAATAATAATAATAATAATAATAATAATAATAATAATAATAATAATAATAATAATAATAATAATAATAATAATAATAATAATAATAATAATAATAATAATAATAATAATAATAATAATAATAATAATAATAAAATAATAATAATAATAATAATAATAATAATAATAATAATAATAATAATAATAATAATAATAATAATAATAATAATAATAATAATAATAATAATAATAATAATAATAATAATAATAATAATAATAATAATAATAATAATAATAATAATAATAATAATAATAATAATAATAATAATAATAATAATAATAATAATAATAATAATAATAATAATAATAATAATAATAATAATAATAATAATAATAATAATAATAATAATAATAATAATAATAATAATAATAATAATAATAATAATAATAATAATAATAATAATAATAATAATAATAATAATAATAATAATAATAATAATAATAATAATAATAATAATAATAATAATAATAATAATAATAATAATAATAATAATAATAATAATAATAATAATAATAATAATAATAATAATAATAATAATAATAATAATAATAATAATAATAATAATAATAATAATAATAATAATAATAATAATAATAATAATAATAATAATAATAATAATAATAATAATAATAATAATAATAATAATAATAATAATAATAATAATAATAATAATAATAATAATAATAATAATAATAATAATAATAATAATAATAATAATAATAATAATAATAATAATAATAATAATAATAATAATAATAATAATAATAATAATAATAATAATAATAATAATAATAATAATAATAATAATAATAATAATAATAATAATAAATAATAATAATAATAATAATAATAATAATAATAATAATAATAATAATAATAATAATAATAATAATAATAATAATAATAATAATAATAATAATAATAATAATAATAATAATAATAATAATAATAATAATAATAATAATAATAATAATAATAATAATAATAATAATAAATAATAATAATAATAATAATAATAATAATAATAATAATAATAATAATAATAATAATAATAATAATAATAATAATAATAATAATAATAATAATAATAATAATAATAATAATAATAATAATAATAATAATAATAATAATAATAATAATAATAATAATAATAATAATAATAATAATAATAATAATAATAATAATAATAATAATAATAATAATAATAATAATAATAATAATAATAATATAATAATAATAATAATAATAATAATAATAATATAATAATAATAATAATAATAATAATAATAATAATAATAATAATAATAATAATAATAATAATAATAATAATAATAATAATAATAATAATAATAATAATAATAATAATAATAATAATAATAATAATAATAATAATAATAATAATAATAATAATAATAATAATAATAATAATAATAATAATAATAATAATAATAATAATAATAATAATAATAATAATAATAAAATAATAATAATAATAATAATAATAATAATAATAATAATAATAATAATAATAATAATAATAATAATAATAATAATAATAATAATAATAATAATAATAATAATAATAATAATAATAATAATAATAATAATAAATAATAATAATAATAATAATAATAATAATAATAATAATAATAATAATAATAATAATAATAATAATAATAATAATAATAATAATAATAATAATAATAATAATAATATAATAATAATAATAATAATAATAATAATAATAATAATAATAATAATAATAATAATAATAATAATAATAATAATAATAATAATAATAATAATAATAATAATAATAATAATAATAATAATAATAATAATAATAATAATAATAATAATAATAATAATAATAATAATAATAATAATAATAATAATAATAATAATAATAATAATAATAATAATAATAATAATAATAATAATAATAATAATAATAATATAATAATAATAATAATAATAATAATAATAATAATAATAATAATAATAATAATAATAATAATAATAATAATAATAATAATAATAATAATAATAATAATAATAATAATAATAATAATAATAATAATAATAATAATAATAATAATAATAATAATAATAATAATAATAATAATAATAATAATAATAATAATAATAATAATAATAATAATAATAATAATAATAATAATAATAATAATAATAATAATAATATATAATAATAATAATAATAATAATAATAATAATAATATATAATAATAATAATAATATATTATAATAATAATAATATATAATAATAATAATAATATATAATAATAATAATAATATATAATAATAATAATAATATATAATAATAATAATAATATATAATAATAATAATAATATATAATAATAATAATAATATATAATAATAATAATAATATATAATAATAATAATAATATATAATAATAATAATAATATATAATAATAATAATAATATATAATAATAATAATAATATATAATAATAATAATAATATATAATAATAATAATAATATATAATAATAATAATAATATATAATAATAATAATAATATATAATAATAATAATAATATATAATAATAATAATAATATATAATAATAATAATAATAATAATAATAATAATAATAATAATAATAATAATAATAATAATAATAATAATAATAATAATAATAATAATAATAATAATAATAATAATAATAATAATAATAATAATAATAATAATAATAATAATAATAATAATAATAATAATAATAATAATAATAATAATAATAATAATAATAATAATAATAATAATAATAATAATAATAATAATAATAATAATAATAATAATAATAATAATAATAATAATAATAATAATAATAATAATAATAATAATAATAATAATAATAATAATAATAATAATAATAATAATAATAATAATAATAATAATAATAATAATAATAATAATAATAATAATAATAATAATAATAATAATAATAATAATAATAATAATAATAATAATAATAATAATAATAATAATAATAATAATAATAATAATAATAATAATAATAATAATAATAATAATAATAATAATAATAATAATAATAATAATAATAATAATAATAATAATAATAATAATAATAATAATAATAATAATAATAATAATAATAATAATAATAATAATAATAATAATAATAATAATAATAATAATAATAATAATAATAATAATAATAATAATAATAATAATAATAATAATAATAATAATAATAATAATAATAATAATAATAATAATAATAATAATAATAATAATAATAATAATAATAATAATAATAATAATAATAATAATAATAATAATAATAATAATAATAATAATAATAATAATAATAATAATAATAATAATAATAATAATAATAATAATAATAATAATAATAATAATAATAATAATAATAATAATAATAATAATAATAATAATAATAATAATAATAATAATAACAATAATAATAATAATAATAATAATAATAATAATAATAATAATAATAACAATAACAATAATAATAATAATAATAATAATAATAATAATAATAATAATAATAATAATAATAATAATAATAATAATAATAATAATAATAATAATAATAATAATAATAATAATAATAATAATAATAATAATAATAATAATAATAATAATAATTTTTTTTTTTTTTTTTTTTTTTGCGGGTTTGTGGAGGAAATGCGTTTAGGCATCCCTGCCAGGTCGTCACTCTTCGAAGCAGGGTATGTTGGACTCCTCGAAAGACTACCAACTAAAACCTCCCCATCCAACAAGCCATGGGAATTCAACCACACCGGGACTACTCTCGTATTACTTCGATGTGGCTCCCTCTCTTGGGCTGTATGAGCCGCTCCTAGTTAGCGTTTTCCCCGTCGGGCCCGCTTGTGTTTCCTGCGTCTAGATCTACCTTCTTCTGCCGAAGAGTATTTTCAGCAAAAATTGCGATCCGACTCCAGCTCTCTTCGTTCTCGAGCATGATATCTACTAAGCGTTGTGGCGTTAGTGGGCCGTAGCTCGCTTCAATACTCGTTCTTTCCTGTCTCCACTTGCAGCATTCGAAAAAGGTGTGCTCAGCATCGTCGAAGTCTGCATCGCCGTATATGCAGCTTGGGCTGTCGCATTTCCCCATCTGGTAGAGGTACTTCCGAAAATAGCCATGTCCTGACAGTAATTGCGTGAGGTAATAGTTGACCTCACCAAAACTTCTATTCACCCAGCCTTCTAAATTGGGGATGAGTTTAGCCGTCCATCGCCCACACGTTTGGTTTTGCCACATCTGCTGCCACTGTTCAATACTATGTGCTCTTAATTCAGTTGGCGTCAGTTGACCTTCACTCCAATGTTTTTGTTCCCATCTCTTCTTGCGTTCTGCCGCCATCAAACCAATTGGGATCGTGCCGCTAATGACCAGTACGGCCGCTTCTGAGACCGTTCTATAAGCAGAGACTGCCCTCAAGGCTGCCGTTCTCTGCACCGCGCCTAAGGCTTTCCTGCGGTATTCTGCCTGTAAACAGTCCGCCCACATTTCACTTCCGTAGAGAAGAACTGACTGAACTGCTGTCAAAAGTAGTTTTCGTCTGCTTGCAGTTGGGCCACCAATATTCGCCATTAGCCTCGATAAGGCTGCCGTGACTTTCCCCGCTTTTGTGACTGTATGATTTATATGAGCCCAATAGGATAACTTGGAGTCAAGGTGAAGACCCAAGTATTTGATAATCCTCCTCGAGTGAAGCGTACCGCCAACCGTGTGTATTGGTATTTCGATGGGTATTTGTTTCCTCGTAAGGATAATAACCTCGGTTTTTTCCGTGGCAAGGCTAAGGCCATGGTCAGACATCCATGCCTGAGTCCTGATCATTACCTGATTGAGCTTTCGTTGGGCCTCCTCTGTGTTCTTGGCAGTTATAACAGCGGCAATATCATCCGCGTATCCAACGAGGTGAGAGTCATCTGGCATGTCAATGCAGAGTATTTCGTCGTACATAGCATTCCATAAATCCGGACCCAGAATGGAGCCTTGCGCTGCACCCGCTGTGATCTGCTTACGTATTGGGCCGCTTTCTGTTTCGTAGACCAGAATACGATTTTTGAGATAGCTCCGTATCATTCTCATCAAGTATTGGGGGACTTGAAAACGACTTTCCAAGGCGTCAATTATATCAGCCCATCTCGCGCTGTTAAAAGCGTTTTTAACATCGAGTGTTGCTAAAAGGACGATTCGTCTAGAATAGTGATTTCCACTCTGCGCTGTCTCTACGCTTTTGAGAACATCGGCTATAGCATCCACTGTGGACCTACCCTGTCGAAATCCATACTGTCTATCGGAAAGTCCACCAGCTCTGGTTACTGCTTGTAATAATCGCGGTCTAATAAGTTTCTCCAGAAGTTTACCTGCTGTGTCCAGCATGCAGAGTGGACGGTAAGATGAGGCGGATTCGGGATTTCCTTTCCCCTTTCCAATCAATACCAGCTGCTGTATTTTCCACACCTCTGGGAATATGCCCTCACTTAAGCATTTGTTATACATTTTAAGAATAGCTTGTGGCCTCTCGTTCACGATTAACTTGAGTACTTCCGCTGGGATTCCGTCTGGACCAGGAGCTTTTTGATTCCTGAAGGTTTTTGCTGCAGCTTTCAGTTCACTCTCCGTAAACAGTGTCACAGCATCGTTTCTCTGCATGGTTGCGCCGACTTCAGTTCCCAGCTCGTGGGTTGGGAAGAGTGCATTTACCACGTTTTCCAAGTCTCGAGCTGGTAGGTCTACCGGTACTGTAGCCCCACCAAGCTTTTTCATGACCAGCTTGTAACCCAGACCCCATGGGTCCCGATTAATATCGGTACGGAGCTCTTCCCATTTGCGCTTCTTGCTAGTCGCAATGGCTATTTTAAGGTTCTTTCTAGCTGCTTTATATTCCAGTGCGAGTTCAATGGCCGGGTCGTTTCTTCTCGCCCTAGTATACCTTCTCCGCTTATGAAGACATAATTGCCGGAGTTGACCTATCTCTGCAGACCACCAGTATGCCTCTTTTCTGCGTGCCCTACCTCCACTTCTTGGCATTGATGCTTCACAGGCCCGTGTAATGGCCGCCATCGTGCCGTCTACTATGCTTTGAGCATCATTTTCGCGTTGTTGGAGTGAAAATGCACCATCCAGTTCCGCTAGTAACTCAGTCGGTCTAAGCTTCGATACATTCCACCTTCGAGTTCCCTTTCTGCGGTAGGTGTTACCAATGGCCGCTTCAGTTGCGATGTGGTATGCCAGGTATTGATGGTCACTGCCCGTGTAGTCCTCCAGCACCTTCCATTCCCTTAAGCTATGTATCAAAGTTTCCGAGACAAAGGTAATATCAGGGATCGTACCCTCGCAACCCGGCCTTCTAAACGTAGTCGTTATGCCCTGGTTTGCAACTACCATGCCCAGCCTTGCAGTCATATCCAGAATCCTCCTGCCTCTCGAATTCGTAGTGCCCATTCCCCATTCAGACGCCTTGGCGTTGAAGTCACCTGCAATAATCAGTTTTCCTCCTATCGCTTGGGCGGCATCCTCGATACAGTCCAACTTAGCCTGGAAGGTAGCAATGGGGTCACTCGGAGTTAGGTAACAGCTGATTATGGTGTAGTCCCTGCCAGTAACCCATACAAAGCCATCACCTGAACCATGCGCCTTCGTGCTGAATTTTGCGCCGCTCGTTAGCCATATAGCCGCAGTCCTTGTTGCATCCTCGAACCAAACGCCATTATTCATTCTGCTATGCTGTTCGCTGATGATTGCCACCTCCGACTCATGCTCAAGCATAATCTGAGGTAGCAAGGCGCTGGCAGTTATGCTCCTATGAAGATTTGCTTGGAGTAGCTTAGCCATTTTAAAGAACAAGTTTCTTGTAGGCAGTGCAATGCCTCGAGCCAGGTATATGGTCGGTTGGTTTGCAGCCTTGCTCAGTGCAGATACAGCACTTAGGCGCGTTTCCACATTCTTTCATTTTATGGCCAGTGGTTCCACACCGTATGCATAAGCCCTGACCGCTCCTATCGGGGCCGCTGCAGCGCGCCCGCGTATGTCCCACTCCAAAACACTTATAGCAGCGCCTAATGTCATTTGCCTGCCTGACTCTGCAGTACGTCCAGCCAACCTTTAACCGCTGTGCCTTTATTATGACATCTGCTATGTCATCCGCCACCGTTATGAATGCGCGGCATTGCTCTCTACTGTTCTTATTCGAGACTCTCACCATGATATCTACATCATCTTTCTGGGAGATTTCCCTGACTGCAGAGACGATGTCCTCCGTTTCCACGAGAGAGTCCAAATCTCTGATCTCAATAGTACTCTGAGGTTTCAACTCCGTCACCTTTGCAGCCTCTTTTAAGGATCCTTTGATAGCATCAAGGAATTGGTTTCTTCTTCCGCCATCTAGCAGTTCCAGCAGAAGCGAGCCATTTTGAGTCTTCCTAACTGACCTCACAGTGACCCCAGCGTCCTCTGGCTTAACCGACTTCTTAAGTTCCCGGAGAACATTGGCATAACTATTCCCCTCTGTGGGCTTAACCAGAACTGCTTCCAATCGCTTCCTAGGCTCCGGTTTCCGTTTACCTCTTTTCCGCATTCGTGTCTTTTTCTGCTGTTTTCCACCCTCGTTTTGGACTTTAACCGCGGTGTCATTGGGCCTGCGTTCTTTTTCCACATCAGGCTTCTGCTTCCTGCGAGTCACAGTTTGCCAATCATCTGGCTCCCTCTCTCGTGGTTTCTTCGTCGCATCGGGGACAGCTGGGCTTGTAGCCAGCCTTTTACTGCGAGCTGTCAGGGGTGTCTCCTCCGCTTGCGGCTGGCTGGCAGCTACTTGTGGCCCACTTTTCGCTCGCTCTTCCTCAAACCGTTGCGTTTCTGTTGCCTTCCACATCTGTCTGTAATGCTTTATTACATCCAAAGCTTCCCAAAGCTCAACGACGCCGTCCTGAACCTCCTTGTTGATGTTCCTCTGCTTTTTAATGGCTTGCTGCATTCTGTTCAGAACCTGCCTGCAGCTTTCCACCGTGTTCTCCTCCAGCTGTCTAAGTCTATATATAGACTCTAAGCGAGGAGAGAAATTTGCATTTAGTGGCGTTTGCGACTGATTTTGGACAGTAAGAGCAGGGGAAGCAACAGCCTGTTGCTGCACTCGCATCGTCGACACTGCTCCCTCGATACAGCCCAAGGAGTCTTCGGTCGATCGAATCATGTCGGCAGTGGCATCGGTGGCCGGCATAGCTTCTAATTCCATTCTTGGGGGCGATCGAAGAATCTTACGGCTTTTTTGAAAGCCTGAAGCGCCTCGTTCATTCTCTACTTCCATTAAATTTTTTATTTTATTTTTTTTTTCATTTTCATTTTTTTTTTCATTTTCTGTTGTTTTGTTCGTCTTTAGGGGGGGGGTTCGTGTTGTATTCATCATGATTCTGTTGGGTCCCCGCTCCGAGCCGCTATCCTTTAACGATTGTACGGTCGCCTCAAACGATCCCCGTGGGTCCCTTTGCAAGCAGTGAGGTCCACGCGAGGGTTGACATAAGTCCTTATGGGAGCCTATGTTCAGAGCCAGGATCTCGGCGCAAAAACAGGAGTCATCTCAACTGCACCCGTACCACCACCTCAGTGGTAACGTGGTCGGAACGTACTCGGAGCCTCGCCACAGTTTTAACGGGACGGGGGCAGCAACAGCATTGGCCTGACAGCCGTTTCAGCTAGGTATCACCCCGCTTACTAAGATGTCAGAATACTGCAACCGTCAGCCCATATCATCAGATCCATATCGTAAATTATTTCCGTTGGCCATATTCGTTCCATTTTCCGTCGTCGTTAGCCGCACCAGGAATGGTGAGCGGCTATCCAGAATTTTGGTCCACGGGTGGTATTTTATTTCCCACCTTCCCTGCAAATCTAAAAAAAGATCAGCCGAGATTTCCCCTATCCGCCACCTGGGGACGCGTCCGATGGGAGACTGGAGTAACTCCACACGGAATAATAATAATAATAATAATAATAATAATAATAATAATAATAATAATAATAATAATAATAATAATAATAATAATAATAATAATAATAATAATAATAATAATAATAATAATAATAATAATAATAATAATAATAATAATAATAATAATAATAATAATAATAATAATAATAATAATAATAATAATAATAATAATAATAATAATAATAATAATAATAATAATAATAATAATAATAATAATAATAATAATAATAATAATAATAATAATAATAATAATAATAATAATAATAATAATAATAATAATAATAATAATAATAATAATAATAATAATAATAATAATAATAATAATAATAATAATAATAATAATAATAATAATAATAATAATAATAATAATAATAATAATAATAATAATAATAATAATAATAATAATAATAATAATAATAATAATAATAATAATAATAATAATAATAATAATAATAATAATAATAATAATAATAATAATAATAATAATAATAATAATAATAATAATAATAATAATAATAATAATAATAATAATAATAATAATAATAATAATAATAATAATAATAATAATAATAATAATAATAATAATAATAATAATAATAATAATAATAATAATAATAATAATAATAATAATAATAATAATAATAATAATAATAATAATAATAATAATAATAATAATAATAATAATAATAATAATAATAATAATAATAATAATAATAATAATAATAATAATAATAATAATAATAATAATAATAATAATAATAATAATAATAATAATAATAATAATAATAATAATAATAATAATAATAATAATAATAATAATAATAATAATAATAATAATAATAATAATAATAATAATAATAATAATAATAATAATAATAATAATAATAATAATAATAATAATAATAATAATAATAATAATAATAATAATAATAATAATAATAATAATAATAATAATAATAATAATAATAATAATAATAATAATAATAATAATAATAATAATAATAATAATAATAATAATAATAATAATAATAATAATAATAATAATAATAATAATAATAATAATAATAATAATAATAATAATAATAATAATAATAATAATAATAATAATAATAATAATAATAATAATAATAATAATAATAATAATAATAATAATAATAATAATAATAATAATAATAATAATAATAATAATAATAATAATAATAATAATAATAATAATAATAATAATAATAATAATAATAATAATAATAATAATAATAATAATAATAATAATAATAATAATAATAATAATAATAATAATAATAATAATAATAATAATAATAATAATAATAATAATAATAATAATAATAATAATAATAATAATAATAATAATAATAATAATAATAATAATAATAATAATAATAATAATAATAATAATAATAATAATAATAATAATAATAATAATAATAATAATAATAATAATAATAATAATAATAATAATAATAATAATAATAATAATAATAATAATAATAATAATAATAATAATAATAATAATAATAATAATAATAATAATAATAATAATAATAATAATAATAATAATAATAATAATAATAATAATAATAATAATAATAATAATAATAATAATAATAATAATAATAATAATAATAATAATAATAATAATAATAATAATAATAATAATAATAATAATAATAATAATAATAATAATAATAATAATAATAATAATAATAATAATAATAATAATAATAATAATAATAATAATAATAATAATAATAATAATAATAATAATAATAATAATAATAATAATAATAATAATAATAATAATAATAATAATAATAATAATAATAATAATAATAATAATAATAATAATAATAATAATAATAATAATAATAATAATAATAATAATAATAATAATAATAATAATAATAATAATAATAATAATAATAATAATAATAATAATAATAATAATAATAATAATAATAATAATAATAATAATAATAATAATAATAATAATAATAATAATAATAATAATAATAATAATAATAATAATAATAATAATAATAATAATAATAATAATAATAATAATAATAATAATAATAATAATAATAATAATAATAATAATAATAATAATAATAATAATAATAATAATAATAATAATAATAATAATAATAATAATAATAATAATAATAATAATAATAATAATAATAATAATAATAATAATAATAATAATAATAATAATAATAATAATAATAATAATAATAATAATAATAATAATAATAATAATAATAATAATAATAATAATAATAATAATAATAATAATAATAATAATAATAATAATAATAATAATAATAATAATAATAATAATAATAATAATAATAATAATAATAATAATAATAATAATAATAATAATAATAATAATAATAATAATAATAATAATAATAATAATAATAATAATAATAATAATAATAATAATAATAATAATAATAATAATAATAATAATAATAATAATAATAATAATAATAATAATAATAATAATAATAATAATAATAATAATAATAATAATAATAATAATAATAATAATAATAATAATAATAATAATAATAATAATAATAATAATAATAATAATAATAATAATAATAATAATAATAATAATAATAATAATAATAATAATAATAATAATAATAATAATAATAATAATAATAATAATAATAATAATAATAATAATAATAATAATAATAATAATAATAATAATAATAATAATAATAATAATAATAATAATAATAATAATAATAATAATAATAATAATAATAATAATAATAATAATAATAATAATAATAATAATAATAATAATAATAATAATAATAATAATAATAATAATAATAATAATAATAATAATAATAATAATAATAATAATAATAATAATAATAATAATAATAATAATAATAATAATAATAATAATAATAATAATAATAATAATAATAATAATAATAATAATAATAATAATAATAATAATAATAATAATAATAATAATAATAATAATAATAATAATAATAATAATAATAATAATAATAATAATAATAATAATAATAATAATAATAATAATAATAATAATAATAATAATAATAATAATAATAATAATAATAATAATAATAATAATAATAATAATAATAATAATAATAATAATAATAATAATAATAATAATAATAATAATAATAATAATAATAATAATAATAATAATAATAATAATAATAATAATAATAATAATAATAATAATAATAATAATAATAATAATAATAATAATAATAATAATAATAATAATAATAATAATAATAATAATAATAATAATAATAATAATAATAATAATAATAATAATAATAATAATAATAATAATAATAATAATAATAATAATAATAATAATAATAATAATAATAATAATAATAATAATAATAATAATAATAATAATAATAATAATAATAATAATAATAATAATAATAATAATAATAATAATAATAATAATAATAATAATAATAATAATAATAATAATAATAATAATAATAATAATAATAATAATAATAATAATAATAATAATAATAATAATAATAATAATAATAATAATAATAATAATAATAATAATAATAATAATAATAATAATAATAATAATAATAATAATAATAATAATAATAATAATAATAATAATAATAATAATAATAATAATAATAATAATAATAATAATAATAATAATAATAATAATAATAATAATAATAATAATAATAATAATAATAATAATAATAATAATAATAATAATAATAATAATAATAATAATAATAATAATAATAATAATAATAATAATAATAAATAATAATAATAATAATAATAATAATAATAATAATAATAATAATAATAATAATAATAATAATAATAATAATAATAATAATAATAATAATAATAATAATAATAATAATAATAATAATAATAATAATAATAATAATAATAAATAATAATAATAATAATAATAATAATAATAATAATAATAATAATAATAATAATAATAATAATAATAATAATAATAATAATAATAATAATAATAATAATAATAATAATAATAATAATAATAATAATAATAATAATAATAATAATAATAATAATAATATAATAATAATAATAATAATAATAATAATAATAATAATAATAATAATAATAATAATAATAATAATAATAATAATAATAATAATAATAATAATAATAATAATAATAATAATAATAATAATAATAATAATAATAATAATAATAATAATAATAATAATAATAATAATAATAATAATAATAATAATAATAATAATAATAATAATAATAATAATAATAATAATAATAATAATAATAATAATAATAATAATAATAATAATAATAATAATAATAATAATAATAATAATAATAATAATAATAATAATAATAATAATAATAATAATAATAATAATAATAATAATAATAATAATAATAATAATAATAATAATAATAATAATAATAATAATAATAATAATAATAATAATAATAATAATAATAATAATAATAATAATAATAATAATAATATAATAATAATAATAATAATAATAATAATAATAATAATAATAATAATAATAATAATAATAATAATAATAATAATAATAATAATAATAATAATAATAATAATAATAATAATAATAATAATAATAATAATAATAATAATAATAATAATAATAATAATAATAATAATAATAATAATAATAATAATAATAATAATAATAATAATAATAATAATAATAATAATAATAATAATAATAATAATAATAATAATAATAATAATAATAATAATAATAATAATAATAATAATAATAATAATAATAATAATAATAATAATAATAATAATAATAATAATAATAATAATAATAATAATAATAATAATAATAATAATAATAATAATAATAATAATAATATTAATAATAATAATAATAATAATAATAATAATAATAATAATAATAATAATAATAATAATAATAATAATAATAATAATAATAATAATAATAATAATAATAATAATAATAATAATAATAATAATAATAATAATAATAATAATAATAATAATAATAATAATAATAATAATAATAATAATAATAATAATAATAATAATAATAATAATAATAATAATAATAATAATAATAATAATAATAATAATAATAATAATAATAATAATAATAATAATAATAATAATAATAATAATAATAATAATAATAATAATAATAATAATAATAATAATAATAATAATAATAATAATAATAATAATAATAATAATAATAATAATAATAATAATAATAATAATAATAATAATAATAATAATAATAATAATAATAATAATAATAATAATAATAATAATAATAATAATAATAATAATAATAATAATAATAATAATAATAATAATAATAATAATAATAATAATAATAATAATAATAATAATAATAATAATAATAATAATAATAATAATAATAATAATAATAATATTTTTTTTTTTTTTTCAAAGTTCAAAGTTTTATTTTATTAATTTTAAAGTTTACAATTTATGTTAGTAACCTTGCTAAGCCACTAAGGCTTGTCTGCAGGTAGATAAACAAAAAAATAACTTTAATTAATAAGTTAGGTAGCATTCATTGCTGGTTGATGAAATAATTTTTAAAAATTTTCTTTCTCTTATTACTATTAGTAGTTGTGTGTATCAAATCGTGCGGCATGCTATTAAATATTTTGGGAAGTGTGACAGATAATGTAGATTTGCCATAATTGTTGTGATATTGTTGTACCCGGTATCTTCCTTCCGCAATTCCTCTTGTTTGGTAACGGTGGTCGATTTTCTGTAGAAATCGGCCATCGTTGTAGAACTCTATGGCCATTGTAGTATAAAATATGTTTTTTATATTTAATACACGTAGGTCTTTTGTGATGGTGTTGTCGGTGATATTATAGACGCTGTTGATGTTTTGTGTTGTATTGTTGTTTGTGTTTTCTGTTGTATCATTGTTGATGTTTTGTGTTGCATTGTTGTTGGTGTTTAGTATTGTATTGTTGTTGGTGTTTTGTGTTGTATAGTTATTGGTGTTTTGTGTTGTATTGTTGTTGTTGTTGTTTTGTGTTGTACTGTTGTTGGTGGTTTGTTGTGACTGTGCATTTAGTACAATATAGTTTCCGGTGTTAGTTGTGTTGTTGGATATAGGATTGGTTACGTTTGATGTGTATTGACGAGTTATGTTAGGACTTTCTTTAGCTAATATTTTAAGTAATTGGTTCTGGGATTTCTGAAGGCTGTTGCAATGTGTGGAATTTCCCCAAGCTGTTATTCCGTGACGTAAGTATGACTCTACTAGTGAAAAGTACGCTTGCCTGAGTACTGTGTGACTGGAACAGTAACTGAGATGGCTTAGCATATATGCTGCTGATCTTAGTTTTTTACGGAGTTGGTCTATATGAATATTCCACTTGAAGTTCTGATCCACATAGATCCCGAGATATTTGTAAGTGCTCACCAGTTCCAACATAATTGAACATGTATCCTCCTCATAATTTAGATCCAGTAATTTTCTTCTATGGAGACATTCTGTGTCATGAAACTTAATTTTTATGTTTCTGTAAGAAAAATGTGAGGGCTTGATATGCATTATTTTGGTTTTTGATGAGTTAATTATTAATCCATGATCATGACACCATCTTAGAGCTTTATCAAGTTCTCCTTGCATTATTTTTTCAGCAACATCGATGTCTTTGTGTGCAACAACCATAGCTGTATCATCGGCATATGCGTATATCTTGCTCATTGTTAAGATATTTATTAATTCGTTAGTAAATATTATATACAGAATGGGACCTAATTTCGAGCCCTGAGGTACTCCATACTCAGTACCCGTTTCCTCACTTAGAGTTTTGGAGATTTTTACATAAAACTTCCTAAATGACAAATAACTTCTAAACCAGTCCAAGCAATTACTTCGAACTCCAATCTTTTCTAACATCAGTAGAAGTTTAGCGTGCGAAAGTGTGTCGAAAGCCTTGCTGAAATCTATAAACATCGTTAGGCAATGAATATTTTTACTTAACTGGTCATTAACGAAGTTAGAGAAGTTTCCAAGTAATTTATTGATATTTTGTCCCTTTTGAAACCCATATTGGTTAATATTTAATATTTTATATTTATTTAAGAAGTCGGTCATTCTTCTACAAACTATTTCTTCCATTATCTTTTCAATCACTGATAAAATGGATATGGGACGATAGTTATTTACGTCAGATTTCTTACCATTCTTGTAAATTGGACGGATATAAGATATTTTCAGAGTATCTGGTATAATTGAAGTGTTTAATATCAAATTTATTAGCTTAGTTACTACAGGAGTCATTACACTGGCATTGTTCTTTAAGTCCATAGGTCGAATACCGTCAAATCCAGCACTTTTCTTTGTATTTAAACTGCTTATAATATTGAAAATTTCTTGCTCGTTTGTATTTGTTAAGTAAAGTGAGTTTTGCAACATTAGTGAAGATTGGTTTATTGTTTTTATTTCACAGTTATGTAATATATTTTCAACATTGATTTTAAAATTTTTAGCAAAATTATCGCAAATTTCATTTAAGTTCATGTTTCGGAAATTCTGCAAAATTATTTCATCTATATTATTTGATTTTTTCCCGATTATTTCGTTTATTGTTTGCCATGTGGCGCGCATATTATATCTATTTTCAAAAAATTTATTCTTATAGTAGCAATTTTTTGCATAAATGAGTTTTTTATTTAAAACATTTCTATATTTTTTATATTCAGTTTCAATTCGTTTATTGTTTCTATTTAGGAGCCATTTTTTAAAAAGTTTATCCCTATATTTGCAACATTGTATTAAATTTTCTGTCATCCACGGATTTGTTGTTCTTTTATTTTTGTTTTTAATCGTTTTTGTTGAGTTTGCGTATATAATGTTAAATTTTTCTTGTATTATGTTAAACATATCATTTGGGTTTGAATTATTTAATAAAACGTTCCAATTAGTTGCATTTATTTGTTGGTTAATTTTGAATTTGCATAATGTAGTGTTTTGTGTTTGATTTATTGCTGGGTTATGTGTATTTTGGTTTTCGAGGAGATTATTGTTTTCGTTATTTAACCCAGAGTAAAAGAGTGTAAAATGATCGGATATGTTTGTTTGGATTATTGATGCATATGTTTGTGTATTTGTTGGTTTACTCTTAACAAAGAGGTGGTCAATACATGTGCGTGTAACATTTTGTGTATTATGGTTTGTGGCTTCTCTTGTATGGTCGTTAATCAGGGATTGCATACCATTAGACGCTAACATATCAAGATAGTCAGTTTTTTGTGTGCTTTGCTTTAGTAAATCAATATTAATATCTCCAACTAGTATTGCATGCTGTTTTTTCTTTATTGTTTGTAATAGTGTATCTAGTTCTCTTATGAAAGTGTTAACATTAAGAGAGGGTGGACGATAAATAGCAAAGAGCGATATTGATTCATTAGCTTGTATGTTTATGTTTATTGTTTCGAAAGAACTTGTATATGTTGTGACACTTGTATAAGATATACTCTCTTTGATGTATACAACTACACCACCTCCTCTGTTGTCCCTGTTTATGAACGTTGCGTTGAAACCATTTATGCCGTAGAAATTGATTTCTTCATTTGTAATATTTGTTTCTACAAGAACGATTATTTTTATGTTATTTATTATTGCATTTATTGATGCTAAAAAGTTATTAAAATTTTTCCGTAGTGATCGAATATTTAAAAAAATTATTGAGTTTGGATAACTTACATATTTAGTTTCCAGTTGAAAGAAACTATCGATTGTTTCGAAAATAATATTGTTCATTTTTTGTGTTTATTTTTGCTTTGTTTTTTATAGCTTTGATTAATTAAAATTTTATTTAACTTATTTATTCATATACAAAGTATAGTATTGATTGAAAATGTTATCTATTTAAGCAATAAGTTCAATATCACAATCATTTGAAATAGGTATTGGTGTTGAGTTCTCATTTTTTTTGGCAAGAAGATGACCATTTTTCACCCACACATATTTCCATCCCGATTCCTTAGCTTTTATTTTTGTAAGCCATAGTAGTCTGCGATTATTAGTTGTAAGGTAATCGTTTATGAAGATATTAGTGTTATTATTACCATTTTGGTTATTTTGGTTATTTATATTAATTTCATCTCCTTTTACCCTATGACCACGTAGATTTGTCATAAGTTCTCTTTTTTTATTGAGAGAACAAAATTCAACAATTATCTTCTCTTGTTTATGTAGTCGATATGCATTGCTTATCTCATGGTATTGTATATCAACATTGACGGAGGCGGCTATTGTTTTTAAAACTTCAAATGGTGTGATTTCTTTGTTTTGCACATTTTTTATTTCAATGCTTCTGATTAGTAGTTGTTGTTCGAGGGTGTTCACTCTTTTTTCCATCTCTTGCATTCGTTTGTCTTTTTCCAAATTTTGTTTTTTAAGTTCACTGACCTCTGTAGCTAAGTTTGCCATTACATCGTTTAGCTTTACAAAGGCATTGGTGATCTCCTCTCTGAATGCATTTTGTGTTGTAGTCATACTAGCAGTTAGTTGTACTATACTGGTCTTTATATCATTCATGTCGGTTGATACGGTCGATTTGAATGATGAAAAGTCAGATTTTAAATCAGTTACATTCGAGTTGACCGCGTTCAAAGAAAGCTCTTTGAACCGTTTCAGGGTCGAAGTTCCTTCATCTCTGTCAAGGTCCTCATCTCGTTGCTGTTTAGTAGCTTGTTGTTGTTGCTGCTGACAGTCGGAAACCATTGTCTGGTAGAGAGTATTCGGCGATTTGCTTCTCTCGCCTCTACATTTTGGACATTTCCATAATGCCTTTTTCTCAGCCGTCATGTTGTTGTAAGTTGACTGAGAAAGTGTAGCGCACGGTGCATAATGATACTTACATCCACAATTTTTACACTTCACATAATCTCCGTTTATTGGCAGGGATTTGTTACAGGTTGTGCAGAGCGCAGTTTTTGTTGATAAATAATCGTTCTTTTCCATATTAAGAGAGTATTTATTAATATTTAAAAACACTGATCACTTATTAATTTGTTTTAGGAAAAAAGAAGTATGTATATGAAAAATAGTGAACACAGAGAGATATAAATATATATATTTTTAATAATTTAAATAATTTTAAATGATTTTCAGTATTTTGTTTTGGGTTCAACAAAATTTTTATATATTATAGTAGGCACTTTTAGAATTGTTTCTTGTAGTTTGCTTGTTAAACACAGTTTATAACGATTTTTTGAAGAGCGATGTGAAAACACGTCCGTTTGCAATGAATGCTTGAATAATAATAATAATAATAATAATAATAATAATAATAATAATAATAATAATAATAATAATAATAATAATAATAATAATAATAATAATAATAATAATAATAATAATAATAATAATAATAATAATAATAATAATAATAATAATAATAATAATAATAATAATAATAATAATAATAATAATAATAATAATAATAATAATAATAATAATAATAATAATAATAATAATAATAATAATAATAATAATAATAATAATAATAATAATAATAATAATAATAATAATAATAATAATAATAATAATAATAATAATAATAATAATAATAATAATAATAATAATAATAATAATAATAATAATAATAATAATAATAATAATAATAATAATAATAATAATAATAATAATAATAATAATAATAATAATAATAATAATAATAATAATAATAATAATAATAATAATAATAATAATAATAATAATAATAATAATAATAATAATAATAATAATAATAATAATAATAATAATAATAATAATAATAATAATAATAATAATAATAATAATAATAATAATAATAATAATAATAATAATAATAATAATAATAATAATAATAATAATAATAATAATAATAATAATAATAATAATAATAATAATAATAATAATAATAATAATAATAATAATAATAATAATAATAATAATAATAATAATAATAATAATAATAATAATAATAATAATAATAATAATAATAATAATAATAATAATAATAATAATAATAATAATAATAATAATAATAATAATAATAATAATAATAATAATAATAATAATAATAATAATAATAATAATAATAATAATAATAATAATAATAATAATAATAATAATAATAATAATAATAATAATAATAATAATAATAATAATAATAATAATAATAATAATAATAATAATAATAATAATAATAATAATAATAATAATAATAATAATAATAATAATAATAATAATAATAATAATAATAATAATAATAATAATAATAATAATAATAATAATAATAATAATAATAATAATAATAATAATAATAATAATAATAATAATAATAATAATAATAATAATAATAATAATAATAATAATAATAATAATAATAATAATAATAATAATAATAATAATAATAATAATAATAATAATAATAATAATAATAATAATAATAATAATAATAATAATAATAATAATAATAATAATAATAATAATAATAATAATAATAATAATAATAATAATAATAATAATAATAATAATAATAATAATAATAATAATAATAATAATAATAATAATAATAATAATAATAATAATAATAATAATAATAATAATAATAATAATAATAATAATAATAATAATAATAATAATAATAATAATAATAATAATAATAATAATAATAATAATAATAATAATAATAATAATAATAATAATAATAATAATAATAATAATAATAATAATAATAATAATAATAATAATAATAATAATAATAATAATAATAATAATAATAATAATAATAATAATAATAATAATAATAATAATAATAATAATAATAATAATAATAATAATAATAATAATAATAATAATAATAATAATAATAATAATAATAATAATAATAATAATAATAATAATAATAATAATAATAATAATAATAATAATAATAATAATAATAATAATAATAATAATAATAATAATAATAATAATAATAATAATAATAATAATAATAATAATAATAATAATAATAATAATAATAATAATAATAATAATAATAATAATAATAATAATAATAATAATAATAATAATAATAATAATAATAATAATAATAATAATAATAATAATAATAATAATAATAATAATAATAATAATAATAATAATAATAATAATAATAATAATAATAATAATAATAATAATAATAATAATAATAATAATAATAATAATAATAATAATAATAATAATAATAATAATAATAATAATAATAATAATAATAATAATAATAATAATAATAATAATAATAATAATAATAATAATAATAATAATAATAATAATAATAATAATAATAATAATAATAATAATAATAATAATAATAATAATAATAATAATAATAATAATAATAATAATAATAATAATAATAATAATAATAATAATAATAATAATAATAATAATAATAATAATAATAATAATAATAATAATAATAATAATAATAATAATAATAATAATAATAATAATAATAATAATAATAATAATAATAATAATAATAATAATAATAATAATAATAATAATAATAATAATAATAATAATAATAATAATAATAATAATAATAATAATAATAATAATAATAATAATAATAATAATAATAATAATAATAATAATAATAATAATAATAATAATAATAATAATAATAATAATAATAATAATAATAATAATAATAATAATAATAATAATAATAATAATAATAATAATAATAATAATAATAATAATAATAATAATAATAATAATAATAATAATAATAATAATAATAATAATAATAATAATAATAATAATAATAATAATAATAATAATAATAATAATAATAATAATAATAATAATAATAATAATAATAATAATAATAATAATAATAATAATAATAATAATAATAATAATAATAATAATAATAATAATAATAATAATAATAATAATAATAATAATAATAATAATAATAATAATAATAATAATAATAATAATAATAATAATAATAATAATAATAATAATAATAATAATAATAATAATAATAATAATAATAATAATAATAATAATAATAATAATAATAATAATAATAATAATAATAATAATAATAATAATAATAATAATAATAATAATAATAATAATAATAATAATAATAATAATAATAATAATAATAATAATAATAATAATAATAATAATAATAATAATAATAATAATAATAATAATAATAATAATAATAATAATAATAATAATAATAATAATAATAATAATAATAATAATAATAATAATAATAATAATAATAATAATAATAATAATAATAATAATAATAATAATAATAATAATAATAATAATAATAATAATAATAATAATAATAATAATAATAATAATAATAATAATAATAATAATAATAATAATAATAATAATAATAATAATAATAATAATAATAATAATAATAATAATAATAATAATAATAATAATAATAATAATAATAATAATAATAATAATAATAATAATAATAATAATAATAATAATAATAATAATAATAATAATAATAATAATAATAATAATAATAATAATAATAATAATAATAATAATAATAATAATAATAATAATAATAATAATAATAATAATAATAATAATAATAATAATAATAATAATAATAATAATAATAATAATAATAATAATAATAATAATAATAATAATAATAATAATAATAATAATAATAATAATAATAATAATAATAATAATAATAATAATAATAATAATAATAATAATAATAATAATAATAATAATAATAATAATAATAATAATAATAATAATAATAATAATAATAATAATAATAATAATAATAATAATAATAATAATAATAATAATAATAATAATAATAATAATAATAATAATAATAATAATAATAATAATAATAATAATAATAATAATAATAATAATAATAATAATAATAATAATAATAATAATAATAATAATAATAATAATAATAATAATAATAATAATAATAATAATAATAATAATAATAATAATAATAATAATAATAATAATAATAATAATAATAATAATAATAATAATAATAATAATAATAATAATAATAATAATAATAATAATAATAATAATAATAATAATAATAATAATAATAATAATAATAATAATAATAATAATAATAATAATAATAATAATAATAATAATAATAATAATAATAATAATAATAATAATAATAATAATAATAATAATAATAATAATAATAATAATAATAATAATAATAATAATAATAATAATAATAATAATAATAATAATAATAATAATAATAATAATAATAATAATAATAATAATAATAATAATAATAATAATAATAATAATAATAATAATAATAATAATAATAATAATAATAATAATAATAATAATAATAATAATAATAATAATAATAATAATAATAATAATAATAATAATAATAATAATAATAATAATAATAATAATAATAATAATAATAATAATAATAATAATAATAATAATAATAATAATAATAATAATAATAATAATAATAATAATAATAATAATAATAATAATAATAATAATAATAATAATAATAATAATAATAATAATAATAATAATAATAATAATAATAATAATAATAATAATAATAATAATAATAATAATAATAATAATAATAATAATAATAATAATAATAATAATAATAATAATAATAATAATAATAATAATAATAATAATAATAATAATAATAATAATAATAATAATAATAATAATAATAATAATAATAATAATAATAATAATAATAATAATAATAATAATAATAATAATAATAATAATAATAATAATAATAATAATAATAATAATAATAATAATAATAATAATAATAATAATAATAATAATAATAATAATAATAATAATAATAATAATAATAATAATAATAATAATAATAATAATAATAATAATAATAATAATAATAATAATAATAATAATAATAATAATAATAATAATAATAATAATAATAATAATAATAATAATAATAATAATAATAATAATAATAATAATAATAATAATAATAATAATAATAATAATAATAATAATAATAATAATAATAATAATAATAATAATAATAATAATAATAATAATAATAATAATAATAATAATAATAATAATAATAATAATAATAATAATAATAATAATAATAATAATAATAATAATAATAATAATAATAATAATAATAATAATAATAATAATAATAATAATAATAATAATAATAATAATAATAATAATAATAATAATAATAATAATAATAATAATAATAATAATAATAATAATAATAATAATAATAATAATAATAATAATAATAATAATAATAATAATAATAATAATAATAATAATAATAATAATAATAATAATAATAATAATAATAATAATAATAATAATAATAATAATAATAATAATAATAATAATAATAATAATAATAATAATAATAATAATAATAATAATAATAATAATAATAATAATAATAATAATAATAATAATAATAATAATAATAATAATAATAATAATAATAATAATAATAATAATAATAATAATAATAATAATAATAATAATAATAATAATAATAATAATAATAATAATAATAATAATAATAATAATAATAATAATAATAATAATAATAATAATAATAATAATAATAATAATAATAATAATAATAATAATAATAATAATAATAATAATAATAATAATAATAATAATAATAATAATAATAATAATAATAATAATAATAATAATAATAATAATAATAATAATAATAATAATAATAATAATAATAATAATAATAATAATAATAATAATAATAATAATAATAATAATAATAATAATAATAATAATAATAATAATAATAATAATAATAATAATAATAATAATAATAATAATAATAATAATAATAATAATAATAATAATAATAATAATAATAATAATAATAATAATAATAATAATAATAATAATAATAATAATAATAATAATAATAATAATAATAATAATAATAATAATAATAATAATAATAATAATAATAATAATAATAATAATAATAATAATAATAATAATAATAATAATAATAATAATAATAATAATAATAATAATAATAATAATAATAATAATAATAATAATAATAATAATAATAATAATAATAATAATAATAATAATAATAATAATAATAATAATAATAATAATAATAATAATAATAATAATAATAATAATAATAATAATAATAATAATAATAATAATAATAATAATAATAATAATAATAATAATAATAATAATAATAATAATAATAATAATAATAATAATAATAATAATAATAATAATAATAATAATAATAATAATAATAATAATAATAATAATAATAATAATAATAATAATAATAATAATAATAATAATAATAATAATAATAATAATAATAATAATAATAATAATAATAATAATAATAATAATAATAATAATAATAATAATAATAATAATAATAATAATAATAATAATAATAATAATAATAATAATAATAATAATAATAATAATAATAATAATAATAATAATAATAATAATAATAATAATAATAATAATAATAATAATAATAATAATAATAATAATAATAATAATAATAATAATAATAATAATAATAATAATAATAATAATAATAATAATAATAATAATAATAATAATAATAATAATAATAATAATAATAATAATAATAATATAATAATAATAATAATAATAATAATAATAATAATAATAATAATAATAATAATAATAATAATAATAATAATAATAATAATAATAATAATAATAATAATAATAATAATAATAATAATAATAATAATAATAATAATAATAATAATAATATAATAATAATAATAATAATAATAATAATAATAATAATAATAATAATAATAATAATAATAATAATAATAATAATAATAATAATAATAATAATAATAATAATAATAATAATAATAATAATAATAATAATAATAATAATAATAATAATAATAATAATAATAATAATAATAATAATAATAATAATAATAATAATAATAATAATAATAATAATAATAATAATAATAATAATAATAATAATAATAATAATAATAATAATAATAATAATAATAATAATAATAATAATAATAATAATAATAATAATAATAATAATAATAATAATAATAATAATAATAATAATAATAATAATAATAATAATAATAATAATAATAATAATAATAATAATAATAATAATAATAATAATAATAATAATAATAATAATAATAATAATAATAATAATAATAATAATAATAATAATAATAATAATAATAATAATAATAATAATAATAATAATAATAATAATAATAATAATAATAATAATAATAATAATAATAATAATAATAATAATAATAATAATAATAATAATAATAATAATAATAATAATAATAATAATAATAATAATAATAATAATAATAATAATAATAATAATAATAATAATAATAATAATAATAATAATAATAATAATAATAATAATAATAATAATAATAATAATAATAATAATAATAATAATAATAATAATAATAATAATAATAATAATAATAATAATAATAATAATAATAATAATAATAATAATAATAATAATAATAATAATAATAATAATAATAATAATAATAATAATAATAATAATAATAATAATAATAATAATAATAATAATAATAATAATAATAATAATAATAATAATAATAATAATAATAATAATAATAATAATAATAATAATAATTAATGATTAATGATTAATGATAAGGATAATGATTAAGGATAATGATTAATGATAATGATAATGATAATGATAGTGATAATGACGATAATGATAATGACGATAATGACGATAATGATAATGACGATAATGACGATAATGATAATGACGATAATGATAATGACGATAATGACGATAATGATAATGATAATGACGATAATGACGATAATGATAATGACGATAATGATAATGACGATAATGATAATGACGATAATGATAATGACGATAATGATAGTGACGATAATGATAATGACGATAATGATAATGACGATAATGACGATAATGATAATGACGATAATGACGATAATGATAATGACGATAATGATAATGACGATAATGATAATGACGATAATGATAATGACGATAATGATAATGACGATAATGATAATGACGATAATGATAATGACGATAATGATAATGACGATAATGATAATGACGATAATGATAATGACGATAATGATAATGACGATAATGATAATGACGATAATGATAGTGACGATAATGATAGTGACGATAATGATAATGACGATAATGATAATGACGATAATGATAATGACGATAATGATAATGACGATAATGATAATGACGATAATGATAATGACGATAATGATAATGACGATAATGATAATGACGATAATGATAATGACGATAATGATAATGACGATAATGATAATGACGATAATGATAATGACGATAATGATAATGACGATAATGATAATGACGATAATGATAATGACGATAATGATAATGACGATAATGATAATGACGATAATGATAATGACGATAATGATAATGACGATAATGATAATGATGATAATGATAATGATAATTTTTTTTTTTTTTTTATTAATGCTTTTTTCGAGTAATTACATTTCATTATTAATATAACCTTGCGAAGCCAGTACGGCTTGTCTGCAGGTAAGGCTAATAAAAAGATTGAATTATAAAAAAAGTATTTAAAGTAAAAATAATAATAATATTTTAATAATAATTTTCAAAATAAGTGTGGAGTATTCATTGCTGTCTAATGAAGTGTGATTTTAAAATTTTTTTCCTTCTTCTGATATTGTTGGCTTCTGTTAGAACCCCGGTTGGAATGTTGTTGAATATTTTAGGGAGAAGAACTGATAGTGTGCTTCTTCCGTATTCATTGTAGTATTGTGGAACAGTGTATCTTCCTTCTGCGTTACTTCTAGTTTGGTAATTGTGGTTTAGTTTATGTAGGAACCTTGGTACGTTAAAAAATTCAATTGCCAATGTTGTGTTGAATATATTTTTTACATTAAGCATATGTCTGTCTTTGGCTATATTAAAGAGTGAAATAGTTGTGTTGGTGTTTTCATGGTTTGTGTTGTGATTTTGTTGATGCTGGTTTGTGCTTAGTATTTTAAGAAGTTGGTTTTGTGTATGTTGAAGCTTTGAGCAATGCGTAGAGTTGCCCCAGGCTGTGATTCCATGACGAATTTGGGATTCGACGAGGGAAAAGTACACTTGTCTCAAAACAGAATTATTTGAGCAGTAACTTAGCCTATGTAAAATATATGCAGCTTTCCGTAGTTTTTGCAAATTTCGTCTATGTGGAATTTCCATTTGAAGCTCTGGTCGACGATAACTCCCAGGTATTTATATGTGTTTACAATTTCGATCGTAGTCGAGCAGTTGTCGGAACTATAGTTGAAGTTTTTGAGTTTGTTTTTGTGAAGGCATTCGGTATTGTGAAATTTAATTTTAACATCGGTGTATGAAAAATGGCGTGGTTTGATGGGCATTAACTTAGTTTTGGATGCATTTATAATTAGGCCGTAGTCGTTGCACCACCCTATAGCAGTATCTGGTTGGTGTTGGAGGATTTTAATTGCATCATCTAAGTTTTTATGAGCCACTACAATAGCTGTGTCATCTGCATATGCGAAGACTTGGGCTATTTTGAGTAATTTGATTAATTCATTTGAATATATTAAATACAACAGTGGACCTAATTTTGAGCCTTGAGGAACACCATGCTCTAGATTTGTTTCGTTACTAAGGTTGCTGGAGATTTTCACACAGTATTTGCGTAGGGTAAGATAGTTCTTGAGTAACTCTTGGCTGTGCCCTCTAAAACCTATCCTATCCAACATTATGAGTAATTTATCATGAGAAAGGGTATCAAACGCTTTGCTAAAATATATGAATAAAGTTAAACAATGGTGATTTTTGCTTAATTGTTCGTTGATGTGATGGGAGAAGTTACCAAGTAGCTTATTAATATTTTTTTCCTTTTTGGAATCCAAATTGGTTGTTACTGATGATGTTGTGTTTAATTGTGTATTCAGTTATTCTCCTGCATAATATTTCTTCCATTATCTTTTCTATAACCGGTAAAATTGCAATTGGCCTATAATTATTAAAGTCTGATTTGGACCCGTTCTTATATATTGGTCGAATGCATGAAATTTTTAAAGTTTCTGGTACTATTGTCGTATTAATAATAGCATTAATTAGTTTTGTTATAACTGGTGTTAAAGTTTCCGAATTATTTTTCAAATCGATTGCCCTGATGCCATCATAGCCCGCACTTTTTTTGATATTAAGTTTATTAATTATATTATAAATTTCTTCATTATAAGTATTTTGTAAATAAAAATAATTCAAAATCTCGGTATGAGAGTGAGTTAGTGTTTTTATTTCACACTCATGTAAAATATTTTTAATGTTCTGTTTAAAATTTTGAGCAAAATTATTGCAAATTTCATCAAGGTTCATGTTTTTGAAGTTTTTTATTAAAGTTTCATCAACATTATTTGATTTTTTGCCAATTATTTCATTTATAATTTGCCACGTAATACGACTATTATTTCTGTTTTCCAGAAATTTTGATTTGTAATATTGATTTCTTGCAAAGTTCAGTTGTTTATTTAATGAATTTCTAAATTTTTTATAATCGTATTCATATTTTTTATTATTTTTGTTATTGGACCATTTTTTAAAAAGTTTATCCCTAATTTCACAATTTGTTTTTAATGTTTCGTTTATCCACGGATTAGATATTCTATTTTTCTTTTTTGTTGTTATTATCTTTGAATTTTCGTATATATTGATGAATTTATTGTGAATTGCATTAAATATTTCGTTTGGATTTGAAAGATTTATTACATCTTGCCAATTTGCATTTCTTATTTGACGATTCACTTTAATGCTAAAAGTTTTGTTTGCTGGGTATTAATTTTGTTTACATTATTTATTTCATTAAGCTCTGAGGCGCAATACATCAGAGCAAAATGATCAGATATTTTTGTCTTGATTATTAATGCATACGCATGTGTGTATACGTGTTCAGTCCTAACAAGGAGATGATCAATACATGTTTGTGAGTTGATGTTTAAATCTTCTCTTGTGCAAGAGTTAATCAAACTTTGCATCCCATTAGATGCTAGCATATCAAGGTAAAGATTAGTTGATGCATTCTCTTTCAATAAATCAATGTTAGCGTCACCAATAACAATTACATTTTTCTGTTTATCTTTTGTTTTTATTATCTGGTCTAACTCTTTTATAAAAGAGCTTACATTTAGTGAAGGTGGTCTATAAATGGCAAAGAGTGATATATTTTTTGTTGTTTCAATGTTTATATGTACTGTTTTAAAAGAGATTGTGTTTATTTTAATCTCCGTAAATTGAATATTGTCTTTAATGTAAACAGCGATACCTCCTCCGCATCTTCCTTCTCTGTTCTTAAAGGTTGCACTAAATCCATTTATATTGTAAAAATAACATTCGTTATCGTTAATGTTTGTTTCGACAAGTACAATTATTTTGTTGTTGTTTAGTATGTTGTTAATTGTTGACAAGAAAGAGTTGAAGTTTGTTCGCATGGAACGAATATTTAAAAAAATCAATGAAAGGGGATAACTTATTATTTCTGATTTAATTTGATTGAAATTTTCGAGTGTTTCTGATATAGTGTTATTCATTTTAATATAGAGATTTTTTGTTATTTTTTTTATAAATAATTGAGATATATAGTTTTTTTATTGGTATTTTTTATATTTCGCTTTATTTTTATATGTTTATTACTATTAAATAGAGGAATTAATTAATGAGTTCAATATCACTAGAGTTTAATAATAAAATAGCTGTTGAATTATCTGTTTTTTTAGCATATATATGTCCATTACGGACCCATTACGGACCCATATAAATTTCCACCCTGTTTCCCTGGCTTTTGTTTTAGCTTGCCATAAAAGCCGACGGTTATTAGTGGTTAATTGGTCATTTATATATATGGTCTTATTGTTTTGGTTTGTTGGGTTCAACATTTCGTTGTTGTTTGTATGATACTTTTTACTAAGAGAGCAAAACTCAACAATCATTTTTTCGTGTTTAGTTATTTTATAAGCATTGCTTATGTCCGAGTCTTGTATGTTAACATTTACTGAGGCGGCGATTGTTTTAATTGCATTTATTGCTGTAATGTTGTTGTCATGAATATTTTTAATTTCTATGTTCTTATTGATTAGCTGTTGTTCCATTGTATTTATTTTATTCTCCATTCTCTGTAATCGTATGTCTTTTTCTAAGTTCTCCTTTTTAAGTTCATTGACCTGCATTGCTAAACTAGTCACAGTTTCTGTTAGTTTTATAAATGCCTTTGACATCTCTTCTCTCAATGCATTTTGAAACAATTATTTCGAGACTCATTTTTTATTATTTTAAAATATTTTCAACCGCACTACATTGTTCTAAAACAGAGAATGAAAGTTTTTCGCCCACTTTCTACTTCTACAATTAAAATTTTTCAATGCTCACTAAGAGATTTTATTTATAAATTTTAGCAAGTATTAATTAAGGTAGAACAACATTTTTGTTGTCGTGTTTACCTGCCAACCAAGGGAGCACAAAAACAAAATTTGAGAAGAATCAGTGCAATATTTTTGTTTTTTGATAGATTTAAGTGAAGATCGGGAAGCAGCTCTATATGGGATCTATGACTAAGAGTTGTCCCATAGGTATCATTTTTAGACTACTCATTAATGGATGTAATAAACGCATATAAACCCAATTTGACTAAGATCTATATTACAATTTGGATCTTATGGCAATTTATGTCGATTTCATAGGGGTCATTTGTACGGGGGCTAGGTCTGAACATGGACCGATCCTCACCAATTTCAATAGCGTTCATCATATGGCCGATGAAAGCTTATATACCAAATATCATCAAAATATATTCATATTTGCGACCTGCAGTTTGATTACAAGGTTTACATGGACACACAGACGGACGGACGGACGGAAATTGTTAAATCGAATCAGATAGTGATTCTGATTCGATCGGTATAATTAAAGATGGGTCTAGGTCAAATATTTTTGGTAGTTACAAACAGCAGCACAAAGTCATTATACCCAAACCACATAGTGGTATAGGGTATAATTACCACAACATAAACTTACGACACACATAGTATAATAAATGAAATCCATCGGATTCTGGCTACATCGAAGGAATTCTCTGAATGGTTCGATGAAACCGATCCCTGCAGATTACATAGGAAAGCAGTTTTAGATTTTTATATAACTGTTTTGTTATAAAAAAACTAAAACATTAGTAAATACCTTGATTGTTATTAAGAGGCAACAAATGAAGGAAAATAAAAAATTTAACAAATTAAAATAAGTGTTTCTTTTCACGATAATAACATAAATTTTTATGTTAACTTCTTTTTCCTTTTCAATGCAATGATGTATTAAGTATTATGTATTTAAGTTTATTAAAATTTAATTTTTTTTTTATTTATTCTTATTATTTATTGTTCTCAAGTATTTTCGAATGACAATGACATAATTTTTTATGTCAACTAATGTATTATTAAATAATTAAATGAAAGACAATAAAATTTGAAATTAAAAGCAAATTTAATTATGTTTATTTTAAAGACAATAACATTAATTTTTATGTTAACTTATTTTTTTAACAATTATATATGAACTATTTATTAATAAAATTTTTAGTTTTATTTTTTTCATTAGCTCCTCAAACATATTCAAAAAGAGATTTTATTGTTATTGCTTCCTTTTTTTAATATAAAACTATACGATACCCTATACCATGCGTTTAGGTCCAACTAATTAGATATAGAAAATGAGCATAAACCAAATTTGTTATTTTTTTGGCTGCAGATATGAAAAAGTTCATATCGGGTGTCATATATATATGGGAACTAGGTCGAAAAATGGACCGACCATGACCATATTTGCAAAATCACTTAAATTTTGAAAAAATATATACAAACCAAATTTGAGAAAAATCTGTGCAATATTTTTGTTTTTGGATAGATTTTAGTGAAGATCGGGAAGCAGCTCTATATGGGGCCTGTGAATAAGAATTGTCCTATCGGGACTATTTTTGGACTACTGATAAATGAATATAATAAGCTCATAAAAAACCAATTTGACTGAGATCTATATGATAATATGGATCTTATGGCAATTTTAGTCGATTTCATAGGGGTCATTTGTATTGGGACTAGGTCTGAACATGGACCGAATTTCACCAATTTCAATAGCGTTTATCCTATGGCCGATGAAAGCTTATATGCCAAATTTCATCAAAATATGTTCATATTTGCGACCTGTAATTTGATTACAAGGTTTACATGGACACACAGACGGACGGACGGACATCGCTAAATCGACTCAGAAAGTGATTCTGAGTCGATCGGTATAGTAAAAGACGGGTCTAGGTCAAATATTTTTGGTAGTTACAAACAGCAGCACAAAGTCATTATACCCAAACCACATAGTGGTATAGAGTATAATCAATTATGATTATTATAAATCAAATTAATCAAAAACATCAAATTTTTAAATATAAATGAAAAATTTCACAATACATAAGTCATAACAACACAGAGTTAAGCATAATACATACATAAATTGCTATGTTTAAAATATAAATTTCAATTATCTTAAAATTTTTAACGTAACCTTGTGACACAAACAATGTATGTCACACAATTTGTTTCCAGATTCATTTTGCTCTGTCGCAATTCTCTGTCCGATGTTGGTTCCCATCTCATGCACTCTTGCGTTGTCAGTTTTCTTGTCACAAAATCATGGTTTGCACATCCTCTATTATATATGATTCTTGGTTCTGCTGCAAACCTCCATCTGTGGTAGTTGTCTCTACCTGTTAGTTTTTCTATTTCAATAATTCGCTCCATTTTACGTATCTGGGCCCATAACCTGTTGAAATATACGTTTAAATATGAAAGAGCTAACCAAACTATTTATTAGCAGAGAAAAGAAAAAAACGCGTGGTTTTCTTTTAGAAGCTTTTATTTGGAAGTGAAGTAAAATGTGTATATATAACATTCTAAATATAAGTGAGTTGCCAGATTATTATAAATTATTTTTTTAATTCCAACAAGTGCTTCCCATTCATTGAAAATTTAAATTTTTAGTTTATTTACATTCATGTATTGACGATTGTCAGCATAAATTTGCCTGACGAGAATTCCCCATATGTTTTCTATGGGGTTCATATCAGGAGAGCAATCAGGCCATTCCAAAACATCGACATTATTCGAGCTTCACCATTCTTTTGTGAATTTGCTGGCATGATAGGCTGCATTGTCTTGCTGAAAAATATATTTTTTTTCTGTATTGGCATGTAGAAATGGCAACAAACTGCATTGAAGCAATTCACAATATTTTTCGCTGTTTATTTTGGTGGGTACGATTTGCAACTCCAGACAATAATCTTCAGTAAACGCACCCCAATCCATAACAGAACCGCCACCAAATTTTCTTTGAGAGAAACATTGGGGTTCTTTTCGTAAGTCACACCAGTAACTAAAACTCCCATCAGGATCCATCCACATTAAATTTTTTTAATCTAAAAAAATTATCTTTTAAAAGAAAACAAATTAATTTATTTTCTAACATAACATTAAACAACTTAAATTTGACCAACTTGTACCCATATTATTTTTAATATGACGTTTCAAAAGACGAGGAATTTTCTTCATTCTTTGTCTTCGAATATGTTTGGAAGATTTAAGAACATTCCAAATGGTAGTTTTGCACACTTTATTGGAAACGCATCCAGCATGTTGGGCACAGCTTTTGGTGCTGTTGCTTGCTGTGTTCAAAATAAGTCGACCCTCGCGTTCATTCAACTTATTTTTTCTACCACTGCTTTTATTTTTGCCATAATTTTCAATATTTTTCAAATAATTATAAATAACCTTTCGACTTCTGCCGATTTCACTTGCAATTTCTGCCATTTTCGAACAAAATTAAAATTTGACCTTTCTCAAATCCACTTAACACTTTTCCTCGTGGCATTTTGCTTATTACTAATGTTTTTAATAAAATTAAATTGAATGTGTTGTATTAAAACGGCACTTTTTTTAAACAAAGACTTTGTTGCATTTGTACTATACTATTTGAACGCTTTAATATGGTAACTATTGGGATGTAAGACATTTTAATAACGGTATTTCTAATTAATGGAAGATTTGTGTAATATAAGTTTAGTTTTGGAAAGAGAACATATTAATACACGTTCCACAGAGATGATAATTATGGCATGCATAGTTAAAATTTTATATAATATTGATTCACGATTACCAAATGTGCTATCATTTATGAACGCACTGTAAGGGTAAAATTTAATTAAAATCGACTTAAAAATTAATTAATTAAAATCAGCTGCAAAAGAAATTTAAATTTTCCGGGGGGAGGGGGGGTATGTTAAAGGTTTTAATAGCAAAAAAAAAGGCGTATTTTCATGATTTTTTTGAAGATATGAATAATGTTGGATTATTTATTTCAGGAATCTTTGAAAAAATTTTTCAATTAAAAATTTTAATAAATAAGTCCGTGACAGCGAATCTCCGGAGACGCCTGGACAAAAAGTTGTTTTGCGGTGAACATCATAACTCGCTACCGGATCATATGATATTTCCCGAGATAATCAGGAAGAGTTTTTAAATTTTTTTATTTTTTTTGGCAGCTATTTTTGCTATAAAATTTCAGTGAATTTGTTGTTACAAATGGGGATGAAAATGGAAAATAAGAAAAAACGTGGTTACCTGATGATTTATGTGTAGAAATACTGTGTAAACATGTTATTTCCGAGAAATTCGATTTAGTTTTTTAAAAACTGATTTTTATACGATATACCGTATGAGGCCGGTCGCTGGAAACGCTGTATCTTCTTTAGTTTTGCTCCGATTTAGTTGAAATTTTGACACAATACTTTCAACATGTTGCACATTCAGAAAATAAAGTTTTAAAACCTTCCCCCCTTAAGACACCGTCTGTACGTGTAAGATACATTTGTGCTAGAAGTAAGTCTAGATATTGATATGATGCATTGGTAAATGATTGGTTGTATTGTATAAACCAATTATAAATAAATGTTTATGTATACGAATAAGATACAAAAACAGTAAGCACCAACATATTTTATTAAACTGTAACTGATATTTTTAATATTATTATAAACATTTCAGGAAAAAAAGGAAAAAAAAACAAAGGAACTGTGATATCTCTACAATCTTTTTTATCCAATGATGAAGTCCCCATTGGCACAACCCAAGTAGCGAAGAATATAAGAAATTTAGATGGCGAAGATAGTGATGAGGGTTCTAATGTGCTAACCTTAGTGTGTCAACTTCCTACCGCACCACGAGCGAATAGAATCTTCGATGACAATTCAGTTCCCAATACATCACCATTTATTGCATACGTAACAAATTTACCATTTGATATAAAAGACGATGATATATATGAATATTTTGATTCAAAACATGTAATATCGGTGCGTCTTCCAAGGGAGGACGGCGAATCAGGCAGAGTTCGGGGATTTGGATATGTCGAATTCGAAACAAGAGCTGATTTAATTCATGCTTTAGGTCTACCTGATCCAACTATAAAGGGTCGTCGAATAAGAATTGATTTGTCACATGAAAATGATCAAAATTCTAGACAACGATCAATGAGAAGGGGATATGAAATTAATAATTTAGAAATTCGGGAATCTACCAATTGGAGACGCGACAATTTCCAAAAAAAGGATAAAAACAGCTTTGGTTTAGAACGAAGTTTTAATAGTGATCTAAAGTCTGTAACTACTGATAGCAACTATCCAGGATCATGGCGCTTAGGTAATCGAATTACAACACATAACAATTCAAGCTTTGAACATAATTTCGAAAAAGAACGAACAATCGAAAATAAAGATACTATATCCCAAGTACGACCAAAGTTAAATCTGAAACCACGTACTTTACCACTTCCCGAACTGGATGTTATAACGTCAACTGAAGTTGAAGCAAATGTAATTAACAAAACTGATGACCCTAGTATTCCCAAATTGACGGGTGTATCGTCAGAAAAAGTTTTTGGGTCAGCTAAACCCGTTGATACTACTGCAAGAGACTTGGAAATTGAAAAGCGTTTAGAAGATATCCGTCGTCAAGAAAACATACAAAAAGAAGTTATAGAAGCTACTAATAATATAAAAGAAATATGTTTTGAAAACATAGATAAAGTATCTTGTATAGAAACAAGCTGGCGTCGACAAGATAAAGACGATGAAGCTATTAAAGGTCAAGATAATCGATGCATGAGTACAGGTAAAATATAATAATTTGAAATAAAATTGTAATTCGAACTAATTTTTTTTTTTTTCAATTCAATTTCAATTCTTTATTTTATAATATTAATATTTTAAATTTAATTGATTTAGATAAAGAGATTAGGAACTACGTTCCTTTTCTACTTAGTTAATTTCAGTTTTTATTATTTACATATGTACATTGACCTTTTATTATATTTAAAGGAAGAGGGATATATGATAAAAACTTAAGCTAGGGTAAATTATATAAGATTAAGATGTAATCAGATCATTTATGTGGCTATACTGGCATATTTGGCATCTATAAAACTTTTGTGTTAGTCTATCAATTTTATCATATATGAGATCGAAGTTAGCAAGAGTGTGTAGACGTTGGGTTGAGAAATGCCAAGGCAGGTTATATATTAATTTAAGCAACTTATTTTGAGCTACTTGCAGATTTTTTAAAAGGCATTTTGCCGAAGCGGACCATACTGGATCACAGTAAAACATTATGAGGAATATCGATTTAATAATCAGTTTTTTGTTTGTGATGTTCAGTTCAGACTTTCTGTTTATTATTGGATACAGCGTCCCCGTTATTTTATTGACTATATCAATCAGAAATGGTATGTAATCAGTAAAACAAAGTTTAGTATCAAGCAATATACCCAGATATTTAACGTTCTTTCCCCAGAGAACATCGTGATTCATAAATTGAAGAGGATTTTGTGGGATAAAGCATTCCTTCCGTTTCCTCGTGAAATATATAGCTTGTGTTTTTTCTGGATTTACCGAGATATTCCATTTTTTTTTAGATAATTTTAAGATCGGTGTTTGTAAATTGGCTACGATGTTAGACGCAAGAAAGTCTGAACAAAGAATTGAAGTCGGCAAAGATTGACGTAATGCAATTGGAAAAAGAGGGAATATCTGCAGTGAAGATGTTATATAAAATAGGTGACAGGCATGATCCTTGATTATCTACAGCCTCATAGACCAAGTTTATGGTGATGCTAACTGGAAGGTGATCAGAGCTTAGATCATTTATAACTCTAACTGAGGCCATATTTCGCCATAAGTTTGTCAAATAAAAATTTAAGGTTGACGGCTGTTTATAACGGTCAGCAGGTATATTGGTATGTTCATGTGGAAAAACAATTTGTGTTTGATATAGTTCAATTTTATCATATAAAATGTTCCCCCAACAATTACTTCGTTGGCAACCCCAGTATCTGTGTCTGTAATTAAAATCACCGCATATTACGTATTAACCCTTATCCTGAGTAAAAAAAAAATACTTATCAGGTGTTAGTGGATCAATTTTGCCCAATAGTATTTTATTATAAAAGCATTAAATTACGCTTTATTTTTTACTGTTTTCATATGAAAATATTACATTTGAATGGTTTTTGCAAATAAAATTATTGCAGTTAGTACATTTATTTCAATATTTTGTACTGGATGAACGTTGGGGCATACATATATAGCATCGGCCCTCTTTAGAGCGCTCTTCTAAACCACTTTATCCTCCTTCTGCAAACTTTGTACAGTCGACTTGGCAAAAATGCTTCTCGGCATTATGGAACGACGTGGTATTTCATCATCTTCCAAAAAAGACGACGTCGATAGCGTTTTTGTTTGCTCCATTCAGCGTCAATGGCAGTATAGATAACAAAAGCATTATATGCGGCAATGTCCAACATGTTGTAAAATAAGGATTGTGGCCACCTATTTGATCGCCGCTTGCAAGTATAGTGGCGGACTAATTGATCAAATGTATCTACGTCGGACTTCGTTCCGTTGTAAAAATTGATCATTTCGGATTTCTTGGCGCCTTCAGCGTTATGATGTAATGTACCAGGGATGATAAAATTGGTACAATTGTACCATTTTTGGTACTATTCGAACCTAAAAAGTACAATGGTACTCCCGTCACTCATTTGGTACTATTTAAAAATTTTCCCAATTTATTGCTTTTAATAGATATAATATGGTAACTCAATTTTATTGTCATATATTGTGAATGAATTTTTGTACTTGTTCAAGGCGAATACATAACAGCTGATAATGTTGTTGCATGGTTTGCTTGTTATTCATATATGAAATATATACAAAAAAAGCAACACATTTTTTATATATGAAGTTTGACAAGTAGAAAAGCGGCAAAATCGTTCTGTTAAGAGTTGCGACCTCCTTGTTTGATGTGCATTCCCTTTTTATTTTTTGTTAACTGCACTTACTTCAATGTTATTTTGTTTTAAATCTAAAAGCGTCGTGTTGACAAAATAAAAATCTCAATTAGTTTACAAAATATTTTACTATTAAAAACTTCGATTATTTACATAAGTAATGGAATATAGTGAAGCTGGGTATGTTTATTTAAACAATTTAAATTATTTGCATAAAGAATTTTTACATTTTGTAGAACAAGTAAACAGGACAAGCCATATAATGTACCTTTTAGAGAAGAGTGGGCTAAGCTCTTTCCGTGACTGGTTAAGGAGGGTAAGCAAAAAAGATGCAAATTATGCAATACGGGTATAGCGGGTGGCATTGTACACATAAAACGTCATGCGTCCACCGATAGCCATATCAAAAAAATAACTGCAGCAAAAAAAAAACTCCGAAAATAGATGATTTTTTGCAAAATACTGTGTGCCCTATAGTAGAGTCGGCAAAAAACTCGAAATTATGTTGAGTTTGTTTATTGCAGAACATAACTTACCCTTCTCAGTGTTAGATCACCTAAACAGTGTCATAAAGGAAGGAATAACCGACTCCCAAATCGCCAAAAAGTTTGCAATAAATAGACTAAAGGGTCAAAAAATAATCACAAATGTAACAGGCCCGGAAAATATCACCAGCATAAGTAATTTTTGTAAAGATAGTTACTATTCATTAACACTTGATGAAAGTACTGATCGCAGTATTTCAAAAAATTTGGCTGTAATCATTAGAACTATTGATGGTAAATGTCGCGATCGCTTTTTAGGAATGGTGCATATAGAGGACTGCACCGCAAATGGTATATTTGAAGCAACAACAAAAATATTAAATGAAAATAATATACCCCTTAGTAACATTGTTGGCATAACAACTGACAATTGTCCTGTAATGACGGGCAAAGTGAATGGAGTTCAGTCCAAATTTCAGGCTTTGGTACCACATATATTCAAAAATGGTTGTATATGCCACATTTTGAATTTAGTATCAGCGGCAGCGTCCAAGTGTGGATTTTCCAATGACATCGAAAAAAATTTAAAAGAAATAGGTAACCACTTTTGCAATAGTTCCAGTAGAAGAGACGACTTTCTCTCATTTCAAGAGTATTTTGGAACCGATACTCATAATATTTTAAAATATTCAGCTACAAGGTGGTTATCACGTCAGGAAGTCATCAACAGAATTTTGGAACAGTGGGAACCACTCTGTTATTATTTCACACTGCATGATTTTGAAGCTGATTTTACAAGTGCAAAATTAAATTTTATTATATCTGGATTTTCGAATCCGCTTTATAAAATGTCATTCCTCTTTCTACAGTATATATTAAAAATTGTAAATGCAATAAATTTGGAAATGCAGGCAGAAGACGCTCGTATGCATATATTTCTAGAGCGTTCAACATTTTTGTTTCGTCAAATGGGACGCAATTTTTTGAAAAAGAAATCCTTAGACAAATGTGAATTATCAAAGTTAAACCTCAATCAAAATCATCTTCCTCTTAGCGATGTATACTGTGGGACAGAAGTAGATATTTATATATCTACAAATAACATTGAAAGCGGAGTAGTCATAGACTTTAAAAATACTGCTAAACAATTCTACATAACCTTTTGCGAAACTTTAAGAAATAAAGTTAACTTTGATGATACAATTTTAAACTGGCTTACAAAATTTACTCCAGAAAATGTTATTTCTGGAAGAACCACCACTATAGTTCCTCTTTTATTAAAAATGTTCCCAAATGAAAGTAAAAGTTATGACACTATAAATAACCAGTTCAGAGCTCTGGCTGATAGAGATACATTAAAAATGTTTAGAAATGAAAGTGTTTTTCCTTAAGCTTTTTTAAGAAATTGTTGCTAAATTAATATTTGCAACCACTATTATTTTAATTTGGATTTAATTTTTTTAATTATATTTTAGATAATATGGCGGACAAATTTTTTAATATTCGAATTCGCACGAAAAAAGTACAAGACCGGTCTGTTTCGATTTCAATACAAGAATGATTTTATTAAAAATTCAAAATGGATCCTTAAAGCTAACAATTCAAATTTCCCAAGCGTTTTGACATATAGTGATGACAATTCAATATTAAAACTTATTATAGCCGAAAACTTAAATAAAAATACTAATACTTAAAGGAGTTAATTCATTAAATTCAAAAATATTAAAATATAAAAATATAAAATGAAGAAAAAGATAAAATGATGAAAAAATAATAATAAAATAATAAAATGCCAAAAAAAATTACATGAAATGACTAAACACCGGCCCCATTGAAGGACCAAAGGTCTTCAATCCATCGGTAATAATGCCAACTTATGAATCGGTCTCTTTATCGTGCCGTGCTTAGTCTTCACTTCCGCTACTCTGACTTTGCCGTCTTTGCCTCGAAGTACAGACTGAACTCGGCCGGTCAGCCACTGGAGCGGTGGAAGATTGTCGTCGTGAACGATTACGAGCTTGCCGACGGCGAGATCGGGTTCGTCTTCTGCCCACTTGGTTCGAGCTTGGAGGCTGCGGACGTAATCTCTCTCCCAGGATTGCCAAAACATCCGCTTGAGTGTGGAGATAAGCCGCCATCTCTTGGAGAACATGAGATTGACCGGCTCTTCTTGAGGCAATTCTGGCGGCAGCGCACGAAGGCTCTCGCCTATTTATAGATGTCCCGGGGTGAGCGCTTCGCCGTCGTTGGGGTCGTTGCTGATGGGGGCGATTGTCCTGGAGTTCAGAACCGATTCTACCTCTATTAGAACCGTTTGTAGTTCCTCTGTTGTGAGCACCACTTTACCCACGGTTTTGACTAGAAGCCCCTTGGCAGACTTGACGGCTGCTTCCCAAAGACCGCCGAAATGTGGAGCTCGAGGCGGAATAAAGCTGAAGTTGACCCCCTTGTTGGCAGCGTACGACACCACCTCTGTGGCATGGGTTGACATCGCGTTTTGCAACTCCATCAGCTCTCGGTTGGCGCCTACGAAATTGGTCGCGTTGTCGCAATACACCCTCTCTGGTAGTCCTCTCCTGCCGATGAACCTTTGAAGACAGAGAATAAAGGAATTTGAAGATAAATCAGTAACCAATTCTATATGAACAGCCTTAGAAGTGAAACACACAAATACTGCTATATACATTTTAACAGGTGGACGGCCACGAATTTTTTGAGTTATATTCACTGGACCGCAAAAGTCTACACCGCACACCTTGAAGGGGCGTAGAGCTCTCACCCTATCAGCGGGCAGATTTCCCATAATTTGACCCATTAGTTTAGGTTTATAACGGAAACAATGCAGACACTTCCGAACTGTTTTTGTGCACTCTTCTCTGGCATTTATGAGCCATATTTTATCCCGTAGAAGAGCCACTAGCGCTTTAGCACCTGCATGACAATTCTTAATGTGCAAGTGTCGCAAATACAGGGTCATAAAATGTGACTTTTTGGACATTAAAATGGGAAATTTTGCATCATATGCAATAGCAGCATTTAGCAACCGCCCGCCTACCCTAATTAGTGAAAACGATCGATGCTCTTCTTCAAATTTATGAATGAACGGATTTAGCTTTTGTAGATTAGAAGGCAATACTTGGTCTTTACTTAGTTTTTTAAGCTCTTCTTCGTAATCTATCTTCTGGAAAAACTCAATGATATGAAGGAACGTCCAGTTCAGCTCTTTCGCTGAAGGAGTTCCGAGGTAACGGCATTTTCTTCCTCGAGCAATGTCAAGAAACCGAAACACGTATGTGAAGACTCGTATTAGTCTGGTGTATACAGAGTAATCTGTAATCAACTTAACAATATAGTTGATCTCTTTGACATTTTCCTCTACTGTGAGAAACACATTGGTTTTCTTCTTTTCTAACGACTCTTCGTCTGCGGTTAAAGTGAAATGCTTGTTCACTGGCCATGCATTACTCTCGTCGAGTAGAAATTTCGGGCCATTAAACCATATTGAGTCAATTAGTTCATCTACATTACATACCCTAGAAACAATATCAGCCGGATTTTCCTTAGTTGGAATGTGTCGCCAGGCGACTCGGTCTGACAATTCTTGGATTTCTGCTACTCGATTAGAGACGAATATTGCTAATGTTGAAGAATGAGTTTTAATCCAGTGTAATGTGATTTCTGAATCCGTCCAAAATGTTACACTTTCGATTTCATACGAAATCATGGGTTTTATTTTAGACCAAAGTTTAGCTAATAAATGGGCTGCACATAACTCCAACCTTGGAAGTGATTTCGTCTTCAGAGGAGCGACTTTTGATTTAGCCGTTAATAGTCGGCAATAAGTTTTACCAGCCACTCTACTTCTGATATAAATGCAGCAACCATATGCTCGCATGGAGGCATCGGAAAAACCATGAATTTGGCAATTAGATTCTGACGTTGTTAAAACATATCTGGGAATTTCTATTGCATCAATTTTCAATAAATTGGATTTAAAATTTTTCCAAGAAGTATATAGATTTATGGGAATTGATTCATCCCAATCTAGCTTCATTAGCCAAAGTTCTTGAAGTAAAACTTTGGCTTTAACTACTAAAGGGCACAACAGTCCGAGAGGATCAAAAAGCCGAGCCGAAACGGATAAAATATTACGTTTTGTGGCCCTCAGGTTCTGAAATGAATCATCTAAATGATATTTAAAAACATCACTCTTCGGTCGCCAATATGTGCCTAAAGTTTTCGTGAAATCCGGGTCAATCTGTACGGGTTTCTCAATTGCTGATACTTCAGCTTCATTGGAGTAGTTTGAAAACCATTTAGTTAACTTGAACCCAGCTGATTGCAATATCCCAGTTACTTGAAACCTAATTATTTCAAGATTTTCAATCGAATCTGCTCTAGTTAAAAGATCGTCGACATAAAAATCTTTCCGGATAACTTTGGACCCGATTGGTAACGTTTTTTCGAACAAATCGCTCAGATGCGTGAGGCAACGTATTGCCAAAAATGGGGCCGAAGATGTTCCGTAAGTTACTGTATTCAACTTATACATTTCAATACTTTGAGACTGATGCTCACGCCATAAAATGAATTGAAAATTCCTATCGGCCTCATCAATTAAAACTTGACGGTACATTTTTTCAATGTCAGCCGTAATCGCATATTTATGAAGTCGAAAACGAATTAGCGTAGAGTACAGCTCCTCTTGTACTGTAGGCCCGAGCAATAGTAGATCATTGAGAGAGAGAGTTGCGTTGAAGTTTTGCTTGAGGCATCGAACACCACTCGCAATTTTGTTGTTGAACTTTGCGGTCGTAATACACATTGGTGTGGTATAAAATAGTGGGGGAAGTCTGGAACTTTATTGTCTGCAATAGACATGTGTCCCAAATTAATGTATTCTTTCATAAAATAATTATACATCTCCTTCACATGCGGTTCCTTTGACAATCGACGCTCCAACGATAGGAATCGTCTTTTAGCCGTCTCGAAAGACAGACCTAACGTCTTTGGATCCGCCTTGAAAGGTAGCGCCACTTCAAATCTTCCTGACGGCAGTTGTCGGATAGATTTCATGAAATGTTCCTCACAGTGTCGATGTTCAATCGAAAGAACTTTATCATCACGAGGAATTTCTTCCAACTCCCAAAATTTCTGAACTATTGATTCTAATGACGATTCTTCTTTAAGTGCACTTAAATGGCATGTATTTACAGACCTTTTCGATTCTTTATATTTTCCCGAAACAATCCAACCAAGTTAAGTTTTCTGAAGTGTTGGAGTATTTGGGTTCATTTTAATTTGACCAACGCATAGTAGTTCAAAGAAAATCTCAGCGCCAATCAACATATCTATTCCTTGAGGTTTGAAAAAGTATGGATCGGCTAATTGTATATTCTCATTCATTCGAGATTTTATTGTCGCTTGAAGTTTGAATTTGGCGGAGGAATTTGTCTTTCCAATTCCAATAAGACTGAGAATTCTTTCTTCTTTTCGTAATTGCAGTCGCTGTGCTAGCTTCTCAGTTACAAAATTTATTTGTGAACCGGAATCCAATAAAGCTCTCGCTAGAACATATTGGCCAGATTTATCTTTAATCTGAATCAAAGCAGTAGCTAAAATTACACTGTCTTTATTCGAAGACGAATGATTTACGAAAGCTTTCGACGTTGAAGGCTGATCGGCATCAAAGCCAGGAACACTTTCCGATTGTAAGCTATTTGCCGAAAATATGTGTAATAAAGTGTTATGTGAGCGACTGCAAATTCGACACTTCGACGATTTACATTTGGTTACTGTGTGTCCTTTTTTCAAGCAATTAATGCAGGCAGGTACACCCTTTATGAAATCAAATCTCTGTTGCACAGGCATTGCAGAGAAGGACGGACAAGTGGACACAAAATGTTGCGTCGATTTGCAACATAAGCATTTATAAGCCGCTTGTTGCGTATCAGTTTGGCAAGAGAACTATGCTTTGGATTTATTTCGAGAAAAATTGTCTGTTTTTTTTGTGAAATTAATATTAGGCTTGAGCCTTGAACTAGAAGCTTCATCAGCTGAAATATGTTGATATCGTTTGTTCAAGGCAGCCTCGCAATCACTCCAAAGAGGCAACTTGTCGTAGTTAAGTTGCTCTTCCCATTTCGACCTGGTGATTGAATCTACTTTTGTCATTACCAGATGAATGATTACTGCATTAGTAATAGCCTTGTCATCACCGACAGACAAAAGCGAACCGTAAATGGCTGAAACAGTATCAATCATGCTCCTCAAGGCTGATGCCGATGGTTTAGACATTTCGGGTAGACTAAATAATTTAGTAATATTGTCGAAAAAAATTAAACACGGATTGTCATAAACCTTTTTTAAACTCTGAAGCGCCTTGGCATAATTCTGCTCACTAATTTGGTAGGCCTTTACAGTACCAAGAGCTTCATCGGATAGGCATGATATCAAATGATTAAATTTTTCAATTTCAGTTAAGGTGGGATCACTATCTACCAGACTCTCGAATAAACTGATAAAATTTTTATACTCGGAATATTTTCCGCTAAATTTCGGTAATTTCATATTTGGAAGCCGACTGTGATGACCTTGAAAGCCAAAAGTGGTTTCCCCAAAGCAATGTTCTCTAACTGGAGTTAAATATCCAAGGAGCATACTTTTCTTCGATACGCATAAATTTTCTAAGTCAGATCGCTCATCGTTTGAAGGATCAAGAATATCAATCTCTGACTGGATAGAGCGTCGTATTCTTGCCACGTTGGTCAGAATTGTATTTTTCTGCTGGTACAAACTCGTAAGACTTGGGGCAGAACCTTTATTTGTCTTGCCAGGAGCCATTTCTAGTCGAGAACTTTCAATTATCAATTAACACTGAAAACGTTTGAAATTGACTTTAATTTTTTAAAAATCTGTCTAGAAATTAAAATTTCTGGAAGGACCTCAAGGAAATTTACTGAATTTGTCGAATAGACAATTGCCAGAATATAAATGTATACTGAATTTCCGAGATCAACTTTCAAAATAATTAGGAAACGACCTTCGTAAAGTACAGAAATGTTCAATAGTTTCAACTAATTTCTTTTTATTTTTCGTTAAAATTGAAACAAATTCTTTGCGTTGAATGAAATCTCCAGTAAAATATATATTTTTTTTAAACGAGAAAAGTTTCAACTTTATTTAGATAATTAGTTTTAATAAATTATCTCCGCACAATTGTATTACTCACTGTTTATAAATTTACTATAGCATCTATTAATTATATCCAATAATTATTTTACTCGCAAACACTTACTGACAGTCCGATTATAATTTCCTAAATCTCTTGTTATAATTATATGTATTAGAACTTAAACAAGTACACAGTATACGTAATACACTCGCGCACTTCACTCTCGTTTTAGTTTATTTTATTACAATCAAATTTATTAATTTAATTTCTCAATTTTTGTTTACAATTGATTTTAATGGTACTCTTCACTTTAACTTGTTTTTCTTTTGTTTGTCTGTTTACCATATGATCAATGGTATTGCCGGATCAGACTCAATACACTTAACACACCAACAGTGTTGGTAAATGGGATTTTTATAAAAAGTAACGAGTGTAATGAAAATTAAACAAAACGAATGTCACAATAAGTTGACAAACGTGAAATTAGGTAAATAGAGAAAACACGAAGAAAGGTACGAGTAAAATTGGAAATTGTAAATTTCTTACAATGTAATAAAATTAAATTAATATTATGTTTCCCTTTTCTTTTTTAAGGGAAATATTAAGAGAGTGCGAATTGCAGAGAAAATGGACGGTAAGTGGTAGCAATGAACGCGGCGAGGAGGCGTAATTTTGGTGTATGCGGTTTAAAATTATTTGTGTTAGGATAATGAAGTTTTATTTGTTTAAATGATCATTAAGTGTATGAAATACAGCACTTTTATTTCTTTTTCTATTTTGTTTTCACTAATAGGGCGATATAAACTAAGAAATTTGAAATGAAGAACAAATAATTTCATGTGTGGTATTAAAACTTTTGCAAAAAATTTAATTTACAGATTTAATTTAACTAAATTTTATCGAAATTAGGAGCAAAGTCTCACACTGATTATTGTTTGTTCTTGAATACCTGATTAGAGTTTTGACGGCGTTCGGAACTTTCCTTCTTTTCCTTTTGGCACAGGATGCAGTTGCACTTGGGCATTTGAATTTAAGTAGGGACCTCTGAGGTTGAAAACTTCCTTCCTTCAAAAGCTGCTGTTGCTGTATTTAGCCGGGTTGTTTTAGTTAACGACCGCACGGAGGAGAATTTAATAATTTATTATTTATACCGGGTTGTATTAATTACGCACACACGGTAGTCTTGTGTGTTAATATGCACGGCCGTGGTAACACGAAAATCAAATAATTTATTTAAAAAAAAGAGTCCACCCGGGGGCGCCAAAATGTTTTTCCTTAAGCTTTTTTAAGAAATTGTTGCTAAATTAATATATGCAACCACTATTATTATAATTTGGATTTAATTTTTTTAATTATATTTTAGTTAATATGGCGGACAAATTTTTTAATATTCGAATTCGCACGAAAAAAGTACAAGACCGGTCTGTTTCGATTTCAATACAAGAATGATTTTATTAAAAATTCAAAATGGATCCTTAAAGCTAACAATTCAAATTTCCCAAGCGTTTCGACATATAGTGATGACAATTCAATATTAAAACTTATTATAGCCGAAAACTTAAATAAAAATACTAATACTTAAAGGAGTTAATTCATTAAATTCAAAAATATTAAAATATAAAAATATAAAATGAAGAAAAAGATAAAATGATGAAAAAATAATAATAAAATAATAAAATGCCAAAAAAAATTACATGAAATGACTAAACAGAAAGTATATCTATTTTTTGGGATAAGGTGTCAACAATGAAAAATGAATTGAATGAATTAATGTTTCCAGAGCTATCGAGAGTTGTAAGAGGAATATTATCCATTCCACATTCATCAGCGAATGTGGAAAGAATATTTTCGTACCAAAATATTATAGAAACGAAGGAACGAAATAGGCTGTATGTGCCAACGGTTTCTAGTTTAATCCAAACAAAAGACTTATTAAAGACAAATAATTCCTGTTGCTATAATTTTAAAATAACAACTGATTTGTTGTCAAAAAATTTATGAATTTGATCTCATTGACTTTTTATGAACCTTATTTTACACATAAATGTTTATTTATTTTATAAGTTGTTTTTGTTATTTACTTTATATGTACAAATGAATTTTAAGTACCTTTTGCTTTTGTTTAAATTAATAAATATAAAAAATAATATAAATATTAAAAAAAAAATGTTTTTAGTACTATTGGGGTCGAAAAAGTACTATTTTGGAAGGTCGTTGGTACGAAATCAATTTTCTCATATATCATCCCTGTAATGTACTCAATAAAATTACATAATATGACACAATTGTGATATTGTGGTATTGCTTTTGTTTTTTCGAACGGTATCAACGACTGTTAGTTTTCTTCTTAACAGCTCAATTCCGAGTTCATGGGAAGTTAAAAAATTATCACAAGTGACATTTCTACTTCTAAATCATTTTCCAAATCCAAAACTACGCGACTTCCTTGATTTTTTTCTGATTGGTAATTTCTGTAATTTTTTCTTGTTTTCTATACATCTTCTCGAATGATTAAAAGTCACGAAGTTTCAGAAAAATATATTAATAACTTTTCAAGATTAAACAAAATAAAAGTATTTTTTTTTGGTTTTGACCCACTTACACAGGATAAGGGTTAACCATTGTTAAACGGACGATTTCTTTATCTTAAGTTCTTTGGATTAGCACGTTGTTTTGTTTTAACGTAAGTTTCTCTACTGGGACAATTTGGAGACATGGCTTTATGAACACCACTGCAATTTGTACACTTTTCAAAGGAAGCTTTGCCAACTTTGGTATTATGTTCATCGGCACAGCGGGGACAAAAGGTTTTGACCTTGCATCTACTTGATCCGTGTCCGAACATTTGGCAGTTGTAGCACTGCGTCAGTTTAGCTTAAGGTTTTTGATATTCCCATCTAACCTTTATATATTCAATGGTTGAATCGTTTTGCCTCAACTCCTTTAGCGTTATAGACTTCCGTTCAAAGTAGACAATGACAATTATCTGTTCATTATTACCGCCTCTAGCTTAAGTAACAATTTTGATAGTTTTGTTAGCTGATTTTTTATAACTGATGGATCAGTTTTATCTAAACCTAACAATACAGCCTTATAAGGCTTTTCATTTTTTAGTGGCATATGTAAAATACTCATATTGAAATTTGTTAGTAAGTGAATCACAAACTATTATCAAAATCGTCTTTGCTTGTACGAACAGCTTAACACCGATTGATATCTTGCGGATAGAATATTCTTTTATTTTTAATATTCTACATATTTCATGTAATTGTTCAATTTTACACTTAAGTATTGTTATTGGATTTATGTTTATTTTGACAGCTTTATTGATAAGGATTTCATCATCTGCCGCAGCAATAGTTTGCAGCGGAGCAAAAAAATTTTGATTTTCAGTTCTCTGAGAACTGTTTGTTTTTGTTTTTTATTCATGTTTTGCCTGGAAAAGGCAGTAGCATCTTCAAACACGTACGTGTTTAATTTTGTTTGAATTTTTGTTAAACTGTAAATGTTTTACTAAACGCAGAGAAACAGTGAAAATCACGACCACCGTCTAATCAGTCTAGACACACACTAGCGACATCTACATTTTTGTTTGTGAATTATAATAATTTTCAAAAAATTTACACCTATCAAAGCAGATGAAACAACTATATTAAAATAATATGCTATCACCAAGAATCATATATAATATTATATATGATTCTTGCTATCACCCTTATACACGTTGTATATTTATACCCTATACCACTATGTGGTTTGGGTATAATGACTTTGTGCTGCTGTTTGTAACAACCAAAAATATTTGACCTAGACCCATCTTTAATTATACCGATCGAATCAGAATCACTTTTTGAGTTGATTTAACAATGTCCGTCCGTCCGTCCGTCCGTCCGTCCGTCCGTCCGTCTGTGTGTCCATGTAAACCTTGTAATCAAACTGCAGGTCGCAAATATGAATATATTTTGATGAAATTTGGTATATAAGCTTTCACCGGCCATGGGATGAACGCTATTGAAATTGGTGGGAATCGGTCCATGTTCAGACCTAGCCCCCATACAAATTACCCCTATGAAATCGACATAAATTGCCATAAGATCCAAATTGTCATATAGATCTTACTCAAATTGGGTTTGTATGCGTTCATTGCATCCATTAATGAGTAGTCCAAAAATGATCCCTTTGGCCCCATATAGACTGCTTCCCGATCTTCACTTAAATCTATTAAAAACAAAAATATTGCACTGATTCTTCTCAAATTTTGTTTGTATATATTTTTCCAAAATACAAGAGACTTTACCAAACATGATCAGGATTGGTCCATTTTTTGACCTAGTCTCCATACAGATATAGCATCCGATATGAACTTTTTCATATCTGCAGCCAAAAAAATTAATAAAAATCCCACTCAAATTTGGTTTTTGCTTATTTTCTATGTCCAGTTAGTTGGGCCTAAGAGACAGGGTTTCTAAACGCATGGTATAGGGTATCGTATAGTCGGTCTAGACCGACTATAATTTTCTTACTTGTTTTTTATGATATATTTCTGCTTATTCATTGCCACAAATTGAAATTTCTGTGGACAGATTAACGCGTGTTTTTATGTTTGTTAATTGTATTAAAAATTGAAATACGTTTGTTCAATAAGTTTTTCATTAAAATAAATTAAAATTTGCTGAAAAATAATAATGTCGTTGAACAATGTCGAATAATGTCGTTAACATAATACATTATAGTTTTAATTGAAAATGTGTAAATAAATGTAGAGAAAAAAGATAGTATTCCAGGTAATTCCATTTAAAATCTCAAAATATAAATAAAGCTAATTTTTAGTTTTGTTTTAGACAAATCTGATGCCGATTGCGTTGAAGGCTTAATTGGAGTATAACATGTAATGCTAAGAAAGCTAGAGAACCTGGAAGTACTTTACCTGATAATGAAGGTATCGTTACTGTTTATGGCACTTGGAAACCGCCCAAATCTTCACTGCTACACTATACACCCAATGCTGACAAAGCGCTGGACGCTATATTGGCGGGTTATAAGAAATTTGAACATACTTTGGGTATAAATTCCGCGACAATAGATTAACCGACTGTTATCAACGTTTAGAATTCTTGGGAGATCCTGTATTGGATTATTTGATAACAAGGCTTTTGTATGTAGACCCTATGCACCATTCACCTGGAGCCTTAACCAATTTGAGATCTGCTTTAGTTAACAATACCGTATTTGCGTAATTAGCTGTAAGGCATGAAATCAATATTTTAGACACTTGTCTCAGATCGTAACGAAGTTATTGATCGTTTTGTGTGTATTCATACGAAAAACGGTTATAGTATAAGCGAGGAGGTTAATATTAATATTGATAAAAGAGTATTTCCTTCCTTCACTTTTTTGTTTTACTTTTTAGAATTATTTAATGTCTGAAGAGGAATGCGATGATGTTGAAGACGTTGAAGTACCAAAGGCAAGAATCATATATAATAGAGGATGTGCAAACCATGATTTTGTGACATGGACAAGAGGGAAGAGATGGGAACCAACATCGGACAGAGAATTGCGACATAGAATAATGAATCTGGCTGGAAGCAAATTGTGTGACATACATTGTTTGTGTCACATGTTTAAGATACAAATTGTAAGATAATTGATGTATGGAAGATCATTGAAAAAACAATATGTCGTTTGAGACATATCTACAAGATAAATATATAAATTGTATGCACACATCGGACAGAAATTGGTAAGACGAATTGAACGAACAAAAAAAAACCCCACACAAAATATATACGCGTTGTTATTTCCATATTTAACTCTGAAAAAAAAAATTATCAGTTCGAATCTAACTCTCTTTACGAACGGTCGTGTAAAAAATTAAAGCGCTTAGAGTACAACTGTTTAAAATTAAAAACAAGTGTATATTTTTGTTTTTGTAATTGCCTATTCTTGATCTCATTTGAACTCACGTGGTAGACAATCCAGCTTAAAACAGGAATAAAAAATTTGCGATGGCCCGAGGGGCCAAATCTTCATCAAAAAGAAAGCTTGTGAACAAGAAGATGACAAAACTTCCTCCGGGTTTTGTTAACCCGAACATTGCGTCAACTTCAAGCAACAGATTTAGCCTGCTTGCTGGCCTCAATGATATGGACGTAACTCCCGTATCAAATATTAACGATGTTAAGGAACACAAACCTCCACCCATTGTTGTAGAAGCTAACGCTTCATTTACAGAAATACAAAAGCTGCTTGGTAAGGATTGCATTTTCAAACGTACTTCAATTGTACGAATGCTACAAGCAAATACTTAAAGAGAATAAAATGGAGTTTCATTCTTATGGCTCCAAAGAAAATAGGTTATATACCACCTTTTTACACGGTTTACCCCGCATTAGCTCTGAGGAAATCTCCAAGGAGTTAAAAAACTACAACCTATCCCCTTCGTCCGTGGCTGAAATAGTCACCAAATTCAGTTCGAACAACAATGCTGTTTACAAAGTTCAATTTGTTCGTAAAAATTTTAACCCAACTGCCTTAAAAAATGTAAGGACAATTTCCAATATCACAATTTCTTGGAAAAAATACAAATCTAGATCCAGAAATAAACCAACTCAATGCTGGAACTGCTTAATGTATGGCCATGGCGGTGAACATTGCCATCGAAGTGCTGCATGTATGATATGTGCAGAACAACATCATACAAGTGTGTGTCCGTTTAACAGAAATGAAAAAAGACCAGCTGTTTTTACATGCTTTAATTGCAAACAACAAGGAAAAGAGAGAACTGATCACTCTGCAAACGATATCAACTGTCCGTTACGTTCTCTCTATTTGGAAACTAGAACAAGAGTTACTTCTAAAAGTCCGAATAAAAGCAGACAACAACAAAATAACTCATTTCAATTTAATGTGGGAGATTTCCCTAATTTAAGAAACAACAACACAAATTGTAACAATAACATCAATAATAACAGCAAAGCTACATATGCTAACCAGCTGAAAACAAACAACGATTTATTTAGCATTGATGAGGTGCACTTCAAAAGTACAACAAATCAAAGTTGTAATGTCAATGGTAAAATACGCCCATGGATTATATTAATAATTTAAACGAATTCAAAATGCTTCACTTGAATGCTAATGGCATTTCAAACTTTTCTAAATTAAAACAATTTGAGATACTAATTGAACGAGAAAATATTAAAATAGCGTCTTTGAATGAAACATTTTTTAAATTATTAAAAATTATTATTTATATAGAAGTGACAGAACAGAAGCAAGAGGAGGAGGAGTAGCTCTGTTAATTCACAAATCTGTCGCTCATAAAAACCTCTTTATAACAAACACTTCATCAATCGAAAACATCTCAATTGAAGTTATTATAAATAATAGACCTATTGTTGTATCTTCGTTATATTCACCAAGATATACCCATAACTTCTGTGCTGATATCTTGAACCTAACACCTTCCACCAAAGAATATATAGTTTTTGGTGACCTAAATGCCAAACATTGTTCTTGGAATTGCCGTTCAAATAATACAGCAGGAATCGCACTCAACAATCTACAGCAATCAAACAATTTTTTCATACACTATCCTAATAGTCCAACCCTATTCCCCCATCAACACAATAGCGAAGTATCCACAGTCGATATTATTTTAAGCAATACCGCTTTGAATATAGACGTAAAAACAATGGATTACGAAATACCATCAGACCATCGCCCCATTTTATGTACACTTAAAAGATCAATGGCCTTGCAGGTTGACCTCAATTACTATGATTATAGTGCAACCAACTGGAACATTTATATGAATTTTTTAGACAATAAAATCACGTTAAATTCGGATATATACAATACCAAGGAAATACAAAAATTTATAAATGTAGTTTTCGAAGCAAGGGATGCGTCTACACCTAAAATAACTCAACAAAATAATTACACATTACCAGAAAGCACTGTGAAATATATTAAACTAAGACGAAGCTTTAAAAGAAAAAGCCAACGATCTTCAAATATAGCAGAGCAAACTTTTTATAATCAATGTACTAAGTTTCTAAGTAACATGATTGATAAAATTATTAATTCGGAACGCAATAAGAAATGGTGTCAATTATTATCCAATTTAAAACCAGGTGATAAATCATTTTGGAGAATAAGCAGGAACTTGCGAGGAAAAGGAAAAAATCAAATCTCTCACCTTGAGGTTGGAAATACAAGGATAACATCTGATAAGGAAAAGGCTGAAGTCCTGGCAAATACATTTGTCAAAGCAAATAACCTCACTTCGAATTACAACCACTCAGCGGATATAGTAATAAATACAACAGTAAATAATTTTAAGAAGGAAAATCCCAGTTCTGAGCCAGCAATTTATACATCTCTAGAAGAAGTAATGAATATTGTCTCATCAATAAAACTCTCAAAATCTCCTGGTTTTGACAATGTTCCCAACCTGCCCTTAAAGAAACTACCACTCAAAGCTCTAAAATTACTGGTTATAATATTTAACAGCTGCATCAAACTCAACTATTTCCCAAACCTTTTCAAAAACGCTAAGGTTATAGCTATCAACAAACCTAGTAAGCCAAAAAATAACCCAAATAGCTATAGACCTATTAGTTTATTAAGTAACTTAGGTAAAATATTTGAAAAAATACTACATCCTCGTCTTAGTGAATTTGTAGCAACCAATTCTATTGTTGCTAAAGAACAATTTGGATTTAAAAAAGGGCATAGCACTACTCACCAAATAAACAGAATTAAAAATCAAATAATCACCAATAAAAACAATAAACGTTCAACGGGTCTAATATTGTTAGATATCGAAAAAGCGTTTGACACCGTTTGGCATAATGGCCTAGTATTTAAACTTCTTGATGCAAATATACCAAAATATTTATGCAAACTTATTTCAGATTTCATTCACGGCAGAAGCTTTAAAGTTACGATTAATAATGAAACATCATCTCCAAAAACCATCACCACAGGGTTACCTCAAGGATCAGTCTTGTCGCCATTGCTTTACTCGATATATACATCCGATTTCAAAGTTCCGAAATATATGAAAGTTGCTTACTACGCAGATGATACTGCGTTAATTTCTTCAAACAAACTTACAAGTGCACTCCTGAAGAAAATGGAAAAGGGACTTGTTAATTGCATTAAATATTTTCACAAATGGAAAATCAAAATTAATCCAAACAAGACCCAAGCAATTATTTTTCCGTTCAACAAATTTCCCAAAAGACTGCCAAGACGTCATCTTCATATTGGAAATAATACCATAAATGTACTTAATCATGTCAAATATCTCGGAGTTGTCTTGGACAAAAAGGTTACTTTTAAACAACATATTATGGCTACGTGTCAAAAAGCTATAAAATCATTTAAAGCATTATGGCCACTACTAAATAGAAGGTCATTTCTAAACCCCAAAAACAAAAATCTACTCTTCAAAAGTGTTATAAGGCCGATATTAACATACGCGTGTCCTATTTGGAGTGACACTGCCAACTGCCACCTAAAACGCTTACAAATTATACAAAACAAATGTCTTAAAATGGTAAATAAAAAGCCCTGGAGGTATCCTACAAATCTTCTTCCTGAAGAAACAGGTTATGAAAAAATTATCGATTTCATAACAAGGATTAATAACAATTACTTTGCCAAAATTGAAAATTCCTCTTACCCACTAATAAGAGAATGTAGAGAAATAACGTAAAATTAAAAAGAAATCACCAAATTGAAAATTATGTGCTTATAGAGGTCTATTATTTCTAATAAACCTCCTATAAGCACATAAATATTTTCAGATAGTATTTGAATTTATTAAATCATATAAAGGTTTTTTCCTCCCATTTTCCTTTAAAAATCATTAAAAAATAATATAAAAACTATTTAATATATTTAGATCCTAGGTATTATTTGTTGCAATATCTATATGTAAAGATAAGATCTCATACGTAAATATCAAAAAAATTTGTTAAAATATGTAAATAAAGGAAGAATAATGTTTTTACTTTAAATAAAGCAAAAGCATTAGCACATTTCTTTCAAAAATTGATCTATGTATATTCTGCATGACAGGTTATACAGCTGTTTCGGGAAGAGTCACCAACCCTCATCAGTAACCAAAAGCAGCAGATAGTTTGTTTGGTAAAAAGTTAAATTCATATATATTTGCTGAAAACAACCAAATGAGAATTCAAGCAAAAGTTATACTATTTAAGCCTCTTCCAATATAACAAACTAAAAATAGAACAACTTTGAAACAAAAATGATTGTATACGAGTACTGAAGTATTGAGTATTGAAATTTGAAAAAAATTTATATTCATTGCAATAATTCAAAAATGAAATTCTATATGGGAAAAAATTTAAAAGTTTCAATTTTTAAACATTTCATCGATTTTAGTTTTTTTTTTTGCCAATTTTCATGTTACATTTCTATTTTGTAACATTAAATTTGTCTAACATGCTTCAAATAAAAATCTCAATTAGAATAACAATTTCAAATACAAATAAAGAATTTTTTAAAAAGAATTAACAAAAAAAATTTAAATAAATAATTCATAAAAACAATTCATTAAAAAAAAAATAATTTATTTGCTTAATGTAAAGAATAGAAAAAACAAAATTTTAAAAAAATTTAAAATAAAAACACATTAAATTCATTTAAAGTAAAGAATAGAAAAAACAAAATTTGCAAAAAAAAAATTAAAACTAACAAAAAAAACATTAAATATGTTAGTTTCTCCATTAGTCCATCGAACATGATGTCGTTCATCCGCTTCTTCGCAAGCAGACTCTGTTCTGGTGTCATTTTCCGTAGTTTAGGTGACCCCGTAGAAATCAAAATCGTCCATTCTTAATTGTAATTTTTTCAAATTTTGTGACGAAAATCCAATGCGGTATATGTTTAGAAATGGCAAAAGGACCATCAACAGCAGCGACAACATTCGTACAGAACAAGGCCCACAACATGGATAGAATTGTAATAGCATCTAAGTATTATGCAGATATATCTAAAAAGTTCTTCTCTATTTACACGAACTTCTTCATGAAAAACAAGTAAGAAAATTATAGTCGGTCTAGACCGACTATACGATACCCTATACCATGCGTTTAGAAACCCTATCTCTTAGACCGAACTAACTGGATAAAAAAATAAGCATAAACAAAATTTGAGTGGGATTTTATTAATTTTTTGGCTGCAGATATGAAAAAGTTCATATCGGATGATATATCTATATGGGGACTAGGCCCAAAAATGGACCGATCTTGGCCATGTTTGGTAAAGTCTCTTGTATTTTGCAAAAATATATACAAACAAAATTTGAAAAGAATCAGTGCAATATTTTTGTTTTTTGATAGATTTAAGTGAAGATCGGGAAGCAGCTCTATATGGGATCTATGACTAAGAGTTGTCCCATAGGTATAATTTTTGGACTACTCATTAACGGATGCAATAAACGCATATAAACCCAATTTGACTACGATCTATATGACAATTTGGATCTTATGGCAATTTATGTCGATTTCATATGGGTCATTTGTACGGGGGCTAGGTCTGAACATGGACCGATTCAACAGCGTTCATCAATTTCAACAGCGTTCATCCTATGGCCGATGAAAGCTTACATACCACATTTCATCAAAATATATTCATATTTGCGACCTGCAGTTTGATTACAAGGTTTACATGGACACACAGACGGACGGACGGACATCGTTAAATCGAATCAGATAGTGATTCTTATTCGATCGGTATAATTAAAGATGGGTCTAGGTCAAATATTTTTGGTAGTTACAAACAGCAGCACAAAGTCATTATACCCAAACCACATAGTGGTATAGGGTATAATTACCACAACATAAACTTACGACATACATAGTATAATAAATGAAATCCATCGGATTCTGGCTACATCGAAGGAATTATCTGGATGGTTCGATGAAACCGATCCCTGCAGATTACATAGGAAAGCAGTTATAGATTTTTATATAACTGTTTTGTTATAAAAAAAACTCTAAAACATTAGTAAATACCTTGATTGTTAATAAGAGGCAACAAATGAAGGAAAATAAAAAATTAAACAAATTAACAAATTAAAATAAGTGTTTCTTTTCACGATAATAACATAAATTTTTATGTTAACTTCTTTTTCCTTTTCAATGCAATGATGTATTAAGTATTATGTATTTAAGTTTATTAAAATTTAATTTTTTTTATTTATTATTATTTATTGTTCTCAAGTATTTTCGAATGACAATGACATAATTTTTTATGTCAACTAATGTATTATTAAATTATTAAATGAAAGACAATAAAATTTTAAATTAAAAGCAAATTTTATTATGTTTATTTTAAAGACAATAACATTAATTTTTATGTTAACTTATTTTTTTTAACAATTATATATGAACTATTTATTAATACAATTTTTAGTTTTATTTTTTTCATTTATTAGCTCCTCAAACAAATTCAAAAAGAGATTTTATTGTTATTGCTTCTTTTTTTTAACATAAATCAAGTAAGAAAATTATAGTCGGTCTAGACCGACTATATGATACCCTATACCATGCGTTTAGGTCCAACTAATTAGATATAGAAAATGAGCATAAACCAAATTTGATTGGCCTGTTATTAATTTTTTTGGCTGCAGATATGAAAAAGTTCATGTCGGGTGCCATATATATATGGGAACTAGGTCGAAAAATGGACCGACCCTGACCATATTTGCAAAGTCACTTATATTTTGAAAAAATATATACAAACCAAATTTGAGAAAAATCTGTGCAATATTTTTGTTTTTTGATAGATTTTAGTGAAGATAGGGAAGCAGCTCTATATGGGACCTGTGAATAAGAATTGTCCTATCGGGACTATTTTTGGACTACTGATAAATGAATATAATAAGCTCATAAAAACCCAATTTGACAGAGATCTATATGATAATATGGATCTTATGGCAATTTAAGTCGATTTCATAGGGGTCATTTGTATTGGGACTAGGTCTGAACATGGAACGAATTTCACCAATTTCAATAGCGTTCATCCTATGGCCGATGAAAGCTTATATGCCAAATTTCATCAAAATATGTTCATATTTGCGACCTGTAATTTGATTACAAGGTTTACATGGACACACAGACGGACGGACGGACATCGCTAAATCGACTCAGAAAGTGAATCTGAGAAAGTGAATCTGAGTCGATCGGTATAGTAAAAGATGGGTCTAGGTCAAATATTTTTGGTAGTTACAAACAGCAGCACAAAGTCATTATACCCAAACCACATAGTGGTATAGATCAATTATGATTATTATAAATCAAATTAATCAAAAACATCAAATTTTTAAATATAAATGAAAAATTTCACAATACATAAGTCATAACAACACAGAGTTAAGCATAATACATACATAAATTGCTATGTTTAAAATATAAATTTCAATTATCTTAAAATTTTTATCTTAACCTTGTGACACAAACAATGTATGTCACACAATTTGCTTCCAGATTCATTTTGCTCTGTCGCAATTCTCTGTCCGATGTTGGTTCCCATCTCATGCACTCTTGCGTTGTCAGTTTTCTTGTCACAAAATCATGGTTTGCACATCCTCTATTATATATGATTCTTGCCAAAGGCATTTGCCCCCCAACCTCCAAGAGGCTTGGCCTACAATTAAAGGAAAATGAATGAAAAATGCTGCTGTCATCTGCGAAGGAGAATATAGAATTAAAAGTTTGACCAAGAGGTCGTTCAGAAAGATAAGGAAAAGAGAAGGAGAAAGAACGGAACCTTGGGGTACCCCTGAATTAAGCTGAAACTCATTAGATGAGCCCCCATCAATAACAACACGTATTGTTCGGTCTCTGAGAAAGCTCGTTATAAATCGAGAGAAGTCATTACCGACCCCAAATGCAATAACCTTTAATATCAATACACCGTGCCACACACGATCGAATGCCTTGGAAATATCTAGAGCAACCACTTTACTTTCGCCAAAATTGCGAATGGATCGACTCCAGCGCTCAGAAAGTAGAGGTAACAGGTCTCCCGTGGAACGATTTCTATGGAAGCCATACTGTCGATCATTAAGAAGTGAGTTGGCCTCTAGGTAGTTCACAACATGTAAATTGATCATGCTCTCCACCACCTTTGAGAGCGCAGAGCAGATTGCAATTGGACGGTAATTATCAGAGTTATTAGCCGCACCCTTTTTAGGGATTGGTTGAACTTTCCAGCAAGAGGGAAAGGCTGCAGCAAATTTGAGTGGGATTTTTATTATTTTTTTTGGCTGCAGATATGAAAAAGTTCATATCGGATGCTATATCTGTATGGAGACTAGGTCCAAAAATGGACCAATCCTGATCATGTTTGGTAAAGTCTCTTGTATTTTGGAAAAATATATACAAACAAAATTTGAGAAGAATCAGTGCAATATTTTTGTTTTAATAGATTTAAGTGAAGATTGGGAAGCAGTCTATATGGGGCCAAAGGGATCATTTTTGGACTACTCATTAATGGATGCAATGAACGCATACAAACCCAATTTGAGTAAGATCTATATGACAATTTGGATCTTATGGCAATTTATGTCGATTTCATAGGGGTAATTTGTATGGGGGCTAGGTCTGAACATGGACCGATTCCCACCAATTTCATCCCATGGCCGATAAAAGCTTATATACCAAATTTCATCAAAATATATTCATATTTGCGACCTGCAGTTTGATTACAAGGTTTACATGGACACACAGACGGACGGACGGACATCGTTAAATCGAATCAGATAGTGATTCTTATTCGATCGGTATAATTAAAGATGGGTCTAGGTCAAATATTTTTGGTAGTTACAAACAGCAGCACAAAGTCATTATACCCAAACCACATAGTGGTATAGGGTATAATTACCACAACATAAACTTACGACATACATAGTATAATAAATGAAATCCATCGGATTCTGGCTACATCGAAGGAATTCTCTGGATGGTTCGATGAAACCGATCCCTGCAGATTACATAGGAAAGCAGTTATAGATTTTTATATAACTGTTTTGTTATAAAAAAAACTCTAAAACATTAGTAAATACCTTGATTGTTAATAAGAGGCAACAAATGAAGGAAAATAAAAAATTAAACAAATTAACAAATTAAAATAAGTGTTTCTTTTCACGATAATAACATAAATTTTTATGTTAACTTCTTTTTCCTTTTCAATGCAATGATGTATTAAGTATTATGTATTTAAGTTTATTAAAATTTAATTTTTTTTATTTATTATTATTTATTGTTCTCAAGTATTTTCGAATGACAATGACATAATTTTTTATGTCAACTAATGTATTATTAAATTATTAAATGAAAGACAATAAAATTTTAAATTAAAAGCAAATTTTATTATGTTTATTTTAAAGACAATAACATTAATTTTTATGTTAACTTATTTTTTTTAACAATTATATATGAACTATTTATTAATACAATTTTTAGTTTTATTTTTTTCATTTATTAGCTCCTCAAACAAATTCAAAAAGAGATTTTATTGTTATTGCTTCTTTTTTTTAACATAAAACAAGTAAGAAAATTATAGTCGGTCTAGACCGACTATATGATACCCTATACCATGCGTTTAGGTCCAACTAATTAGATATAGAAAATGAGCATAAACCAAATTTGATTGGCACTGTTATTATTTTTTTTTGGCTGCAGATATGAAAAAGTTCATATCGGGTGCCATATATATATATGGGAACTAGGTCGAAAAATGGACCGACCCTGACCATATTTGCAAAGTCACTTATATTTTGAAAAAATATATACAAACCAAATTTGAGAAAAATCTGTGCAATATTTTTGTTTTTTGATAGATTTTAGTGAAGATAGGGAAGCAGCTCTATATGGGACCTGTGAATAAGAATTGTCCTATCGGGACTATTTTTGGACTACTGATAAATGAATATAATAAGCTCATAAAAACCCAATTTGACAGAGATCTATATGATAATATGGATCTTATGGCAATTTAAGTCGATTTCATAGGGGTCATTTGTATTGGGACTAGGTCTGAACATGGAACGAATTTCACCAATTTCAATAGCGTTCATCCTATGGCCGATGAAAGCTTATCTGCCAAATTTCATCAAAATATGTTCATATTTGCGACCTGTAATTTGATTACAAGGTTTACATGGACACACAGACGGACGGACGGACATCGCTAAATCGACTCAGAAAGTGAATCTGAGAAAGTGAATCTGAGTCGATCGGTATAGTAAAAGATGGGTCTAGGTCAAATATTTTTGGTAGTTACAAACAGCAGCACAAAGTCATTATACCCAAACCACATAGTGGTATAGATCAATTATGATTATTATAAATCAAATTAATCAAAAACATCAAATTTTTAAATATAAATGAAAAATTTCACAATACATAAGTCATAACAACACAGAGTTAAGCATAATACATACATAAATTGCTATGTTTAAAATATAAATTTCAATTATCTTAAAATTTTTATCTTAACCTTGTGACACAAACAATGTATGTCACACAATTTGCTTCCAGATTCATTTTGCTCTGTCGCAATTCTCTGTCCGATGTTGGTTCCCATCTCATGCACTCTTGCGTTGTCAGTTTTCTTGTCACAAAATCATGGTTTGCACATCCTCTATTATATATGATTCTTGCCAAAGGCATTTGCCCCCCAACCTCCAAGAGGCTTGGCCTACAATTAAAGGAAAATGAATGAAAAATGCTGCTGTCATCTGCGAAGGAGAATATAGAATTAAAAGTTTGACCAAGAGGTCGTTCAGAAAGATAAGGAAAAGAGAAGGAGAAAGAACGGAACCTTGGGGTACCCCTGCATTAAGCTGAAACTCATTAGATGAGCCCCCGTCAATATCAACACGTATTGTTCGGTCTCTGAGAAAGCTCGATATAAATCGCCAAAATTTCGAATGGATAGAGCTAACAGGTCTCCCGTGGAACGATTTCTATGGAAGCCATACTGTCGATCATTAAGAAGTGAGTTGGCCTCTAGGTAGTTCACAACATGTAAATTGATCATGCTCTCCACCACCTTTGAGAGCGCAGAGCAGATTGCAATTGGACGGTAATTATCAGAGTTATTAGCCGCACCCTTTTTAGGGATTGGTTGAACTTTCCAGCAAGAGGGAAAGGCTGCAGCACGGTACGAAAGGCTGAAAAGGTTTGCCAATGAACTGGCTAGCATCGAAGAGCACTGTTTCAGCACCAGTGCTGGTATACCATCCGGTCCAGTTATTATCCAGTGTGATGCTATTCGAACAACAGAACGATAAAAATTTAATAATAAATGTATAAAAAATAAAGTAAAAATAATTTAATTTTATGAATTTAATATTGTAAGTGTTATTTCTGGCGTTCCCCAAGGTCCGTTATTGTTTTTACTATTTTGTTTTTACTATTATTCCGACTGTAATTTCGAATTGCAAATTCCTTATGTATGCAGATGATGTTAAGTTATTTCAAAATTTCAATGACGTAAATGGTCATATTACTCTTCAACATGAGCTTGACTTATTAGTTGAAGGGTGTAATGTGAACATGATGGAACTGGGGGGTTATTATGTAATTCGATTCGAAAGAAAAAACCTTTCGAAAAGTATTTCCGATTCGAAAGTAAAAGCGTGTCATCCAATTCTTTCGAATGTGTCACAGAGTTGTATTTATATATAAAAGAGTAGAAACAAGTGATGTCAAACTTTTTATCGGTTAAAAACTTAGCAGCATTTTGATTTTAACGTCAATGTTGTCAGCACTTGTGGTTAAACGTCAAAATTAAAAACTAACAAGTAAGAAAATTATAGTCGGTCTAGACCGACTATACGATACCCTATACCGTGCGTTTAGGAACCCTATCTCTTAGGCCCAACTAACTGGACATAGAAAATAAGCAAAAACCAAATTTGAGTGGGATTTTTATTATTTTTTTTGGCTGCAGATATGAAAAAGTTCATATCGGATGCTATATCTGTATGGAGACTAGGTCCAAAAATGGACCAATCCTGATCATGTTTGGTAAAGTCTCTTGTATTTTGGAAAAATATATACAAACAAAATTTGAGAAGAATCAGTGCAATATTTTTGTTTTAATAGATTTAAGTGAAGATTGGGAAGCAGTCTATATGGGGCCAAAGGGATCATTTTTGGACTACTCATTAATGGATGCAATGAACGCATACAAACCCAATTTGAGTAAGATCTATATGACAATTTGGATCTTATGGCAATTTATGTCGATTTCATAGGGGTAATTTGTATGGGGGCTAGGTCTGAACATGGACCGATTCCCACCAATTTCAATAGCGTTCATCCCATGGCCGATAAAAGCTTATATACCAAATTTCATCAAAATATATTCATATTTGCGACCTGCAGTTTGATTACAAGGTTTACATGGACACACAGACGGACGGACGGACATCGTTAAATCGAATCAGATAGTGATTCTTATTCGATCGGTATAATTAAAGATGGGTCTAGGTCAAATATTTTTGGTAGTTACAAACAGCAGCACAAAGTCATTATACCCAAACCACATAGTGGTATAGGGTATAATTACCACAACATAAACTTACGACATACATAGTATAATAAATGAAATCCATCGGATTCTGGCTACATCGAAGGAATTCTCTGGATGGTTCGATGAAACCGATCCCTGCAGATTACATAGGAAAGCAGTTATAGATTTTTATATAACTGTTTTGTTATAAAAAAAACTCTAAAACATTAGTAAATACCTTGATTGTTAATAAGAGGCAACAAATGAAGGAAAATAAAAAATTAAACAAATTAACAAATTAAAATAAGTGTTTCTTTTCACGATAATAACATAAATTTTTATGTTAACTTCTTTTTCCTTTTCAATGCAATGATGTATTAAGTATTATGTATTTAAGTTTATTAAAATTTAATTTTTTTTATTTATTATTATTTATTGTTCTCAAGTATTTTCGAATGACAATGACATAATTTTTTATGTCAACTAATGTATTATTAAATTATTAAATGAAAGACAATAAAATTCTAAATTAAAAGCAAATTTTATTATGTTTATTTTAAAGACAATAACATTAATTTTTATGTTAACTTATTTTTTTTAACAATTATATATGAACTATTTATTAATACAATTTTTAGTTTTATTTTTTTCATTTATTAGCTCCTCAAACAAATTCAAAAAGAGATTTTATTGTTATTGCTTCTTTTTTTTAACATAAAACAAGTAAGAAAATTATAGTCGGTCTAGACCGACTATATGATACCCTATACCATACGTTTAGGTCCAACTAATTAGATATAGAAAACAAGTAAGAAAATTATAGTCGGTCTAGACCGACTATATGATACCCTATACCATGGTTTAGAGACCCTATCTTTCGGTCCAACTACTTCGATATAGAAAATAAGCATAAACCAAATTTGAGTGCGATTTTTATTAATTTTTTTGGCTGCAGATATGAAAAAGTTCATATCGGATGCTATATCTGTAAAGGGACTAGGTCCAAAAATGGACCGATCCTGATCATGTTTGGTAAAGTCTCTTGTATTTTGCAAAAATATGTACAAACAAAATTTGAGGAGAATCAGTGCAATATTTTTGTTTTTTAATAGATTTAACTGAAGATCGGGAAGCAGCTCTATATGGGGTCAAAGGGATCATTTTTGGACTACTCATTAGTGGATGTAATGAACGCATACAAACCCAATTTGAGTAAGATCTATATGACAATTTGGATCTTATGGCAATTTATGTCGATTTCATATGGGTAATTTGTATGGGGGCTAGGTCTGAACATGGACCGATTCTCACCAATTTCAATAGCGTTCATCCCATGGCCGATAAAAGCTTATATACCAAATTTCATCAAAATACATTCATATTTGCGACCTGCAGTTTGATTACAAGCTTTACATGGACACACAGACGGACGGACGGACGGACGGACGGACGGACGGACGGACATTGTTAAATCAACTCAGAAAGTGATTCTGATTCGATCGGTATAATTAAAGATGGGTCTAGATCAAATATTTTTGGTTGTTACAAACAGCAGCACAAAGTCATTATACCCAAACCACATAGTGGTATAGGGTATAATGAGCATAAACCAAATTTGATTCATATCGGGTGCCATATATATATGGGAACTAGGTCGAAAAATGGACCGACCCTGACCATATTTGCAAAGTCACTTATATTTTGAAAAAATATATACAAACCAAATTTGAGAAAAATCTGTGCAATATTTTTGTTTTTTGATAGATTTTAGTGAAGATAGGGAAGCAGCTCTATATGGGACCTGTGAATAAGAATTGTCCTATCGGGACTATTTTTGGACTACTGATAAATGAATATAATAAGCTCATAAAAACCCAATTTGACAGAGATCTATATGATAATATGGATCTTATGGCAATTTAAGTCGATTTCATAGGGGTCATTTGTATTGGGACTAGGTCTGAACATGGAACGAATTTCACCAATTTCAATAGCGTTCATCCTATGGCCGATGAAAGCTTATCTGCCAAATTTCATCAAAATATGTTCATATTTGCGACCTGTAATTTGATTACAAGGTTTACATGGACACACAGATGGACGGACGGACATCGCTAAATCGACTCAGAAAGTGAATCTGAGAAAGTGAATCTGAGTCGATCGGTATAGTAAAAGATGGGTCTAGGTCAAATATTTTTGGTAGTTACAAACAGCAGCACAAAGTCATTATACCCAAACCACATAGTGGTATAGATCAATTATGATTATTATAAATCAAATTAATCAAAAACATCAAATTTTTAAATATAAATGAAAAATTTCACAATACATAAGTCATAACAACACAGAGTTAAGCATAATACATACATAAATTGCTATGTTTAAAATATAAATTTCAATTATCTTAAAATTTTTATCTTAACCTTGTGACACAAACAATGTATGTCACACAATTTGCTTCCAGATTCATTTTGCTCTGTCGCAATTCTCTGTCCGATGTTGGTTCCCATCTCATGCACTCTTGCGTTGTCAGTTTTCTTGTCACAAAATCATGGTTTGCACATCCTCTATTATATATGATTCTTGCCAAAGGCATTTGCCCCCCAACCTCCAAGAGGCTTGGCCTACAATTAAAGGAAAATGAATGAAAAATGCTGCTGTCATCTGCGAAGGAGAATATAGAATTAAAAGTTTGACCAAGAGGTCGTTCAGAAAGATAAGGAAAAGAGAAGGAGAAAGAACGGAACCTTGGGGTACCCCTGAATTAAGCTGAAACTCATTAGATGAGCCCCCGTCAATATCAACACGTATTGTTCGGTCTCTGAGAAAGCTCGATATAAATCGCCAAAATTTCGAATGGATAGAGCTAACAGGTCTCCCGTGGAACGATTTCTATGGAAGCCATACTGTCGATCATTAAGAAGTGAGTTGGCCTCTAGGTAGTTCACAACATGTAAATTGATCATGCTCTCCACCACCTTTGAGAGCGCAGAGCAGATTGCAATTGGACGGTAATTATCAGAGTTATTAGCCGCACCCTTTTTAGGGATTGGTTGAACTTTCCAGCAAGAGGGAAAGGCTGCAGCACGGTACGAAAGGCTGAAAAGGTTTGCCAATGAACTGGCTAGCATCGAAGAGCACTGTTTCAGCACCAGTGCTGGTATGCCATCCGGTCCAGTTATTATCCAGTGTGATGCTATTCGAACAACAGAACGATAAAAATTTAATAATAAATGTATAAAAAATAAAGTAAAAATAATTTAATTTTATGAATTTAATATTGTAAGTGTTATTTCTGGCGTTCCCCAAGGTCCGTTGTTGTTTTTACTATTTTTAAATGATATTCCGACTGTAATTTCGAATTACAAATTCCTTATATATGCAGATGATGTTAAGTTATTTCAAAGTTTCAATGACGTAAATGGTCATATTACTCTTCAAAATGAGCTTGACTTATTAGTTGAAGGGTGTAATGTGAACATGATGGAACTGGGGGGTTATTATGTAATTCGATTCGAAAGAAAAAACCTTCGAAAAGTATTTCCGATTCGAAAGTAAAAGCGTATCATCCAATTCATTCGAATGTGTCACAGAGTTGTATTTATATATAAAAGGCTAGAAACAAGTGATGTCAAACTTTTTATCGGTTAAAAACTTAGCAGCATTTTGATATTAATGTCATTGTTGTCAGCACTTGTGGTTAAACGTCAAAATTAAAAACTAAAAATATAAAGAATAAAGAAAAACGTTAATTTAAAAAGTTTAACAATAAGTTTATTATTTATTCTTTTATTATTTTATTTTATTAATATTTATATTATTTTATTATTTAAATATATTACTTTATTATTTAAAAGTTATTGTCGTTGCTTTGTATTAATTTTTTCATGTGATTCACTCTTTTAAAGATTCAGCAACGTAAAAATAAAATAAAAATATTTTCGAATTTTAAATTATTTATTAAACACTTTTTCATATATTTATTTCTAATAATACTTACATTTTATGACTTTTTTTATTTCTTCGACAAAAAGGTTTCGACACGTGCTTTCTTATTACATAATTGCATGTACGAAAGGGTAATTTTTATTTTTCGTAAGGGGAAAAAAGTAGCCGGTTCGAAAAATATTTGCGTACTTTCGTAATAAATTTTCGAAAATCGTACTACAAAATACAATTTATACGAATTCGCAAGTTTTTTCTTTCGAATCAAATTACACAAAACCTCTCCTGAATCTTAAGAAATGTAAACATATCGTATTTTACAGAAGGGGGATAATTTCTGACGAGTATTGTATTAATGGAGTAGTATTGGACACCGTTCTAACATTTCTAGACGGTGTACTTATGGGAAACGAATTCATTGGTCATATAGTATGATTGTTTGTAGTGCAAGATCTACTCTTGGGTTCGTTAAAAGATGGGCTAAGGAGTTTTCTGATCCATATGTTACTAAACAGCTTTATACGACTCTAGTAATATTTATTTTGGAATATGCATCGATAATATGGAATCCATATTATCAGGTTTTCACCAATGCAATTGAGTCTGTGCAGAAAAAATGTTTGCTATTCTGTCTACGTGGTTTAGGTTGGAGTTATGATGAACTTTCATGTACAAATAGGCTAAGGATTATTAGACTCCCAACTCTTGAGAGTAGGAGGACTATCGAATTAAAATTGTAGCATACCTTGCAGATTCACAAGATATTTTAAGCCGCTTCATTTGGACTATTTTAGAACTTACTATGCTAATTCTTAGCCTTTCCGCAGATTTTGATCTAAAGCAACCCTTGCTGTAAAAATATTTTTCTATTATTTTTAAAAAACTTTTATCCACTATTTTCAAATTATTATTATTATCCAGTAGGAATGTATAAATTTTTCAATGCTGCTATTCGAACAACAGAAGGAAAAAATTTAATAAATGTGTAAAAAATAAAATAAAAATAATTTACTACCGTGGGAATCGAACTCACAACCTCTAGTGCTTCAGTCTAGCTCTTAAGCACCCAGCTAAACAATTAGTAACCCCCCCCCCCCCCCCCCCCCCCAAAAAAAAAAACGAATCTATTTTCGATAAAAAAATAGATTAAGAAACATAATTCCCATCTCGTGTAAAAATTACACAGCTGAAAAATGTACCGTTAGGAAGAAAAAGTCAAAAAAAAAAAATAACTGAAGCGACATTTACTTTTTGTTTACAAATTTCCTGAACGCGTAGTTAAATTTTAAGTTAAGTTAAATTTTCGTTCTGAAATTTATTTGTACGGCGTTAGCAAAATTTACAGTTTTGTGTTGTTTGTGTGCTTAAAATGACATCTAGCGAAAGAAAGGGCGAAAAACTTGACTATGGCTAATAAAATAACATACTTGGGACTTCAAAATATAAAGCAATTGACGTCCAAATTTCGACAAAATTTGACAGATTTCAACCAACGCTGGACGTAGGGTGTATGTCACCAAATTTTTGGTGAAAACTTTTGATTTTTGAAATTAGATATTTAGTATACCATAAGAGATAAAGTAGCGTAAGCATGTTTTTGTTAAACTGCTTATGTAGTTTACAAAATTATAAAATAGGTTTATATATATTTATTTATTTGATATTTATTACAATTCAAATTATAATAAATCTTAAAGTTAAAGCACTAGCAACTTACGCTATCGGCTTTCTCTTCATATTTAAAAAGTTATATGCTCTGAAAACTCTTTTTCCGTCTTCAGATGGTCAACTTTGGCTCCCTGTAACTCACCTTGTGTTTTAACAGGGGGCGTGGAAATTTAATATTTTGAGTCCAAGCGCCCCTAACATAGTGTTCCAATCTGAAGAATAGTTATGAAGTTGTACATATGTTTATTGCCACTTTTTTTTTGCATCACAGCGCGTATAAATCAAGTAAGATTGTTAATTCGGCTATGCCGAATCTATGATACCCTCCACTTTGAATTTATGTGTACATTTACATCTTATCTATTTAACAAAAGTCAACAACATATATGAAAAATTAAACAATTTAATAAACTTCATATTTAACGAAAGTTTTGTAATTACATAGAATAAACCTCAGAATAAAAAGTACATGATCTGACTTGTCTTATGATCCACTTTTCTTAAATCTTAAATTGTTGTATTTATGAATTCATGTTCTAAACCTGCATACATTTGTATAAATATTTTTTCCATTATTTTTAAAAAACTTTAGTTAACAATTTTCCACTATTTAAAATTTTTTTTTTAAATTAACCAACACTCAGGGTAGTGTTTGTGGATATTTGACTTAAATTTTATTAGATTATAACTGTCAGGAAAGACCTCTGCGGGGAGTTTATTCCACATACGGCTAGTTCGAATGATAAACGAATTCTCTCTGTAATGCGTTTTGCGGTCAACTGGACAATAGACTACAAACGGATGTGATCTACTAGAGATGCGGGTAGAGCGAACCGAAACTGGGGCACTTGGAATAAGTTCGCTAATCTCAGAAGAACATTTCCCATGGTAATATCTATAGAACAGTGCTACACAACCCACATTCCGACGAAGTTCCAATGAATCAATAGAGTTGGATACCCTACTGTCATTGATGAGCGCCAACGCCCTTCTTTGCACTCCGTCCAGTAGCTCCAAAATAGACTTTGAAGCTCCTGCCCATATATTGGACTTGCATCCCATTTTCGATCGGATGTAAGTGGAGTGAAGTAATTTTTACACCGTTTTAGATAACCAAGACACTTGAATGCTTCTCTCGACATTTGAAAAACATGCTCGTTCCTACGAACACCACATTGAATTCTCATGCCTAGAACATCATGAGTATCCGATTTCTCAATGCCTATACCACCCATATATACTGATGACATTGTTGATTCCATGGTCCTATGGGTCAACATACAACATTGAGTCTTCAGCGCATTAAAATCAACTCTATTCGCTTTACCTCACTCGGAGATTGATAACAGGTCTTGATTGAGTGTGTCATTCATTGTCTGCCTTTTGCCCCCCAACCTCCAAGAGGCTTGGCCTACAATTAAAGGAAAATGAATGAAAAATGCTGCTGTCATCTGCGAAGGAGAATATAGAATTAAAAGTTTGACCAAGAGGTCGTTCAGAAAGATAAGGAAAAGAGAAGGAGAAAGAACGGAACCTTGGGGTACCCCTGAATTAAGCTGAAACTCATTAGATGAGCCCCCATCAATAACAACACGTATTGTTCGGTCTCTGAGAAAGCTCGATATAAATCGAGAGAAGTCATTACCGACCCCAAATGCAATAACCTTTAATATCAATACACCGTGCCACACACGATCGAATGCCTTGGAAATATCTAGAGCAACCACTTTACTTTCGCCAAAATTGCGAATGGATCGACTCCAGCGCTCAGAAAGTAGAGGTAACAAGTCTCCCGTGGAACGATTTCTACGGAAGCCATACTGTCGATCATTAAGAAGTGAGTTGGCCTCTAGGTAGTTCACAACATGTAAATTGATCATGCTCTCCACCACCTTTGAGAGCGCAGAGCAGATTGCAATTGGACGGTAATTATCAGGGTTATTAGCCGCACCCTTTTTAGGGATTGGTTGAACTTTCCAGCAAGAGGAAAAGGCTGCAGCACGGTACGAAAGGCTGAAAAGGTTTGCCAATGAACTGGCTAGCATCGAAGAGCACTGTTTCAGCACCAGTGCTGGTATACCATCCGGTCCAGTTATTATCCAGTGTGATGCTATTCGAACAACAGAACGATAAAAATTTAATAATAAATGTATAAAAAAATAAAGTAAAAATACCTTAATTTTATGAATTTAATATTGTAAGTGTTATTTCTGGCGTTCCCCAAGGTCCGTTATTGTTTTTACTATTTTGTTTTTACTATTATTCCGACTGTAATTTCGAATTGCAAATTCCTTATGTATGCAGATGATGTTAAGTTATTTCAAAATTTCAATGACGTAAATGGTCATATTACTCTTCAACATGAGCTTGACTTATTAGTTGAAGGGTGTAATGTGAACATGATGGAACTGGGGGGTTATTATGTAATTCGATTCGAAAGAAAAAACCTTTCGAAAAGTATTTCCGATTCGAAAGTAAAAGCGTATCATCCAATTCTTTCGAATGTGTCACAGAGTTGTATTTATATATAAAAGGGTAGAAACAAGTGATGTCAAACTTTTTATCGGTTAAAAACTTAGCAGCATTTTGATTTTAACGTCAATGTTGTCAGCACTTGTGGTTAAACGTCAAAATTAAAAACTAACAAGTAAGAAAATTATAGTCGGTCTAGACCGACTATACGATACCCTATACCATGCGTTTAGGAACCCTATCTCTTAGGCCCAACTAACTGGACATAGAAAATAAGCAAAAACCAAATTTGAGTGGGATTTTTATTAATTTTTTTGGCTGCAGATATGAAAAAGTTCATATCGGATGCTATATCTGTATGGAGACTAGGTCCAAAAATGGACCAATCCTGATCATGTTTGGTAAAGTCTCTTGTATTTTGGAAAAATATATACAAACAAAATTTGAGAAGAATCAGTGCAATATTTTTGTTTTAATAGATTTAAGTGAAGATTGGGAAGCAGTCTATATGGGGCCAAAGGGATCATTTTTGGACTACTCATTAATGGATGCAATGAACGCATACAAACCCAATTTGAGTAAGATCTATATGACAATTTGGATCTTATGGCAATTTATGTCGATTTCATAGGGGTAATTTGTATGGGGGCTAGGTCTGAACATGGACCGATTCCCACCAATTTCAATAGCGTTCATCCCATGGCCGATAAAAGCTTATATACCAAATTTTATCAAAATATATTCATATTTGCGACCTGCAGTTTGATTACAAGGTTTACATGGACACACAGACGGACGGACGGACATTGTTAAATCAACTCAAAAAGTGATTCTGATTCGATCGGTATAATTAAAGATGGGCCTAGGTCAAATATTTTGGGTTGTTACAAACAGCAGCACAAAGTCATTATACCCAAACCACATAGTGGTATAGGGTATAAAAATATAAAGAATAAAGAAAAACGTTAATTTTAAAAGTTTAATAATAAGTTTATTATTTATTCTTTTATTATTTTATTTTATTAATATTTATATTATTTTATTATTTAAATATATTACTTTATTATATAAAAGTTATTAAAAAAAAAAACATTTAATAATTCTAACAACGCTTTAGGTTCTGATCGATTTTAGACATAACTTTTATAGAATTCTGCCTGATGCGTAATTTGATTATCGATTTGTTTTTGTGGAAGACTGTCTTTATTTCGAGGGAGTATTACATAGACTTTGTTCTGGAAGACTGGAACATGTTTCTTCGCCAGCAATATTTAAATTCTCTTCCATAGTATCGTCATCCTCTGGATGTTGAACCGTTCTGTTATTTACGGAATTTTCAGTTGACGTTGTGGCAGTTTTTTTTTATTTGAATTAGCACGAAAACGAGAAGTTCCATCCATGCCGACCACAGCCTTATTTATAGTTAACAATGTGCCAACTTTTTGTGTTTGAAAGCAAAATTTACTTGGTCCACCTCCGGTATATGAAATAACTGTGGTTTTTATAATCTGTTCATACCTAGAAACATATTTGTTTTTTAATATATTACTTATAGAAATTTTAATAATTTAAAACGCATTTTTTTCCATTTAGCTTAATCGTGAGTTGGGGTATGAGCAGAATCTAAATCCAGAGACAACCTTGTCCACAAGTCCATAAGTCGCTTTTCCTAAATCGGGATGTTTTATCATAAAATCCACCATTGTTTCATATTGTCGTTGCTTTGTATTAATTTTTTTATGTGATTTACTCTTTAAAGATTCAGCAACGTAAAAATAAAATAAAAATATTTTCGAATTTTAAATTATTTATTAAACACTTTTTCATATATTTATTTCTAAAATACTTACATTTTATGACTTTGTTTTATTTCTTCAACAAAAAGGTTTCGACACGTGCTTTCTTATTACATAATTGCATAAGCGCCCCGGTAGGTGAGTAGGTAGCGTGCTCGCCTATCATGCGGGGGTCGTGGGTTCGATTCCCACCAGAGGCTTTGGTGTGTCGCTGCAAAAAAAAAAAAAAAATAGCCAATATTAGAATCTGCAGACAAGCCACTTGGCTTCGCGGAACTAGGCTTAAAAAAAAAAAAAAAAAAAAATATACGAAAGGGTAATTTTTGTTTTTCGTAAGGGGAAAAAAGTAGCCGGTCCGAAAAATATTTGCGTACTTTCGTAATAAATTTTCGAAAATCGTACTACAAAATACAATTTATACGAATTCGCAAGTTCTTTCTTTCGAATCAAATTACACAAAACCTCTCCTGAATCTTAAGAAATGTAAACATCGTATTTTACAGAAGGGGGATAATTTCTGACGAGTATTGTATTAATGGAATAGTAATGGACACCGTTCTAACATTTCTTGACCTTGGTGTACTTATGGATGGGAAACGACTTCATTGGTCATATAGTATGATTGTTTATAGTGCAAGATCTACTTTTGGGTTCGTTAAAAGATGGGCTAAGGAGTTTTCTGATCCATATAATACAAAACAGCTTTATACTACTCTTGTAAGATTTATTTTTGGAATATGCATCGATAATATGGAATCCATATTATCAGGTTTACACCAATGCAATTGAGTCTGTGCAGGAAAAATGTTTGCTATTCTGTCTACGTGGTTTAGGTTGGAGTTATGATGATACTATCATGTACAAATAGGCTAAGGATTATTAGACTCCCAACTCTTGAGAGAAGGAGGACTATCGAATTAAAATTGTAGCATACCTTGCAGATTCACAAGATATTTTAAGCCGCTTCATTTGGACTATTGTAGAACTTACTATGCTAATTCTTAGCCTTTCCGCAGAATTTGTTATGATTATAATGTGTTACACAATTTCGTCGATTTTAATTTTAATGTATTTGTATATTAAAATCACTGATTTTGATCTAAAGCAACCCTTGCTGTAAAAATATTTTTCTACTATTTTTAAAAAAACTTTTATCCACTATTTTCAAATTATTATTATTATCCAGTAGGAATGTATAAATTTTTCAATGATGCTATTCGAACAACAGAAGGAAAAAATTTAATAATAAATGTGTAAAAAATAAAATAAAAATAATTTACTACCATGGGAATCGAACTCACAACCTCTAGTGCTTCAGTCTAGCTCTTAAGCACTGAGCTAAACAATTAGTAACCCCCCCCCCCCAAAAAAAAAAAAAAAAAAAAACGAATCTATTTTCGATGAAATCTATTTCGATGAAAATAGATTAAGAAACATAATTCCCATCTCGTGTAAAAATTACACAGCTGAGAAATGTGCCGTTACGAAGAAAAAGTAAAAAAAAAATAACTGAAGGACATTTACTTTTTGTTTACAAATTTCCTGAACGGGTAGTTAAATTTTAAGTTAACCTTCAACTGTCGAGGTGAAATTTTGGGACATAGTTATGACGTGGTGGTAAATTTTACCTCTTAATTTAACTAAAAAAAATGTAGTAAAAAAATTTTTCGATAATTATTTATTTTTTAAAAATAAGCTACTATATTTTTAATAACAAAAAATAAAGAAAACAATTTTTTTTTATTCGTTTAAAAAAAACAGGTACTTTACTTCACAAACTTTTTTTTAATATAAAAAAAACGATATATAAATAATATAAAAAAAAAATATGAATTAAAAAAACAAAAACTTAAAGGGCATTTTTTCACAGCCAAATGTTTAAATTTAAAGATATAAAAGAGATCATAAAAAAGATAGTCAGCTGTAGAAACTGCAGGTCCACCTTTCAGGTGGTTTTTTACTCATCAAAATCTGTGTTCGCACAGTGCAAGCATATACGTTTGCCGCATCCCATACACATTGGCTTACTACATTGCATACAAAAGTGTGTAGTTTTTCGCTTTAGCCTAGTCGGGCATATGTAGCATAACTTACGAGCAACAGGGATAGACTCTACTGGAGGCGGAGGCGGAGGTACTGAGTCCGGACCCAAAATGTTACCAATTGTGTCTCGTAATAAACGAGGGAGCTTTTGGTTGTGTTGACGTCTTTGCAAATGTGGTAAAATCATATGTCTTGCAAGCTTTTTTAAAAAGTCTCCCCTTGAGCTGTTATCATAATCCTTTGAAGATTGAAAAATAATGAAAGAGTTGACACCACTAATATCCACAATTCTATAAAATATGGCTAATGGCCAACGGCGTGTACGTCGACCAGATGAATAAATCGAGCATTTCTTATCAAGCTCATCCACTCCACCTTTTGTATTGTTATAATCAGCTATCATTGCAGGTTTTAAAACGAGTGGGTCATCTTCTTTTTTGTGATGCAACAGCACGATTTTGACGAGGAACGTAGGATAAAATAGTGACATCTTTGGTAAAACCATACATGCAGGATCCCAATGGTCTATTTTTTTGGCAAAAATTCTGGCGGAATCTCTCGTTTGTTCTTTTTCAGCGTACCTAAATAAGTTAGTTCTCGTTTTTCAAGTTCTTCCACCAGCTGGAGTGATGAAAACCAATTATCAGCAGTTATATATCTTCGACTTCCTTCTAATATTTTAGACAGCCTTATTACTGATTGGGTTGGTACTGCAAGTCATTTTTCTTCATTTGTCAGACCAACTCCATCCGAATTTTTTCCAAAGTATATATAAGCATTTGCAAGATATTGTGTGCGTGCATCAGTCAATGACATTATCTTAATGCCATATTTTGCGGGTTTCTTTGGCATGTAAATTTTGAACTTGCATCTTCCTCGAAATGGTACCAACATTTCATCAATGCAGGCATGAGTACCAATTGAATAACTTTTTCGGCAGTTTTCAATAAATTTGTTGAACATATCAGAAATGCTGCTAATGGGTCGTTTAATAATCGCTGTTGTCTATCACAACAGTTATCAAATCTTTAGCAATTTAGAATACAAAGAAACCGTGCCTTGGACATTGTAGCTCTAAAAACTTCTCTGCCCGTTCCATCAGTTGCAAAAATAAATTGAGCGGCCTCGTGGTTAGACTTGAATACGGATGTATAAATCAAGATACCGAAAAATGCACGCAATTCTATTTTATCAAGCATTTTCGCTTCAATTTGTGCTGTTAGATCAAATTTTGCTTTTAATTTTGTATTTGTATGTTCCAAAACAATGTTCTCCATATCGCTATCAAAAATTCGCGACCAATATCCACATACATCCTTTTCCGATTGCGGTCGTGTAGCAACTGGTAACCGCACAATATTATGTAGAGGAGTTTTTACGCAGCGTGTTGATTCCAATGCTGACCACTTGAACCCGTTTTTTCCATAAAAGTAGTTTACAGCAGATTCGCATACATTTTCTTCAACAATTACTTCTTCTTTATCATTGCCAACAATTTCATCAACAATCATTGTATCCGTTTCATCGTATTCACTGCATGCATCATCTGTACGTATTTCATCCTCCATGTCACTTTCTTCAATGCAGAAATCCGGATCGACAATTTCGTCGTCGACTTCACTAACATCGTCATCGTCTTCAAAACATTCTTCAAGAAATTGAGCTATGACCGAATCACTGAATTTTTTTGAATTCGACATGATCTGTAAACATAAATAGCATATCATGTAGTTTATAAAATGTATAATATAACGTTTTTGAAAGAAATAATTTTTTACCAACAAGAAAACGGACGAGTGGTAAAAATAATTCCATGAAAATATTACGTTAATTTTGATGTGGGGTAAATTTGTTTCTACTAAATACTTACGTTAACGTTGACGTGGTGGTAAAATACTTTCAATGAAAAACTTACGTAAATGCTGACGAGTGGTAATTTTTACACTAACATGTGCGTAGCTCCGCTCGTGCTATGTCTAGCTCAGCCAAAACACAACTGAATAACAACGATCACAATATGCGAAGATACTAAGGGAATTAAATTGATTGAGCGCAATAGAAGAGAGAATTTTAAAAAAATTTTAAGAGAGGGTAAAATTTACCACCACCTCGTTAGTTAAAGGTTAAGTTAAATTTTCGTTCTGAAATTTATTTATTTGTTTGTAATATTTATTAAAATGACATCTAGCGAAAGAAAGGGCGGAGAACTTGACTGTGGCTAATAAAATAACATACTTGGAATTTCAAAATATAAAGCAATTGACGTCCAAATTTCGACAAAATTTGACAGATTTCAACCAACGCTGGACGTAGGGTGTATGTCCCCAAATTTTTGGTGAAAACTTTTGATTTTTGAAAATAGATATTTAGTATACCATTAGAGATAAAGTAGCGTAAGCATGTTTTTGTTAAACTGCTTATGTAGTTCACAAAATTATAAAATAGGTTTATATTTATTTATTTATTTGATATTTATTACAATTCAAATTATAATAAATCTTAAATTCAAAGCACTAGCAACTTAGGCTATCGGCCTTCTCTTCATATTTAAAAAATTACATGCTCTGAAAACTCTTTCCACCTCAACTTTGGCTCCCTGTAACTCACCTTGTGTTTTAACAGGGTGTCTGCAATTTTATATTTAGAGTCCAAGCGACCCTAACATAGTGTTCCACTGTGAAGAATAGTTTTGAAGTACATATATTTATTGGCACTTTTTTTGTAATCACAGTGCAAGAGCGTTAAATTCGGCTATGCCGAATCTATGATACCCTCCACCTTAAGTTTATGTTTACATTTACATCTAATTTATTCCACAAAAGTCAACAACATATTTGAAAAGTTAAACAATTTGATAAACTTAATATTTAAGTAAGGTTTTGTAATTACATAGAATAAACCTCAGAATAAAAAGTACATGATCTGACTTATCTTATGATCAACTTTTCTTAAATCTTAAATTATTATATTTATGAATTCACGTTCTTTAATAGAAAAAATTTTAAACTGCTGTGTTTTAAAAATTTTAACTAAAAAGTACTGAACTCTATAATAATGAAATTGATATTTATCATAGTTATTATTGTTTAAAATTAAAACAAAACGGTATTACTCATCGCTCTGACTACGTTCGTTGTAGTACAAATAACAATATTTGTTAAATGTTTTAACTACACCGAAATGGTTAATTATACAAAATATGAAGAATATTCTTCGAAAACGGCATCACTTTTGGCGGATGTGTATCCACTGAAGAAATTAACCCCAACAGTCCATAAAATATTGGCGTATGGCACAGACATAATTGAATATCAGTCTTAGTCAATTTTATAAAAAAATATAGATACTCCAATACGTTCAAAGCATCAAGCTTGAGGCAAATGAGGACCTCTTCAACATGTTGCAGCATCTTACGATCTACTTATTTCATCTCTGTGGCATGTGAAGTCACGAAAAGAGTTTGAATCCAATAATTATAGTTCAGTTTAATAATCGTATTTATGATTACGATTACAAATAATCTATCTAAAAGTAATAAGAATTAGTTGAAATTATCATAAAATAATCAAAAAGAATCAAAAGTAATCAAAAAATAATTCCACTACTTTGAAAGATTACTTTTGATTTTCTTTTTAATTATTTTAAAAATGTATTGCATTCACACTTACTGAATATCATTAACAAATGTAGTAACAAACACTTTTGTCCAGATGATGATGAAATTGAAACAATTCTTTCTCCACAAGACCGACGATCCACAATAAAAAAATCAGTTCTAAAGGAAGCATATAATTATTTTAACACGCCCTTAACGTCTTCAGCTCCAGTGGAACGACTGTTTTATTTTGCCGGGATCATTAACAGTCCAAGGCGGCAATCATTGTGATTTTTCTTTTGAAAAATTAGTTCTAATGAAAGCAAATTGCAAATATTTGTAAACAAGAATACTAATGTACATTGAATTTGTTTTTCTGTATTATTCCATTTCTATTTCTTAGTTATGAATTACTTAAATTTTGCTATTAAAATAAATATGTATATTTTTTCAAAAACATCTAATTTTGTTTTATTTCCCATGTTCTAAATGCAAATTTTTCAAAAAACATAATGTAAATGCAATATATTTTGAAAATAATCGAAAGGAATTAAAAGTAATCTTTGAAAGTAGTCGGATTATTTTTTGATTACTTATGATTCTTCTAGATAATTTAATGTAATTACAAGTAATTCTTATTACATTTAAATTATTTGTAATCGTAATAAATTACTAATCAAGAATTGCGTAGTAGAGGATTATATAATCATTACAACTCTTTTTACAATTTAATGTATTTGATTACTAATCGTAATCGAAATTAAAAACCTCTGCTTTTACTTGATTATCTCACTTGGTTTAAAAGTTATGATTTTTGCAATGAAAAAACTCAAATAGCGCCACTGTGCGCCGTACAAATAAATTTAAGAATGAATATTTAACTTAAGCGACACTACGTGTCAAGAAATTTGTAAACAAAAAGTAAATGTCGCTTGAGTTATTTTTGTTTTGACTTTTTCTTGGTAACGGTAAATTTGTCAGCTGTGAATTTTTTACGCGTGATGGGAATTATGTTTCTTAATCGATTTTCATCGAAACACGAAAATCGATAATTTTGAGTAGTAGGGATATGGGGTTTCGAAATCACTTTTTCAGTACAAGTGTGGCTCCATGTACACCCTCGCCTACAAAAAAAAAATTATCGTACATTCACTGCTACACCCTTACCTGTGGGGACGCAAAACCGCAGCCTTGTGACCACAACTTGTGGTGAGAGCAAAACCGCAGCCTTGTGGGAAGGGTAAACTTGTATTGACGAACGGTGGATTAAAATTTGTGGTCGGGGGGTAGAAACTTGCGAGACTATGTAAATAAATAGAAAGACAGTTTTTTGTTTTACATTAATGGTAAATTATAGCCCTTTAATAATCAAGTGGATCTTTTATGATCTTTTTTGATGGCAAGGGAGGCGGAGGAGGTTTAAATAATCGATGCCACTAATGGATTAATTTATGTTAATCGCAAATTATAACCTTGGTTAATAACACTATTAACCCCTTTAATAATCATGTGTAATCATGTGGGACTTTTATGATCTTTTTTATAGGTAAGTAGTTTAAAAAAGCAATGCCCACTAAAGGATTAACCGCAATAAATATTAACAATATATAATTAACGATAAGAAATAGTGATAAGAATTAGCGGTGTGATTTATTAAAACGTACAACATAAAATTTTGCTGATAACAAAAATGTATTCAATTCTAAAAAAAAATAATTTTAGTAATACAATTTTTATACATTAAAGTACCAACGTCCAATGTGATCGTTACCAGATATAAAACTGATCGTTATTAGATGTAAAGCTGAACGTTATCAGATATAAAGCTGATCGTTATCAGATATAAAGCTGATGTTTACCAGATATAACTACAGAACTAGCTTGAGTCATTATCTTAATGAATCTGAAGAAATATATAAGAACACTATTCATTTATAGTTTATATTTCATCAACATTAAATTAAATTTGATAATTTTCAACACTTTAGAGACACAACATAAGTCCAGAAATAATATAAATAATCAATATAAATAGGTTTATTATACTCAGATCACAACTAAGAAAAATGTGGGTAACTGTACCTCATATATAACAATGAGTCATACCATACAAGGTAAGAAGTACATAACTGATAAGAAGTACATAACTGATAAGAAGTACATGAATTCTGCGGTTATGAGTTAATTAAATAAATATAGATTTCATAAGAAGTACATAACTGATAAGAAGGTCATAAAGGTCATAGCTGATAAGAAGTACATAACTTCTGCGGTTATGGGTTAATTAACTAAATATTGATTTGATCAGAAGTACATGACTTCTGCGGTTATGAGTTAATTGACTAAAAATACATTTGATATTGTCAATAAAAATGAACATGAAAATTTAAATATAATAAAACACGCGAAATGGTTGCCAGCACTATGTGCTTATTATATTATTATATTTCTTAGTTTATTCGTCCAATTTTTATCAGCACTATGTGCTTAGAGTTAATTTTGTATGTTGAGAAATAATTTGTTGTCTTGCAACAAGACTTTTGTTTTTAAGCAAAAGTGCAGACGCTGTGGGCAATAAATAATGCAATTTAACATTGCGAAACAAATAATATGTTAACTTGCAATTTAACATTGTGAAATAAATAATGTGTTAACTCCTCCCTACGAATTTCCCATCGTCCCCGATTGGTTTAAAAATATGGGATGTCGTTTAGACTTATGTGCCTTGGAGCTTTCCTAGTCGGCATTTGGAAGGATTCGTTATTTTCGATAATAATCTCCGTTATCTCGCGCCTTTTGCATTTGAAAATCATGATTATGATTATTATGAAGGCTAAAAGCCCGAAGTGTGTAAACATGCTAGATTTAACTAACAGGTTTAAGGAACTAATTTTCCTGATATTCTTTATATTAAGCTCCTTCATGAATTCTAACGATAACACTTCTTCGAACTCGGAAGGGAGTTTGAGTGTTTTATTAAAGCGGGTAATGGTCTCAAGCTGCGTATTTCTAAAGATGAAAAACTTAAATTATCAATGTTTATGGTATCAATAAAAATGCTTATTAAATATGACCCATGTAGGTATCTTGTATTATTATTAACAGAAATATTTCCTTTAAAGTCATTCAATAAAATCAAACCGTTACTTATTTCTTCTAATTTTTTTTATATGTTCCGTATTTGTTACAATACAATAATATGGCCTGTTTTCTAATATATTTATTATACAGTTTTCATTTCTTAAATCAACTATTTCATTTTGTTTACAAATTCTTATATTATTTATAAATTTACAATCATTTTCTATACCATAGTATTTCATTACATTTCAGTATTTTTTCAAATTTAATTGTTAAAATAGTTTCATTTTTACTTAAAGGTTTCATAATAAATGAATTAGAAGTTTCAGATCCAGTTTATGGCAACTTTACAATACAAATTAGTATGTCTTTTTTGATAGCGATTTGAATTCCCGCGAAATTTAATGATTCTTCTAAGGAATTAAATGACATATTTTCTTCTACAAAAATATCATTAATTTTATGAACTTCCCGATTTGATAGTATAAATGTGTTAATAATGTTAGATTTTGTGAGATGAATTGCTTTGTTAATATTTTTTATTTCCTCTTTAATTATATCAATTTTAAATTTGTATTGAAGTATTAGTACGGTTTGAAAATCATTACTATTTTTTAATGTTTTTATTATAGAGTTGCTAATTTGTTAATGCTCTCAAAAATGTTTTTGTTAACAACAAAATGTTGGTTGTTATTTTCAATTACTTCAGCGAATTTACCATTGATGGCCATTAGATCGTTATGATCTGGGCTTCCTGCAACCCACTTCCATGCAGATCCTATGAAATTTAATGAACGTTTGTTTTTATTAGTGGGGATGATGTTGTTAATACTTGAAATTATGTTGTTAATTTCTTCTGTAAGGAATGAATGTAAGGGATGACATGGGGGTATATTTTCGCCAAAGTTAGTTTTGAGGTCTTCTAATATCGTTGAATACTCCGTCAGATTAATTATGTGCATAATCCTATATGTTCCTGTTTGAATCTTCTCGGTGCCATCCTCTATGGTAACTATCTCGGATCGAGAATAGACTGATCCCCAGCAAAAATAAAAATTTAGGGAAAGGAATGAACTAAAAAATACATGATCATGGTAGTTTCGTATTCGGTCTTTGTGAACTACTTTGCCTGATTCTGTTGTTACAGTGGAATTTCTGTTTTCCTTACTATCTCTTCCTTGAGCCTCTTCGACTGGTCGGTTCAAAGTCTTCTGTTTTGTCTAACAAAGACTTCCTCTCCCACTTTATAGTCAACAACTTCTTTTCTATCTTTGTTATGATATGCTAAATCTTTTTCGTGTTTTGCCTTAAGTTTCTCAAATATCTCTTTTTCTAATGTCCTCAACGTTATTAGCCCTTGTTGAACAGGGTCTTCCAAAAAATACATCGACGGGTTTTTTTTCCTATGGCATGTATGGAATGATTGTACTCGTTTACGGACCATTGCAGTAATTCATCAAAATTTTTTTCGGGGTGCCCGTGTTTTAAGCACCTCATAATTTCTGATAAGGTCGAATGAAACCTTTCGATTTGACCATTCACCTCACTTTTATACGGTGGTGCACTGAATATCTTAATATTGAACTCATTTTTCAAAATAAATCTTATTGGTTGGGAACTAAATGTCTTCTCATTGCAGAAAACTATTGCCTTTGGAACCCCAAAGTAAAATATTATTTCCCTTAACGGTTTTCTTATATTCTCGATGCTTTTCCCATCTATTGTTCTCACAACAGCCAACTTAGAGAATGTGTCTATGGAGGTAAGTACTTTATGTTTGTCCGTTGAAAAAATGTCAATGTGACCTGGATATTCCGGTAGAGGTCTAGCGCCTAATTTTGTATTACTTGGGTGTCATTCGTATTTATTCTCCTTGCAGATCTTACACATCCCAATGATACGTTTGATTTTCCTTAACATAGCTGGAAAATAATATTACTCTAGAATCTGCAATCTATTTTCCTTTTCGTTTCAATGAGCACGGTTATGCTCCTCTATTATGATTCTAAACTGATCGTCCATATCGACAATATCCTTCATTACCTGCTGCGTAAAACGAATTTTATAATTGCCAAAATATGTTGGATAAATTGCCTGGATCTTCAGTATTAGCGGTTCAGTTGTTTTCACACTATTTATCACTGAAGGGTTTAAATATTTTTTAGGAGTGATTTCAGTGATTCTTTGGAGAGGGTTTTCTCGGTTATCAAATATCTATAGTACGTAGGGAAAACTATTTCAAATTTATATAACTCCCAGGTTCTTCTGAGATGAAGATCTGATATTTGAAAACATTAATGGGTATTTCTACGGACGGTACTAAATTTTCGGAATAGCTATCACTGCTGTGGATAGTAATGGAATTACAATTTGCCATTGGTAGCCTTGAAAGGCAGTCTGCAACAACATTCATGTCGCCGGGTTTATAATTTTTTTTTTTTTTTGTAATTCATCTTTATTTATTGAATCTTCACATAGGTTAGTGAACTAACAATAAGTTATTCAAATCTTAAAACTTAAATCTTAAATCCAGCCAGTGCCAGACAAAATTCCATTTATTCTATATACATAATCTAATGATAACAAATTATTTGTATATCAATCCATTTTATATCGAATGAGATCAGCAGTCTCCATCCTTCTTAAGCGTTGGTGGATACGATTGTTGATTAAATTACGTGCTAGAGGATTCTGTTGAGACTCTAGCTTTTCCAAATAGTTTGCACTATATCTAGTGATTTCGTACTTTACTTGAGAAACATTTAAGTCTCTGTGCAAATGTGAGTTTCATACGTACCATGGTGCGCCTGTAATCATTCTCAAAATCTAGTTTTGGCATCTTTGTATTCTTTCTGTGTTTGAAGCTGAGGCTGTTCCCCATAACTGAATACCATAGCACCAAATTGGTTTGAAAATAAAGTTATAAATCAAGAGCTTACAATCGAGACTTAATTTCGAGTTCCTACCAATTAGCCATGTGAATTGCACTAATTTCAATTTTATTTGTGTCAATTTAGCGTCTATATGGCTTTTCCAGGTAAGTCGACGATCAAGATGTAGTCCGAGATATTTAACAGAGGAATGTTGAACTATAGGCTATAAAAGTACGTTGATACACTTTTGTTCATTTACTTTAATCTTCCACATATCTGTGTACTCTTAAAATTACAGTATCATCCGCAAAAGTCGACGTAAGTGTGTTTTCTTTTGTTGGTATGTTTGATGTGTACCTTGTGGTACACCAGCATGAATTATCTGTGGAGGGCTCACAAAGCTTTTCTCTCTTATAGAGAATTTTCTATTAATTATATAACTCTCCATTAGCTTATGTGTGTTCGGGGGCAACAACTGTTTAACTTTATAGAGGAGTCCCGGTCTCTCGGTCGAATTCTTGTGAGACGTCTATAAAAAGTGCAGAGCAGTACTTTTTCTCTTCAAAAGCTCTTACGGCACTTACAATTCTGTGAAACCAAATTGATGTGCTGGAATGACATTACATTAGAAACGTTAGGCCTAATTAGCTTAAATAAAATATAAATAAATAATTTTATGAACTTGGCCAAAAAAATAAATAACAGACGTTATTTTGATCTACGCATATTGTAAGTTTGTTTACCAAAATTCTCTCGAATAATTTTGACAAGTTCGACAGTAAACTTATTCTATACGAATCGACATTTGTGTGATCTTTCCCTGGTTCAGGTATCATTGTAACGAGTGAAATTTTCCATTCTGGGGTAAAATATTCAAAGCGTATTATAATATTAAAAATAAACAGAATTATTCTTCATGCAATTTGGGGTAACTCTAAAAGCATTTTATTACTGATCCCATCAATCCACTATGCTTTTTTGGGGGTTTAAATCAACAATGGCCTTTTCGACCTCTCGAATCTCAAAACAAAGGGACACTGCTCTATGCTGTGGAGTAACAGGTGGCAACTCATCAATAGAACTAGGGGTTATATTAGGAGTAAAAACTTTTTTTAGATGTTCCACAAACAGATCTCTCTTCTCTTTCTCTTTCATCCTCCACTTTCCTTTCTTAGAGGAGGCTTACATACAACAGGTCTTTTAAGATTTTTTGTAGCACGCCACAAAGTGTAATCAGTTTTTACTGTTAGATCCAGTTTTTCAAGATAACTATTCAAATTAGCATTTCTTTGTGTTTCAAGCAGTTTCCGTAGGTTTTTCGTTGAGGAGATCTGTGCAGTTGCCACACTCTTCGAATTCTTCTTTTTTCACCTAATAGCCTTTCAACATCTACAGAAGTAGGTGTATATGGCCTGGTTTGTCGAGGAGGTTTAGTAGCAAATTGAGCAGCTAGTTTGAGATTTAGTTCGAAGTTAACAATCGAGAGGTCAATATCATCTGGTGTTCTTAGCGGAAAGCTTTCTGTGCAATGGGTACTAAGAAACTTTTTTATTTTAGCCAATCAATATTGCTTGAAAGCGTTAAATCACCAGATGGGGACAGATGCGGTCAGACGAGAGTTCCAAAGAGGATTCTACATGCACAATTTCTTTTGAGATGTTCTTTGTTAATACGAAATCGATCAAATCGGGTATTTTTTTCCCATATGTGGTCTCTCCACTTGAGACCACATCTATACCCATTTTAGAAATTGTGTTGAACAAAACACGACCCTTCGGGGAAATAAGCCGTGACCCCCAGAATGTATGCTTGGCATTAAAATCGCCAGCAACTATGAAACGAGGACCTAGTGATTTAAAAAAAACTTGTATATTGATTTTCTGATATAGAAAACCTTGGGGAAGAACATATTGATGAAATCACTAGGCTGTTTCCAAGTTCTTCAAAGCAAATAGTAGTAGCTTGAAGGTAGTTTTCACAATGATCACACATTATATAATGTTTTAATCTGGATTTAATTAGGATAGCTGAGCCACCTCTTGGATCCTTAGTATCATACAAAGTGTATCCGCGCAGTGAAAAGAGTTTCAGAGACAAGCAAAATATCAATTTGATTGTCTCTAAGAAAATTATCAAGTTATTCTTTATGTTGGCTTAAGCCGTTTGCGTTCCAGAAACATATTTTCAAACAGTTCATGGTTTACTTAGCATAGCTTGCAATATCATGGATTGCATTTTCATGATCTCTTGCATCATGTTGTTCATAGCATTCGTGAATGTATTCATCGTTTGAACAAGAGTATCGAGGGTCGACTCAAGTTTACTTTGATTTTTATTCGGGGGATCGCATTCCAAATTTGTTACAGCGGGGAGTGTACGTACAACATTAGCATATGATTGAATATTTTGCGGATGGTCTGTATTAATTGTTTAATTTCTAGGAGCAACTGTGTCAATATTTGATGATTGCGGGTAAATTGTTTTCGATATGGGTGAAGCATGTTTCTTTGTTTTCATATTTTTATATATCGCAGAGTAAACTGGGCAGACCCTGTAATTTGCGGTGTGAATTTTTACCACAGTTGCTACACTTTTCTACCTTATCGTCTGTTTTTGGTTTGTCACACTGACTCGAATTCTACGTTCTACGTTTTCACGTTAAATAAAAAATATAATTTTTTTCTTAAAATGAGTTCTGTTCAGTCCTTATGCTAAATCTTAACTAACTCTCTCAAATTCCAAAAAATATCTTTTTAAATACTAATTTGTTACAAATAATATTTCCTTTGTCTTAATGAATATTTTGGAACAAAGAGATAAAGAACATGTTTTGTACATATGCTTACAATATTTATGATATTTTATGATTTTTAACAATATTTGTATATTTATGATATTTTATGATCTTTACAATATTTGTATATTTATGATATTTTATGATCTTTACAATATTTTGTATATTTATGATATTTTATGATCTTTACAATATTTGTATATTTATGATATTTGTTTGACCCTTTTTATCTTATTCCTTTGCTCAGTAGTTTAGATACAATATTTATGATATGTCTAGTTACTAATTACCCTCTTATCATCAATGGAAATTTACTTGTTGTCTTAAAAGAATATTAGGGAAACAACATGTATATGTTTATTAACATGTTTATGCATGAGCGTCGCTAACTCTCCCATGGGTTAAAACGAGAGCGTCCCGATCTCTAATACTTCTTTCAACTTGTTGATTGTAATAAATTCTAAAGTTTTGTTCTGTATGTTTTCTTTTATATATTAATACATATTTAAATATTTTGAGCACAATATAGAATATTCCTGAAATTATAGCTATGAAAAATAGTGTATAAAAAGTTGAACGTATAGGGTGTTCCTCATATGGAATGACTAATCTTTTTAATGAGTCGATATTATTAAATGCGTTTTTACGATCTGAGGTGAGGGTGTTTATGATTTCAAAATCCTCATCATGTTTTGTGTGGATAGCCTCTATGAGTCTGTCATGTATATTCCTGTAAGTATTGTTATCTACTCTAACTTTGTCAGTATATTTTACTAGAGTTATGTATATAGTATTGATATTGTCAATTTGATGAGTACCATCCAATAATATGAAACCTTCGTCAATTTCCGTTATCGGATTATTATATTCTTGTATGACCTCGCATTTACTATTTCTATTGTCGAGTAGTGGAAGTATACATGTGTCTGTTTCTTACAAATGGTTTTTTCCAAATAGTTCTTGCAAAGGTTTACTCTAACATAGTTTTTATCACATTGAGCGATTTGATCATCTGTTTTTATTTTTCCGTGCCTAAAACTTATAGGCGTAATTTTAAAAAGTTTGCAATATCTGTTGAGAATTGGGTATTTATAAATTGTTATAATTAAGTCTTTCGTTCTTGCTATATGAATGTCTGCGTACTCCAAAATGTTTATTACAGGTACTGAGATTAATTCATGTTCTATTATTTCTCTTATGTCGTTTAAATTTAGGGATTCGGTTAAATATTCATTATTCTTTGCGGCATTAATTGTTCTAACTAATAGTAGGAGCTGTTCGTGAATTTGTTCGAGGATAATATGGTTTTCCAATGTGTTACCTTGTAGTGTATCAATTATTTTTTCGAACCTTGAGTTAATCAAACGTTGTTTCTCATTGTTATTTATGAGTGTATTTATTGCTCTTTCCATATTGATAAAATCATCGTGGTCTGGAATTCCTGTGACAAACTTCAAAACTGATCCTAGGAAATTTAAGGATCTTGTGTATCTTTTATGTTCGTTCAATTGATTTTCCAATATTTCAATTTTCTTTATTAAGAGTGTTTCTTGGATACTGGCGTTATATTGGTCTCGGATAATTTGTTTGTAAGACGTTAGTATCTTTGTTAAATTATTGACATGGAAGAGATATGTGTGTTCATCATATAGGAAAACATCATCGGTCCTGGTTAGGACGTATTTTTGTCCGTTTAAGTTTTTAATTTCTACTTCTGCTTTGGTTTTTGACATGACCATAACGAGAAATATCAGGTAGAGTATCATCTTTGTTGATTGTGTAGTTTTTAATGTTATCTTTGTGTACGATCACACCCCTCGTGGTTAAAACAGTGTCCTCACGGTCTTCCTTCACAATGTGCAATGTATCTGGCGTCCTTTTTCTTTCTCGCACCTTTTATTTTCACAAGAATTTGTTCATTTGGTTGAAAGGTTCGATGTTTAGTACCTTGATTTAGTCTTTCAAGTGTTTTTTCTGATGCCGTTTTTAGTTTTTCATATATGGCTTTTTTGTCGTATTTTATTTTGTTAAATAAAATATCAACTGGTTTTTGTCCTGTGACTGTGTGCATGGTGTTATTTATTTCTCTTATTGTTTTATGTATTTCCTCAGCTATTGTTGTATCGTTTTGTATTTTAAATATTCTTGCTAGCTCGGAAATGGTACTGTGGACGCGTTCTACTTGTCCATTTGATGTCGATCTGTAGACTGGTGTGTTTATCTTTTTTATGCCATATTTTATACACATCATATTTACTGCTGGTGTATTTAGACATTTTTCGTTATCAGTCATCAATCGTGTGCAGTTTGTGAGAATTTCTTCAATTTTCTCAGCCATGCGCTCTCTTGAGTCGATTTCCCTCAAAGTAACATATTTTGAGAATTTATCAATGGCGACTAGAAATGTTTTGTTGTCGTTGAAATATATGTCCATATGTATGTATTTGCCTGGTTCTGTTGGAATGTCGGAATCTCCTAATGGTTCTCTTGTTGGATTCCTCTCATATTTACCATATAGGCAAGGTGAGCACTTTTTGTTAAATGCTTTGCATTGTTGTTTAATTTCTGGCCAATAGTAATTTTCGAGTTGTTTCTGTAGCCTCTGTGTGCTCTATCGTGTATTTTTTTTTACTATTTCAGCTTGTTTTTCTTTCTCTCGAACATCAATAAGTTTTGTTGGTGTATATACAAAGTTTATATCATTGAAAGTGTTTGTTATAATAGGGCTTAGTGCATAGATTTTTTCTCTTGTGGTATATAATGCGGTCGTCTTATTTTGTTGTAGTATTTTTCTCGATTCAAGTATAAGGTTTTGTTCATTCGTAAAATTTATCGTGTGTCTAACTCTATTTTGAAATATCGTACGAGTTCGTGTTTCATTTATTTTATTATTTGGTACAAGCTCGACTTGAATGCTGTATGCATTTAGTGGTTGTTTTACCTGTTTGATAGTTTCTGAAAACGAACTTTCAGCTGAGTGTACCGTATCGATGGATGACGTGTTTATGTGTTGTCTTGACAAGGCGTCAGCTACCACATTTTGATGTCCTGGCTTATATACTAATTTTGCTCCAAAATCCTCTATTATGGCCTTCCATCGCTTTAGTTTTGGGTTTGGGTTTTTTTATGATATGGAGTGAGTTAGTGACTGATGATCTGTGTAGATAGTGAGGTCAGTTGTTCCGTATATGTAATTCCTAAGTTTCTGTAATGCCCAAATTATTGCTAGTAATTCTTTCTCATTTGTGCTATAATTTTCTTCCGTTTTACTTAATGTTCTGCTAAGAAAAAATATTGGTTTTTTTGTTTGGCTAAGTACGGCTCCAATAGCTATGTTGGATGCATCAGTAGTTAGTTCAAATGGTTTATCATAATTCGGTTGGAAGAGTTCAACCTGTTCTTTTAAACATTTTTTTAATTTTCTGAATGCTTGTATAGCAGCTTCGTCTAAATTGATTTTTGTTGTAGCACTTTTATTTTTTCCTATTTGTCCGTTGTCTCCTCGTAAGTGAACTGTAAGGGGCTTAGCTATGCTGGCGTATCCTTGTATAAATTTTCTATAATAATCTGTCATACCCAAAAATCCTCTCAAGTCTTTGAGTGTTTCTGGTAAAGGATATTTTTCAATTGTTTCTACTTTTTCTGGATTTGTCGAAATTCTGTTATGTTTGATAATGTGACCTAAGTATTCGACCTCTGTTTGAAAAAACTTTGATTTTTCGTTTGATACCCTAAGTGTTGCCTGATTTAAAGCATTGAATATGATATTGATATGTTTCATATGTTCTTCTGGTGTTGAAGACTATATTAGTACATCATCAATGTAGACGTATGCGAACTTGCCAATATACTCCCTCAGGATATCATCAACACATCTTTGAAATATTGAAGGAGCATTTTTTAGTCCGAACGGCATACGCACAAATTCGTACTTGCCACCATTTACACAGAATGCAGTTTTTCTCTATCTTCTTCCTTAATTTTAACCTGATGAAATCCTGATTCTAAATCTAAAGTTGTAAAATATTTGGCTTTTCCTAAGTTCTGTATAGTCATGTTTACTTCAGGAATAATATATCTGTCTGTTATCGTATTTGAATTTAATTTTTGAAAATCAGCGACCATACGACGTTTTGGTCGACCTGTTTCGTCTACGCCTTTTTTTGGAACAGTCCAAATGGGTGAATTATATGGGCTATTACTTCGTTGGATTATACCATCTTGTAATAACTTTCTAATTTCATTGTTTACGAAGTCGTTATCCGCTATGGGGTATGGGTACTGCTTCGTCCAAATGGGTTCGTCTGTTTTTGTCCTAATCGTGGCTTCAATCGTTGTAGTGAAGGGTAATGGTCCTATGCCATTGTTATCCTTCATCAACTTATCTATATCTTCTTTACTAATTTCTTCAGTTCTATTTATTGTAAATGTCATGTTTCTACTATCTATTGTTGCGTTTAGCATATTTACTCCCTTCCATCCTAATATCAAATCAGTTTTTTCCAGTTATCTAACTCGAAGAAATCTATGTTCCTGCCGAGAAATTTTAGTGTTTGTTTAGTATTAACTAGTGACGTTCCATGCATTGAAATGACTTGCATAGGTTGTATTTTTTGTGGATAATTTAATTGTAATGACTTTTTAATGTAATTATGGGTTGCTCCGGTGTCCATTAATACATCATATGATATTTTGTTTTCATCGATCATGGTTATGTGGGGCAACCCGTTTTTTAGTTATAGATTCTTAACAACTAGTTTATTTACAGTACCTGGTTCTACAATGATGCTGCTAGTATCATCTTCAGTGGTGATGTTGTTATTTCTCATTAGTTTGTTCTGTTGGAAATTTCCGCTGGGCTCACGTTGTCGTTTCCATGGTTGATTGTTGTATTGATGATTTGAGTTAAAGTATGTGGGTTGTCGCTGGATTGTGTTGCCGTAACTTACATCCATGGGCTCTGGTCGTGGTTGGAATTTGTTGAATTGTTGTTTTGTTGAGAACTGTTGCCGTGGTTGTTGGAAAAACTGTTGTTGGGAAAATTGTTGCCGTGGTGGATACTTCTGAGTTGACTGGAACTGTTGTCTCTGTGCTTCGTGCGTCTTCTGCGGATGTTTAGATTCATATGACAGCTTCAAGTTCTGGTGTCTACTGTCATGCTCAATGGTGCGTGCAATAGTGTATGCATGCTCTAAATTTTCTGGAGCGTTTGCATATAACGTGGATTGTACAAACGTATTGTTAACTCCCGTTATAAATACTCTGACGGAATCTTGTTTGGCTTGATCTGTCATTGCATTTACGGCTTCTTGTCCATATCCGGACATCGATATTTTTGAAATTATCAGGCTCAAGCTTTTATTTATTTCATCATGGAATTCTTCTAGGGTTTTTCTTCCCTGATAACACCTTTTCATTTCCTCCTGCAAAACGTACAGGGGACGTGTATCTGCATAGGTGTAGTCGAGTCTATTTCTAATGGCATCAAAATTGAATATAGTGCCATGATTTGCCAAGACTTGCGCTGCTGCTCCTTGTATTTTTGTCTTGACTATTTGTAATGCTTGTAAATAGATACTTGTGCCCTTGAGAGGCTCTATGCTATCCATCATACGAGATGTATCCTCTCTCCATACTCGGTATTTTGTGATTTCACCATCAAATATAGGGAGTGATTTAAAAACTTCTAACTTGACTTCATTGGGGTTTGTAATTCTTGTTTTTATTGCTTCCAGTGATGCGAGTCGAGGTTGGTTTATAAGAGGGTTTACTCCTACCTGTTGTATTTGATGTTTCAGTGCATTAACTTCCGTTGTATGTTGCTGTATCATTGTCTGCATCATGGCTTGTAATGCCGCCATTTGCTGTGTAAGCATTTCGATTTCTACGTTATTTGACATAGTCGTTTCTTCTGTATGCTCTAAGGGGCGTAATTTATCAAATATAGATCTTCTTTTTGACATCTATGCACGACCTTATTAAAAAAAAAATATTCACATATGTAGATTTTTACTGAGTACTTTGTTTAAATTATATCCTCTTCTATGGAGAATTATTTATTTTTTCTTCTATGAAGATTTATATGTCCTTGCTGCGACAAGGGTTCCGATGGTCCGTCTCGCTGAAACAACAAATTATATGTTGCTCCTGGCAGGATCGCCAATTAAGTTCTACGTTTTCACGTTAAATAAAAAATATAATTTTTTGGTCGGCTACGCGACTTTTATTTTCATTTATATTTTCTTAAAATGAGTTCTGTTCAGTCCTTATGCTAAATCTTAACTAACTCTCTCAAATTCCAAAAAATATCTTTTTAAATACTAATTTGTTACAAATAATATTTCCTTTGTCTTAATGGATATTTTGGAACAAAGAGATAAAGAACATGTTTTTAACAATATTTGTATATTTATGATGTTTTATGATCATTACAATATTTGTATATTTATGATATTTTATGATCTTTACAATATTTTGTATATTTATGATATTTTATGATCTTTACAATATTTGTATATTTATATTTGTTTGACCCTTTTATCTTATTCCTTTGCTCATAGTTTAGATACAATATTTATGATATGTCTAGTTACTAATTACCCTCTTATCATCTATGGAAATTTACTTGTTGTCTTAAAAGAATATTAGGGAAACAACATGTATATGTTTATTAACATGTTTATGCATGAGCGTCGCTAACTCTCGTGGTAGCTTGCAGTATGCCCGAACTCCTGGCAATTTAAGCACTGAACCGGCCCTGTTCTTATATGGGGCTGTTCCACGGTAATTTTTCTATGCAGGATATATCTCAAATTGTAGACTGGCTGTATTTCATTTTTCTTTAATATTATATCCCCTGGTTCTAACTCTACGCGAAAAAGAGGTTGTGGGATATGTTGGCGGTTTCTAATATTTATTACCACTTTAACCTTGAATCCTTTTTTCGAGTTCACTCTTCAATTCGAGCGGGTCGACACACGAATCAATACCCTTTATAACGACTTTGCGCTCTTCAATTGATAGGTGTAAAAATTTTACCCTGCTTTTCGAATGAGGATACAATTTTACGGAAATTATCCTCGTGATGGACCTGAATTTTTGTATCATATATATTACCTTTTTTATGGGGATAACTTAAAATGAGTTTTCCCCAGTTAATTCCACTAAATTTTTCACTGAATTATTGGAATTTTGTTCCCGGAAGTATATTGGGGGTGGTTTAGAGGGCTTACCCTTTTGTCGGTTCATCACCACTTACCTCGTCCAAAAGGGAAAACGATTTCGGGTTACAATAGCATCATCGTCCTCTATATGTTCGATGGTGAGGCAATTTTAGCAGATTTGGGGCTGCGTTGCCTTTTCATCACGGTGATGTATCTGTCCAATCCGGTTGGTACAGATGCTTTCAGGGTACTTATCTTGTTCCGAGTTTGTTGTGAAGAAATTTCCTTCGACGACCGGGTACAATCCCATTCACGGTGACAGAAGGGTTAATATCAACATTGCACGAACCAAAACAATGTTTACCACACAAACTACAAACACTTGCTGTATCAATTGCTGTTGTTGTTTTCTTTACTGTCTCTTATTTATTTTTCTCCATCGAGTGATTAGGAGGACATGAGCGGGCTCTAGTATTGGTGTTAGTTTTCGCTGCTGTTAAATAATGTTTATTATATTTGGGGTCGTGCAAATTTAAAACATTTGAGTTGTTCTCAGACTTTAAAATAATGTAAGCATTGTTACCAATAACACTGCTAAACCTTCTCTTGATTGTGACTTAGAAGTACTCATTTACTTTTCTTTCTCTTTTTTCCCTCAAGTTAAATATCAGAGGCGCAAGCAAGAAACAAAAAATTTATATGTGTTTTTGTGCGTTAATGTTTATGTTTTGTGTTTTTCTGTTGTATCGAGAAATAAAAAACAATTTCGAACATGACTATGTTTGTTTAAATTTTTTAAGCGCCCAAGCACGGGGTTTTATTCATATAAATTTGTTTTTTTTTTTTTTGTTAAATCGAAAAAAATTAACTTTATTGTCGGAGTGAACAAAAACACATCTGACTCTCGCGACGTCACAGAGCTTAATGTTGTTTTTACCTTTGTCATGACTATAACGTGTTACGCAATTTCGTTGATTTGAATTGTAGTGTATTTAAAGTAAAGCGCGTTATAACTTATACCTTAAGTAACTATTTTCTGGTATTTTTTTTTTGTATTCTGATTTTAATAGCAGAAGTGCGTAACCATAAAGCTTAGCCCCCCACATAACCATTACCTATGCAAAGAAGGTTAGGGCGAGCTATTTAATATAAAACCTTAAACTTAAACTAAAACGAGAGGTTATGTATGTAAATTATCCAGAACGAATGCAGAAAGGTGCAGTTAACCAAACTGCATGCGGAGCAGCAACCACGAGGACCATAAAGCAAACACAGATACGTTAGATTCTCTTATTCGAGAACAATAGAAACAACGAAGCGATGCTAACTCGATGGCTGATAAATTTAAAATTTAACGAAGGTTTTGTAATTATGTACATTGAATAAAGCTCAGAATAAAAAAATTTAATAGAAAAATTTATAAACTACTGCGTTTTAAAAATTGTATCTAAAAAGTACTAAACGTTATAATAATTATTTAAAAATAAAAAGAGCGGTGTTACAAAGCGTGAAATCATCTACTGACTTCGTTCTTTGTAATACAAATAACAATATATGTTTCTATTGTAAATTCAAATTTATTACTTCATACGCTATAAGGCTGCATTCATTTATGTATTAAAATCACAAATTTGGATCTTAAATTACTTAAGAATTTATTGTTGAAGTCTTCCTTATGAATCAAATAAAAAACATAGTTTTTCTGAAGATATTTTTTTAAATTGTTTTCAGCCACCAGAACGGAGCTAATATCTCTACAATTTTAATAATAGAAGTAAGATAATAAGCAGCGTTGATTTGTGTATGTCTATAAGAGCAATTAAATTATTCGACTTTCGGTTTAAACCCAATACCGATTATTCGTTTTTCGGTAGAATGCCGAATACATTGTTCGTGACATCTCTACCTTTTATTGATAAAAATAAATTTTGTGTGTTTTTCAGAAACAGATTGTTTATTTATGAGATACATTTAAAAAATATAACATATGAGAACAATTTAAAAAATCTAAATAAAAATATTTCAAAAATTTTACTAATTAATACTCCTTCCGATATATTGATATTAATGCTAGCATAGAAAGCCTTTCTTCGCAAATGGTATTACGAAGGTACGTTTTATTTCTTCTTAATGTAGAAAAGCTTCCTTCTTTGGAACCTGACAGGGATGCCAATTAAAATTTTTAACAAAAATATTATATTTGAAATAGATTTTCATCGCACATCCAATGGTATCTAATGAGTTAGAATTTTTTTTATCGTTATCTTTTCAAAACTAAATCCAAAGAGATAGTTCAGCTAAAATAATGCTTTGTATATAAATTTTACAATATTTTCGTGACATGTAAATCTATCCTTAGACTAGAAATTATTTCCCTTGGGCTAACTAATTAGCCATTCTAATGAGCATAACATCGCTATGTAAATAGAATAATTAATATCTGATTTTTTTAAAATCTTTATTGATAACAATGGCATTTTGTATGAAAGCGTGTTTAATTTTAAGGAATTAATTATTTTATTTACATATCGACAATATGCTTTAAAAAAGAAATTTTTTTTTTTTTACAAGTTGCCAAGGTTGCGAACAATATCTATGTCTAGGCACTCTTCACTTAAAATAATTATTCTGCCATCGTATCTTTCTGTTGTTTTAGGGGGTTCATCAAACTGCAGATTGTTCGTCATTATCAACTTCTTCCCAACCATTTCAACCCTATGGGCGGAAAAATACCTTTGCATCCCTAAAACCAAAGAAGTGCTTGTTTCCCAATTTCTGAAGAACCATCAGAGTGAGCGATTTATGCGTGTTGCGTTCTTCAACAATGCCGTTTTGAGCGATCTTTGCAATCTTCTCAATAATGAACATTGTCTTGTTTTTAACGTACATTAAGATAAACATTTTCCGCTGTTAGTTTATGTAACACTGTAAAATTGATTGCAGGTATATTCTTGTATTCAGTTCGCTTTCCTAAAGTTCTATCAAATGTCTATTGATAGACACATTAAACTAAATATTTTTTTCAGAAATGAAATTGAATTGAAATTCGGAAAATTCGGAATTGTACTGTTTATCAAATATTAATTGAGTTAAAACACGCCATCATCACCTCCGATTTCAATGAAATTCAACACAAGTGTCATACGCTATAAGAGTATAATTAAACAAAAAAAAATTTACCCCAGATTCTTTAGGGTTCCGAAATATGACGTCATAAAAGTTGTAAAAAATGTTAAAAAATCACAAGTGTCCTTACAAAAAGCGATAGAACTTTTGAACTATGCAAGATAATTAAGTTTTTTTGGTATCGTTTTAAAGGTGAAAGTGCATCCTTTAAAATTATATGACAATTATGTTTTTTTTAAGAAAAGGTCAAGGTCATTTTTAGGGGTCTTGAGTTCAAAAGTCCATATCTGAAAAAGTATATTTTTTAAAATTCTTAAAAAAATATATGTCAAGTATTAGACCCTCTTCTACATTTGCAGAAAATTTAAAGCTGGAGCCTCGTTTGGTGTCAGAGTTATAGACCAGAACGTGGTCTGAAGTGTGTATGTGCACACTTTCTGTTTCGATTGTTGTTGCAGTTTTTTTAAAATAAATACACGTGCAAGTGAAAAAAAAACACATGTGTAACCTTTCTCTTTCTATCATCATACGAAACTTTTATTGTTGTTGCAAAAATACAGTTATTTTTTTTTTTTTGCATAGCTAGATACATACATGAATTTTAAGCTTAAAGAATATATTGTTGCATTATTTGGACAGTTCGATTTCAGCACGTGAACTAGAAAGAATAGCTAAATCAAACAAAATTAAAAATTGTTATATAAAAAACTCGCAAAAAATTAGTTTCAAAAATTTAAATAATTGTGATCTGTGTTTAAAGTGTCACATAAAAAAATGTATTGTTGCAACCCTTTCGAAAAAGTGGGACATAAATATATATCAGTAGGACTAAGAAGAGCTCAAGAGTGGATGACTGTCATATGTAAAAATATTTCAACATCAAATAGAATATGCCATTCATGTAGACTTAGATTATGTCGACTACAAAAAGAAAACATTTTACATTCAGAAGAAGAAATAGACTATGAAGAGATAGATTCAGTTGAAGGCTTGGAGGAAAATGCATCGTTGTCTAAAGACAAAGCTGTGGTGATTCACGAAATTGTGTTTCTAAATTAAACGAGACGCTACCATATCTTGAAGAATCTCCAATTTCATCCAGAAAAATGTTATTTAAAAAGTACAGAAGCAACAAGTTTCAAAATGTGAGCACAATCAAAAAAAAAATAGTTTTTCCAGATTTGACACCTCAACATCACACCAATGCCCGGAATCAGAAATAATAGCACAATTAAAAGAAAAATTTAAAACACTTACGAAAAATAGCGAGAAAATGCAATTACTTACTATTTTGCCTAAAAGCTGGTCTATTCTCAAGATGGTAGAGGAATTCCACATATCAAACTTTATGGCACGTGAAGTGAAAAAACTTGTCGATGAAAAAGGTATATTAAGTACCCCGAATGAAAAGCTGGACAAATCTTTACCGAGTGAAATTGCTGATACAGTTAAAGAGTTTAATGAATGCGATGACATCAGCCGGTGTGTGCCCGGAATTAAAAATTTTTTTGTCCATTACGGAAAATGGAATAAAAGTTCGTAAAACAAAAAGGCATTTGCTAGGGAACTTACGGGAAATGTATGCCTTGTTTCGAGAACGACATGGGTAACACAAAATAGGTCTATCTAAATTTTGTGAGCACAGACCAAAAACGTAGTGCTCGTCAACGCATGTGACACCCATAATGTATGCGTCTGTATAAAACACTAGAATGTTAAATTAATGCTTCACTCTATTCATTTCAAAAAATTAACAAAAAACTTAAAAGATTATCAAATGGAATCATACAAAGACTGTTTTAAAAAAATGTTATGCTCTTCAGAATCTCTATACTGCTATATTGGAAAGTGTAAATTTTGTCCTGGAACAGATAATTTAATAGATACACTTCGTCAGTTATTCGAAGAAAATAACATTGATGAAATAAAGTATAAACAATGGATAAGTACGGATAGAAACAAATTGGAAACGATAATCCAACCGACCGATGATTTTTATACCATATACCACTATGTGGTTTGGGTATAATGACTTTGTGCTGCTGTTTGTAACACCCTACACCCATCTTTAATTATACCGATCGAATCAGAATCACTATCTGATTCGATTTAACAATGTCCGTCCGTCCGTCCGTCTGTGTGTCCATGTAAAGCTTGTAATCAAACTGCAGGTCGCAAATATGAATATATTTCTTTTATCGGCCATGGGATGAACGCTATTGAAATTGGTGAGAATCGGTCCATGTTCAGACCTAGCCCCCATACAAATGACCCCTATGAATTCAACATATATTGCCATAAGATCCAAATTATCATACAAATCTTAATCAAATTGGGTTTATATGTATATATTACATCCATTAATCGGTAGTCCAAAAATGATCCCTACTGGACAACTCTTAGTCATAGGCCACATATAGAGCTGCTTCCCGATCTTCACTAAAATCTATCAAAAAACAAAAATATTGCACTGATTCTTCTCAAATTTTGTTTGTATATATTTTTGCAAAATACAAGAGACTCTACCAAACATGGTCAGGATCGGTCCATTTTTGGGCCTAGTCCCCATATAGATATAGCATCCGATATGAACTTTTTCATATCTGCAGCCGAAAAAATTAATAAAAATCCCACTCAAATTTGGTTTATGCTTATTTTCTATATCCAGTTAGTTGGGCCTGAGAGATAAGGTCTCTAAACGCATGGTATAGGGTATACCACTATGTGGTTTGGGTATAATGACTTTGTGCTGCTGTTTGTAACAACCAAAAATATTCGTCCTAGACCCATCTTTAATTATACCGATCGACTCTTAATCACTTTTTGAGTCGAAATAGCAATGTCCGTCCGTCCGTCTGTGTGTCCATGTAAAGCTTGTAATCAAACTGCAGGTCGCAAATATGAATATATTTCGATGAAATTTGGTATTTTATCTTTTATCGGCCATGGGATGAACGCTATTGAAATTGGTGAGAATCGGTCCATGTTCAGACCTAGTCCCCATACAAATGACCCCTATGAAATCGACATAAATTGCCTTAAGTTCCAAATTATCATATAAATCTCATTCAAATTGGGTTTGTATGTGTTTATTACGTCCATTAATGAGTAGTCCAAAAATTATGCATATAGGAAAATTCTTAGTCATAGGCCCCATATAGAGCTGCTTCCCGATCTTCTATCAAAAAACAAAAATATTGCACAGATTTTTCTCAAATTTGGTTTGTATATATTTTTTCAAAGTATAAGTGACTTTACCAAATATGGTCAGGATCGGTCCATTTTTGGACCTAGTCCCCATATAGACATATCATTGCATTTCTCCGTTTTTACCTTCAGATTGTTCTCCCTCAACAGCTGCAATACCTTACACAGCCTTATGTCATGCTCGGCCAGAATACTACCATATATGACAATATCGTCCTATACAAAGCACTCAGTGCCCTGTAGCCCTGTCAATACAGGGTTCATCAGCCTCTGAAAAGTTGACGGCGCACCTGTCAACCCGAATGGCATCCTATTGAACTCGAAGTGACCCAACGCCGTACTGAATGCGTTTTTTCCCTGTCCTGTTCATCCATTTCCACTTGGTGGTATCCGCTGGCCAAATCCAACGTGGAGAAATATCTGCTGTTGCCCACCTGGTCCAAAATTTCATCCATCCTCGGGATGGGGAATACCTGCTTCAGAGTTGCGTCATTCAGTTTACGAAAGTCTACAACTAGTCACCAGCTCTTGGTCCCTGCCTTCGACGACTTCTTTGGAACCAATAGTAATGGCGAATTCCACGGTGACACGCTATGTGAAATTATGCCATCGTCCTGGAACTTCTGGACCTGCCGATCAATTTCCTCACGATGAATCAGAGGTAACCTGTACTGCTTCTGATTAATCGGCAACTGTCCAGGCTGCACGGGAATTTTATGCTTTACCATATTCGTGCAAGATAGATTATCTCCCTCCAACCAGAAGATATCATGGTACGTTGCGCATATCGCCTGATTGGACGACCTTTCCTCACTATTCAAGTCGGCATCGGTCTTTATTGTGGCCATTATCCTACTGACCCTCTCCTTGACATCTACCTCCTGCACGTGCGTCATCAAACCCGCACCTGGATCTTTTAAATTCACTAATCCACTGAATTTTGGCATAAACCCATCTTTTGGTAGTAGTCAACCTCAGTCGAATTCAGCTTTCACCACCCCATCCTTTACGTTTGTCAGCGCGGCTCCTTGATATACTCCCGGCGACAATTCTTACTTCTCCACTACCACCGTTGTCGGTAGTGGACACAGTCCTCGCTCTCGCCACTATGGTTTTCTCCACGGTATTTACTGTCCCCGATCCCATGGCTTTCTCAAAGAGACCAATGGCAAGTTCGCAACCTCTCCAGCTGGTACGCATCCCCGTACAGCCTCTGTTTGACAATTTCCAAATATTCTTCTACCTTCTCTGGCGGCACCCCCTTCGCCGCCAACCGCCACCCATCAACGAATTTATACACTTCAGTCTGCAAGCTCGGTGATGGCTCGCAGCCGAATGTAGGCACCAACGCCTTGACCGTTTTCAGAATATCCTGGGAGGACATCATCTGTGGTACAGGTCCCCCGTCCGTATACTGCGCTCTTGTTGTGCTAAACGTAGCTGACCCTGCAACTCGGAAATTCTCCTATTGGCTTCCTCGAGGTCCTCGAACCCTAATCTTCTGACCGATGACGCGTCTGCACCCGATGTTGTCCTCCGTAGAGCCTCGTTCTCCTTGTCTAAAATCTCGGCCTCCTTTAGATTCTCCTGAATTTCGTTCTTAAGCCTCTTGTTTTGACTTTGGAGAGCCTCCAATTCCTTCTTAAGCTCCAAGATCTTCCCGGTATAACACTCCTCCTGAGGGTCTACCAACCGGCACAACTCCTCTAGCACTAGATCGGCCTCTTCCAATCTAGTGATTTTCCAGGTCCCCTCAACCTTAGCCTTTATAAGATGAAAATTCTCCTGGCTCTGGCACCGTCGTCTGACCTCGTCCCAAAATCTTTCGAGGAAATAATCCGTCTTCGCCCTGAAGTCCGCTACCAGCTGTTTCGCTTGTTCTAATTCGACCAGTGTTGCCTCCATACGAATTTACCAACCCAGTCCCTCCTAAACCGTAAAAAAACGATCTTTATAGTTCTAACCAAAAACAAAAACAGCAAAACTATATGCTGAAATTATAAAAATCCCTCCCTATATAAAAACAATAAAATCGGAGAGTAACAAACCAAACTATAATTTAACATTCCTCTGTAATTTAAAATTCCTGAAAATTCATCAATAACAATTCATCCTAATTTTCACAAACAATTTAAAAAAAAAAAACCATCGAACCACTTATATGGATATGATGCGCTTTCGAACAAACATATCCATAAATAAAATAAAATTCCCAATAAAATTAAAATCCACTAAAATATATTACGTAAAAAAAAACTCATAAATATTCAAACCCTACTCACAACTTATTTAATATAAATCTAAAAAAATAGAAACTACGCAATAAATAAAAATAAAAATAAACTTTAAGACCATTCTCTTAAAACCAAACATAAAAAAATGAACAAAATCCCAAATTTTTAAAAGAAACAACAAAAATATATTTACACAATACATTCAATATTTCACAGTGAAAACTAACTATCTGATAAATCAAAAACTAAATTAAAATACAGGCAAAAATTAAAACGCATGCAATATCCTATAAAAACAACCCAAATGACTAACTATACCCCCGGTAACTAGTCATATCTCATACAAAATAACACGTTATACTCAAAATTCGCTAACTCTATGAACATATCCAAAAATTCAACAAAATACGGCCTAATGCCGGAATGATTATTGGTCCGAAGACCGGCTGCGCCATTAATGTTATAGTCCTAAATGTTATTTTAGGACAACATTGACGTTATGGTCCCTAACTGGCCGTAACCGCGTTATAGCGCTGGCAGGCGCTGTCCCAACGCCCAAACGGGCGTTCTGACTTTTCCCTCTTTAATTATATTAAATCTTAAAACTAAAATAATGTAGATACAACAACAATGATAATAATAATACGGAAATAAAAATTAAATTAATTAAATAAAAAAAATAAAAACAATACTAACACGAGTACCGTGGGAACAGCACAAAAAGAAAAAGACATACATTTTCATGGTCGCGACCTACTGCAACCACGCCGCTTAATATACGCGGACGTTTACTAAAAAAAATTAAGTCAATGTTATTGCACAGAATTGCAATAACAGAACATTACAATAAAAAAAAACTAAGCGCATGGCAACACATAAAAAAAATACAAACATAAGCAAGAAAACGCATGGTAACGAAAATAATAAACACAACACGCAACACCTGTCAACGCGGAACAATATCGTATTGCTCCACATTGAAAGTGACAAAAAATTCAAACATAAGCAAATGAGCCAACGTACGTTACCATGCCAAATTGGGTTACAGCCAATCGCGGCTGAAAATGTATGTTTTGTGAATAAACATTTAATAATTACGCTTGAGAAACATCGATCGTTATTAATTAAATGAATTCACATAATAATTGTTATTATTATCTTATATTATTATTATTATATTAAATTATTTATTATATATTTATATTATATATATATTTATATTAATTATACATTATATTAAATACTAAATTATTATATATTGTTATTATCGTATATTATTATTATTATATTAAATTATATATTATATATTTATAGTAATTATACATTATATTAAATACTAAATTGTTATATAGTGTTATTATTATCATATATCATTATTGTTATTATATTAAATTATGTAGTATATGTTATATTCATTATACATTCTATTATTATCTCTATACTAAGTTTAAACTAATCTTATACTATTATATTCTATATATGTGAAACTCTGTTTCACAACAGGGGGCAGCAACATTTTAGTTTTATGGAGTGGACCCTCGTGCCAAACCTTATCGAATGCTGGCGAAACGTCAATAAAGAGAGCAGAGCAGTACTTTTTTTCTTCAAAGGCTTTTATTACAGCGCTTGCTAACCTATGGACTTGCTCAATGGTGCTGTGTCTTCGCCTAAATCTGAATTGATGTGCTGGGATGACGTTATTGGTTCACGGTTTATCAATATCAATATCATAGATTGGTTCTTCATCATCTCCTTCATCATACTATTCATAGCGTTATTAAAATTATTTATTGTTTGAACAATTGTGTCGAGGGTTGTTTCAAAATTACTTGGGTTTTGATTCGAGGGATCGTTTCGTGGATTTAAAACATTTGGAGGCTGACTTTGAGAGCGTAGTACATTTGAGTATGATTCAAAATTCTGCGAGTGTATGTACGCGTAGTTACATGTACGGGTGAGACATATTATTTAACTTTAATTTCGCTATAAATAATAAACTGGGAACCCCCGGTAGTTAGCTGTATGATTTTTACCGCAGTTGCTACATTTTTTTTACCTTTTCATCTTTTTTGACTTGTCACACTCACTGGTATTGTGCAGCGCACCACACACAACACATACTGGTGGAAGCTTACATTATGTTCTTGTATGACCGAACTTCTGGCAGTTCAAAAACTGAACCGGGCCTTTCCTCTTATGCGGTTGTTCAAGAGTAATTTTCCTATGTAACAGGTTCTTACGTTGTAGATAGGGTGCACTTGGTTTTTTTTTTAATTGAATGTCGCCGGGTTGAAATTCCACACGGAAAAGAGATTGTGGGATATTTTCGCGGTTTCGAATATTTGCTACTGTTTTTACTTTAAATCCTTTACCTTCGACTTCGCTTTTTAGTTCAACCGGGTCTACACACGAGTCGATACCCTTAACAACTACTTGGAGGACTTTTCCGCTCTTCAATTGGTAAGTGCAGAAGTTTTTATTTTGTTTTTCGAATTCGGACACTATTTTTCGGAAATTATCCTCATGTGGAACCTGTACTTTTGTTTCCATAATATTTGCTTGTTTAATGGGTATAATGTAGAAAGAGTTTTCTCCCGTTAAATCTTTTCACTTTTCACCAATTTGTTCGAGTTTTGTTCTCTTAAATAAATAGGAGGAGGCCTTGATGGCTTGATTGCATCTTTATCTTCTTCATCCAAAATCGAGAAACCATTTTGGGGTTTGGACGCTACATCATCCTTGAGAATTTTTGATGAAGAGGCAATTTTTACTGATTTGGGGCTGCAAGCACAAAAAAGAAAAAGTTTAATTCTTAGTTGTATTGTTGTTGTTTTTTTTCAGTTTTTTTTCTATATTGATATTTAATTTAATTTGTTAGTATTATTCACACATATGTGTATATGTATATATAATTATATATGAATATAATTATAATGTTAAGCGTCCAAGCGCAGTGATTTAAAAATTTTTTTTATTTTCAATTTTATTTAATTTTTTTTGTCACAATTATGTGGCAAAAGAAATTTTAAGAGAAATTTTTTTGGTTTGCTCGTGGATTGAGATGAAAATTGAAACATTTGTTTCTGATTGTGTGGTTAGTATTATTCAGTAATATTTTTTGAAAAATTGACCCTTCTGTATTCTCGAGGGCCAAAATTGCCCGATTTTTTAAACAACTATAAATCCTTATATATAGCATGTATTTATTTCTGAAATTTTACTCTATTAATTATTTAAACAAACTGTAGTATTTATTAACCATATTTATCTTGGGATCAAATAGACCACTAATTTTATTTTTAATAATGTATAAAAAACCAAATTAAGGGCAAAATGCTGCTCAAATATTGTGAAAAAAATTCATTTACCATTTATTGTAGACAACAACCCCTGTTAGATAAAAAAAAGAATTTTAGAAAAATTTAAATGAAAAAATTTAAAACTCCTAACATCAAATCAGTTGAAAGTGTTAAGCGTTTGAGTAAACTGTGTTCATTTACAATTAACTGGTAGTAAATTACCTTCAAAAGGAGAGTGCCTTAGAGTTCTGTTTTAAAATTTAAGGACTGTGAATTTAGATATGAAGGAAAGTGCGCATGTAGTGATAAAAGACTGTTCAATTTTTTTGAGAGAAGGCACGCATTCCTGTTCAGAAAGCTATTAACGCAGAGAAGAAATTGGTGATGTTGTACAATGAGTGGACAAATTTATCTAAGCACAAAAGAATCATTAAATAACTTATTTGATATTGCCCACATTGACGCATTGAATCTCATAAAAATTGAAGAGGACAAAATATTTTTAATTAAACAGAGATTTAAAGGATGTGAAGTCTGCATGTTAGGAGTAGATATCAATTTTAAAAAACGTGAAGGAAAATGAACCAGGGCTCCACCAACCCCAAATGGTACGTTTATGTTGTCTTGAACATCATAGCTGGGTCCGAACTTACTATATAAAATTAGTTTCTAATCATACAAGTACTTATTGGTAAAGAACTTGAATTAAAATATTAGCGGTTGCCCAACCTTAAACTGAATACAATTTACAGAAGAAGAGAAAGGTTAAAAAGGTTAAGAAAGGTTCAAAGAGAAAGGTTGAAAAGGCCGGCTGAAGAAATATTAACACCGAGACTTGCTAGTATTTTAGATAAACTAAAAGTAAGTTCAAGAGATTCGGTCCATTTATTGGTAGCAGCTCTAGATGCAGTTGTGCTAAACACTTCAGAATATATTATTAATCCAAATTCTATACGTATACAAAGAGACATTTTAAGAAAAGCTAAAAGCGAAAAAATTAAATCAAAATTTACTTTGAACCCTCAACTATTAACAATGCATTAGGATACCAAACGTTCAGCCAGTTTAAGAGGAAATACTCAAGATCGTCTTGCCATAATAGCTACTGCTCGAGATATTGAATGTATATTAAATTATCCTGATATAACAGCAGGAACTGGTTTGGAAATATCTTCTGCCGTTTATGATTCTCTAGAAGATAACAATATTTTGAATGAAGACTGGAAAGTTTAACGGAGCTTGTAACCTTTTTGAAAAAAGAATAGGCCGATATATTTTATTCCTGGAATGCAGATATCATATTTATAAAGCTATTTTGCCAGCTGTGTTCACGGCAGCAACGTTGGAGCCTCTACTGGTCCGGAAATAGTAATTTTTAAAAAAAATTTAAAAACATTGGCCTAAAATACAACATGATGCTTTTTTGACTGGATTGACATACCCAAGAATCAGTGAAATTTTAGGAGATAACAGAGATAACATTTTAAGATTTGCAAATGAAAAAGTTTGGGCTGACTTTCCACGTAATGATTACAAAGAATTATCAGATTAATAATAATATTTTTTAGCAGTATCAGGCTGGATTCAGAAAAGGATATTCGACAATTGATAACATATATAACCTGGCAGGGATCATCAACATAAAGCTAGCTGAAAAGAAAAAAAAGTATTTGCATTCTTTGTCGATTGCAAAGCAGCATTTTCTAAGATAGCGCGAAAATCGTTAATATATGAATTGTACTCAATCGGTATTTCATATAGAATTGTTAAAATAAGCGAAGCTATTTATGCGGTTACTAAATCTGTGATATGGAATGGTGAAGAGATGTCTGAGTACTTTCAAACGAATTCGTGTGTGAAACTTGTTATCTACACCTCTATTATCATTGTATATCAATGATTTACATTACAGTTTGGGTGGTGGTGTGAATGTGGAAATTATAAATATCAGACTGCTAATGTACGCTGATGACATCGTCATTTTAGCAGATGACGTAGATATTCTGCAAAAAATGATAGCTAACTTGGAAGTTTATTGTGATTTATGGAATCTTGAAGTGGATCTTAACAAGTCAGATATATTGGTATTTAGAAATGCTGGCACACTAAAATCGTAGGAAAAATGGACATTTAGAGGAAACTATATAAACGTCACCAACACCCAAAATGAAATTTACAAAACATTGAAAAAGGAGTTATACAAGCTAAAACTGCAATAAATTCCACATGAAAATCCTTTCTTTCTAATGAACATATCCAGTAGGGTTAGTCACTTGTTTGACTTTTGTCGAATATCGAATTGCTCTCGCAATATGATGTAGGGCATGGAAAACCATGAAGAACTGCATGTTTATTTTTTTGAAATGGCAAAAAACCTTCCCCGTAAAAGGCATTTACATTTGCTAGAAATCAATTTTTTTATTTTATATATTTTAAATATTACATGTGTATATATTAAATATTACATGATTCATGGAAAATTCCCATACATAAAGTTTAAGGCGATACCTCCTGTAAGCAATGCCCGGTGGAATTCAAGGGCAATTCTTGCAATTTTGGCCTTTGTACTCCTTCCAAAATATAAAAAGGATTTGTATTCAACATGTGTATTGATTACTGGCGCCTGGTTTGATGTATGGTTTTCTGTCCATCGTATCAATGTGAAGAACTATGAAAATTTAAAACAAGCCACAATTCCTTTTAAAAAGGCTCACGCTTGCTTTCTAAAACATTGGGTGAAGGAAGAATCTGCAATTCCTCAGCAACAAAGAAGCAACATATGTGCTAAAAGGTCCATCAAAGTTGTTCAAGATATTTTCCCACTTTGTAAATCTACACGAGCTTTAAATTTGAAGTTTATATCCCACAAATAAATATCAACTTCACATTTAAAAAAAAAATAAATTAAACTTTATACACTGTGCCTATGTAGTTGGTGAACAAAATGGTGCTCTTTGTATTGCTTGCTAATACCTTCATAAAAGCGTAAGTATTTGAAACACGTTGTTTCTTAAAAATAAACATATAAGGTATGTGAGGTATTTGGTTTATATAAAAGATTTAAATGCTGTGTTTCTACATAAACACTCAGCTAATTATTACACACAAATTTCAACATATATCTTTAACTTACTTTAGTTTTATAGAAAAATTAACATGTTATGCGAAAACATAAAAATAAGAAAATGCATTTCTACAATATGCAGTTTGTTAAAAAAGATATTCTTCTAAAAAATTACGTTCAGACAGTTTAAGTGCACTTATATTATAGCAAATCAAAAATTGCAAAAATTATTCACAAGTAACATCTTTGCAAATTTTGTAATCGCCATATCTCAAAAACTAAAACTGGAATAAAATAGCAGATTCGTGTTCAGCGTGCCAAAATTATGTAAGGAACGACATTTGAAGGTTCAACTACGAAAAAAAATTTTTCTCTAATTTTTAATATCACAAAATATTTAAAATAAAAAAATCGGTTTCGAGCAAAAGTAAATGCATTTTACTTAGACAAAATTTAGATCTTTTTCTAGCAGTTTGCAGATCAATAGGAGCGTATGCATCGTAGGTGTGGTGTTTTGGACATTTTGAAGAAATAGATAAATATTACAGCGATACTTTATGACAAAAATTATAAAACTGCCTGAAAATACACCAAATTACGCTCTTATGCTTGAAACTGGTGCCGTGAATCATTACACTTTATAACTTTATTTGCAGTATATAACTAGAGTGCTATGTCAATGACAGTCCAATAGACTACCATTTCAAACAACGCATATACTTATTCGAAAAGATTTGTTTTGGGTTAAATAATTAAAAGCCATTGCCATCCATCTCAATGGATCATGGTCCAGCACACAGTCTGGCGAATATCAGTGGATAGCTCAAAATAATATATTTTTGAATAGTATACGTCTAAATCAACACTAAACACATATTTACAAAATCAATCAATTTGTTCGAGGCTCTACAAACATTTAGACCATACGAGAGGTAAAAGTTATTTCACCAACAATATGAATCCAGCTAAAATAGCCTGGATATTTAGCACAAGGTGTGGGCTAATTAAGTTAAATTATAACACCAATGGTGCGTGAAATGAAGAAATATATCTTATGTGTCTGTAGAAGATCTGACAACATACAGAGAATAATGAGATGTATGCAGCAACACAATATTCAGGAAGTTTAGGTTTCTCATCATAAAAATCTATTTTTTTGTATATGTTTATTTTTTTTTTTTTAACTATTATTATTACCTTTTTAATATTTCATTTTTGTAATTAATAAGAAGACGAGCGCATATGGTCTGGTTACCGGCGCCTTTTTGTATATACTCTATGAATTTATTTGTAAAGTATATTATATATAAATAAATAAATATCTTATGTGTATGTTCGGTATTACGGGAGTTTCGGCAATCTACATCTGAGAAGTAAAATGATGCAAACTCAACAGATTTCGAAAACCTTGCTTAATACTTAAAGATAACTTTACAATACAGACACTTCATGGTACAAGAATTTAACTAAAATTCATATAAAATAAATTTCTTACACTTTTGGTAAATTCAGATCCTTGCTAAATCAAAGGTTAATATATGATTAATGCAAATTTACTCTTTTCTTATTTGTATAATATATAAGTATATATAATATTCTTGTATTTTTGTAAATAAAGAAATACTACTACTACTACTATTCTTATTAGGAAGTCCAGGTAAAGGAATCAAATTTAAAAAATCTGGGGCTTTGCATTTAGCGAGATGGATGGATGGCCAAGGCCATTTACTGTTTTAAAATACTTATTTTTCGAAACCAATTTCTTGAAATAACCGATTGAAGTAAAAAGTTTAATCGAAGTTTCTGGCTTTGTTATTTAGTGCTTTACGGTATTCTGGTTTAATGCTGATAAAGCAGACCAAGCTTCCTTAAACGACATCGACTTTTCAAAAAATTTAGAAAATTTAAAAAAAAATTAACCACAATATAGCAGAGAAGGCAAAATCAAATTTTCTGAACCATCATTATTATATGAATGTAGAATGTGTAGGTTTCGCTTTATTCGATGATATAATCAATTTCGAAGCTAAAGCCAAGCTTGCTGCGAATATTAGTGCTAATATTTTTAAAGAAGATAGTCTGGAAGAATCTGAAGAAATTCCGAAAATGCTCACGATTAAACAACAAAATCTCAGTGGTTTCATTAAAATAAAAATATTTTTTTTAATTTTGGAGGAATTATTCTAAAAGAATACTAACAAGCTTTTAAAGAGATTTAGGATTTCTACAAATTTTTTAAAAAGAGACCCAAGTTAATAGAATGATTTACCCGAATATCGTAGAGGAAAAACATAACTTTGAACTTAAAAATAGTATATGACTGCGCCGAAAGAAAAAATAAGCAAATTCAAGAATACCATGCAAAAATCACCAATGAGGATCAGAGGCATCATTTATTAAAAGTAATAAAAATTTTTATTCTAATTTCATAAAATTTGAGACTTAACATCTTAAATATTAAAAGAATTTATGAATAAACTTTGCATTCAAGATTTTTTTCAATATTTTTCTTCTCTCAAACCTCTATAACTAGAGTTCTAATTAACGTAGGCTGTTGACATAGGTCTAAGAACACTCAGTGGATCAAGCTCCTTCTTTTGAGCTATTAACTGCTTAAATTCGTTGGGTTTGAGGAAAGTTATGCGTGGAGAATCAACTTTGCTTTTACTGTACGTTGACTTCTCTTGACAAAATTTGGTATTACTGTACGTTGACTTCTCTTGGCATATTTTGGCATTACTGTTAACTTCTCTTGGCAAATTTTGGTATTATATTACAAAAATTAATATAATATAATGCTGCGGAGCAGCAGGGGTCCTCTAGTAAAATTTATTTTCTATTTTAGTTTGTACAAACTTATAAACACCAATTTTCAAAGGAAGTTAATTTACAAAATTTAAAAAGTGATTATTACTAAAGTGTCCTTAAAAATATTATATGAAATAGTTTAATACAAATTATATGTTTAAATACTTTTATAAGTTATATGTTTAATATACATTTTTGAAGAATAAGTCATTTTGGCCCCAGCGAGAGTGAGGGCTTAACGTTATTTTATTTTTCATAAATATTTAATTTGCCAATTTCAGATAATAACTTTTCACAGCATTAGGGTAGTTCAATATATATTGAAAAACATGACTGTATAACACACAGGACACGGAAGTGTTAATTTTTCTTAAACTTTTTCTGAATATTACCAACAATACATTGAGGAACAAATGTTACAGTTTTCACGTCAAACCAAGAACAAACAAACACATTTCTTTAAAAATACTGTAATAAATTAAGAATTTACTAAAATTTGACCTTTGACCTCTTTGGGAGAGCACTTAAAGTTGTCCAATTTTCCTAAAATTTTAAACAATTGCTTTTTTTACCCATTGGCACAATATTCCACCTGGGGTTCTTTGAAATTCAGAAAAAATATTTCGTCCATATATTTCAATGCCGCCCTAATGTGCATAGACTCTATGCATAGACCTTATGCACATGTTCTATGGCAATTAGATATGTATCTGCGATGCACACACATTTTTGTTTGCTTGTTGATTTTGTGTTTTTTTTTTCCAGATGTGTACAAAAATGTGTTGCATCGCTGATAAACAAGCAAACAATAATGTAATTTTATGTATTTACAATATGCCTATTGAATTTAATAATTGCTTTCAATTGAAAAAGAATGAAAATACCTAACATTTTTGTTGTCATTTTTTCTTGACAAACTTGGTTATAATATTGTGCTTAAAACACGGGTGGAGAGTATTAAAGATTCGACACAGCCGAATTTAGCAGTTACTTGATTTTTATTAAAACTAAATAAAATATTAAACGTTTCTTGGAGGAATTTAAAACGTAAAATCATATTTATAAATAAGAAAACTTTCTTCTATTTTTTATGTAAGATTTCGTGACAATTGCAGCTCTATTGGAAAAAATTTCCTTATTAAATGTCAAAATTAAGCACCTATTGTAATTAAATAAGTTGCCTTCAATTTTCACAATAAAATTCCGCATATTTTACTCCCTACATTACTGTTAGTCGAATACTTTTATGCATGGACCTGTGTAAATTTATATATAAAAATACATAAATACTAACGGTCCTATTCATAAAAAATTAAAACAGTTTTATAAGTGTATAATGAGAAATTAAAAAAAATCATGTGAGTCCTATCACAGGGAAGATGTGTAAACATCTAATAATTAAAGATTTTTTTATGTCATTTTTTAAAATCAAACAGAAGCGTCCTCTATGTATCACTTATAGCAAAAACTGTTTCAGCTAATTTAACAACCCTTGCAGTAAAACGTTAAAAATATCCCAATATAAACGTATATAAGTGATACATAGATGATGATAATTTTTTCACCAATACAAACATAAGTCACACAGCTTTATGTGTCAGCTCTCACCTTTTACGTGTTACACTGTTTTTGTGATTGTATTGTGAAATAGTAATTTACCCCTCTGCGCGTATAGATGTTTACACATAAAAAAAACAGTATTTATAAACACAAACATTTTATTGTATTGTACATGTAAGCTTGCGATAGTATGTAATTTTCTTAGCCTACCCTAATTAAAAATTTGGTCACTTATAACTTAAATATGTAATGAGCTAAGAAATTGTGTGATACCTCAAATAAAAGCTACAAACAATTTGTTTCATTTTACTGAACATATCCAAAAAAAAATTAAAGCAATTTTCCATTTTTTAAAAATATATTTAAAGCAATGCAAGCAAAATAGCGATAAAATCAAAACACATGCGAAATTTGTTTTGTAATCGTATTAGAAATGTTATCCAAATATTTCTTAAATTTAAGAAAAAAATCAATCGAAATGTATTATGAGTCGTTTAACAAGGTAATCAATCGACAAATTATTAATTTTGTCACTGAAAGGAAATGATAAATTTTCAAATTACAAAACACTAAGGGCCGTATGCAAAAAAAATAAAGTGTACTTCAAGTAGACTTTATTGTGTTTTTCATACAAAATTTGTTGTTTAATAGTTATTACACTGATATCGAATGTCTATGAATATAAATTCTTATTAAAGGTTTATCTGTTCAATTACAAATGTATACATTCAAGAACATTTTTTTGTGAATAAGACCGTAAATATTTAAATTACTTGATCTATATACAATTATTTCTTAAAATATCTAAAAATATAAATACATTTTATTTTGGATACATATGATTTTTTAAAAGTTAAGAGTATAAAGGTGCGTTCAGACTACGCAAATATTTGACCAAATAAACGTAACCCCTAAATAATGTATAATTTTCCTTGTATAATTTTCATTAAGTTATACAATATATGATATAGAATATAGTTAAATATATTAAATATTACTAATGTAATAAAACATAACTTAATTTTGTCTTTTATATATCATGTAAGATTGAATAAAACTTTCATAAAATTAGGGGTTACGTTTATTTGGTCAAATATTTGCGTAGTCTGAACGCACCTTAAGGATAAATAAAAATTTTTCTGTAAAAATTTGTTTTTTTTTTCCACTTAGGTAGACGCCATGAAAACATAAAAGACAATCGTTATAAATATCAAGAAAATATTGAGTGGTAAGTATTATAATTTTCAAGTTAATTCATTTAATTATGGCATAATTATGGTAAAAAATTTAAGTTATTCAAGTACAGTTTAATAATTTGAAGGAAACAATTGAATGGTTTACATGTATAATTTTTTACTGCCCCAATCGCGAGTTTGCCTATTGCTTAATAACGCTGGAAAGCGTTGTCAGTCAACGCCCTAGCGGCGCTAATGTGTCTGGAAAGGAGAAAATGAGTAGGTCTCAGGTAGTTTCTTTGCGTATCTAGTTATGTTAGCAGTGCAGAGCTGTCATTCCACAAATGTACTCGTAAGCCCCATGTCTTAAACTTAAAACTTAGAATAATGACAAAACAAAATAATATCTTAAAATTAAAAAACAGTGACAACAATTAAATAATAACATTAGCCTTAAAACTAAATAAAACGAAAAAAACAATAACAATAATAATACAAGAAATACAAATAATCATAATAATAAAAAAAAGTACAAATGAAACCATATAGTTTTTCATGGTCGCGACATAGTGCAATCGTTCATTTAAACATAAGCTGTAATGCTAAACGCGGAAGTTCATTAAAACAAACAATAAACAAAACTGAGTCAATGCCATTACGCTAAAACAAAACGAGACAAAAATGCGTTCGTAAAAAAAGCATCAGCATGAAAACGCCAAACAATAGAATAACCCAAAATAATTGTCAACAATAATAACAAAAAAAATTCATGTGAGTCCGATCACAGGGGAGATGTGTAAATATCTAGTAATTAAAGATTTTTTATGTCACTTTTTTAAAATCAAACAGAAAGCGTCATCTATGTGTCACTTATAGCAAATTTGTGGGGTTGTTGAATTATGTATATGTTATACGTTTATATTGTGAAATTTTTAACATTTTACAGTAAAGGGTTGTTGAATTAGCTGAAACAATTTTATATCATAATTTTTTCACCAATACAATCATAAGTCACACCGATTTGTCTTACGGCTCACAGCGTAACATGTAAACTCACATGTTACGCTGTTTTGTGATTGTATTGTGAAGTAGAAATTTACCCGCCTGCGCGTATAGTTTACACATAAAAAAAACAGCCCATGGTAACGCGTTCGTTTAATTTATAGAATTTTATATATATACATTTAAATAATAGTGGAGGTAAAAATTTTCAAAAACCTATTTGAAATTAATTGTATTATATTAATTATATTATATATTATATTATTGTTTTACGCCATTAGATCATATTATATTATAATTATATCAGACTATTAATTCACTACACTATACCTATGCTACACATGTGAAACTCCGTTTCACAACATTCCTCCCCCTTTCCACGGAAACGATTCCCAAATCGTTTCACAGCGACACTATGCCGGCACGCTGCTTCTTCCGTTGTCGGTGATGATGATGATGTAGCTGATAATGGCGCTACTGACGATAACGATGCTGGTGATAGATTATAATGGTGATAAGGCTTTCACTGACGGTGCTGATAAGGATGATAAGGTCGTACTCAGATTCGACAATCGTTGTCTGTTTTCAGGATTGCGGACACCATGACATGCGTTTTGTTCTGAAAAGGAATTCACGTACATATAATCATTAACTCGCCAAATATTTATTTAAATTATATATTCTTCCTTTATTTACATATTTCAACAAATTTGATATTTACATATGAGATCTTATTTTTACATATAGATATTGCAACAATTAATATATAGGATCTAAAGATATTAAATAGTTTTTATTTTATTTTTTAATGATTTTTAAAGGAAAATGAGAGGAAAAAACCTTTATAGATTTAACATATTCAAATACTATCTGAAAATATTTATATGCTTATTGGAGGTTTATTAGAAATAAAAGACCTCTAGAAGCATATAATTTTCAATTTGGTGATTTCTTTTTAATTTTACGTTATTTTTCTACATTCTCTTATCAGTGCGTAGGAGGAATGTGCAATTTTGGCAAAGTAATTGTTATTAATCCTTGTTATGAAATCGATAATTTTTTCATAACCTGTTTCTTCATGAAGAAGAGTTGTAGGATACCTCCAGGGCTTTTTATTTATCATTTTAAGACATTTGTTTTGTATAATTTGTAAGCGTTTTAGGTGATAGTTGGCACCGTCACTCCAAATAGGACATGCGTATGTTAATATTGGCCTTATAGCACTTTTGAAGAGTAGATTTTTGTTCTTGGGGTTTAGAACTGACCTTCTATTTAGTAGTGGCCATAATGCTTTAAATGATTTTATAGCTTTTTGACACGTAGCCATAATATAAGCTTTTTTGTCCAAGACAACTCCGAGATATTTGACATCGTTAAGTACATTTATGATATTTTTTCCAATAAGAAGATGACGCACAGTGTCGTGATTTCATATAACGAGTGGCCATAAATAGAAGGAGTGGTTGTAAAGAGTTGAAATTTGGCACACGTATTTTATTTGATAAAAAAAAATATTAAAATTTCAAAAACTTTGGAGCAAGGATTCGTGTCCTTCCCATATATCCTGAAATTAAAAAACGTCATAAAAGATGGAAAAGAAGTCCGAACTTTATGAAATTTTGTATAGTCATTTAGTTTGATACCCTAAATGATTTGATAAAATTTTATCCAAATCGGAGCAAGGACACGCCTTCTCAAAAATGTCCTTTTTCAAAAAATTAAAAAAAAAGTGAACAAAAAATTAAATTTTTAAATTAATTTGATACACGAAACACTTGTAACAAGAATAATGTGTGTGTCAAATTTTATCCAATTTTAATAATTTTTAACAATTTTTTATATTAATTTTTTTTAATAAAATTTTTGGCGATTTTTGTCTTAAATTTTTTTAAAAACGAAAAAAATTCAATGAAAAAAATTCAAATGGAAAGTAAAGTAAATGTTACTTTTTAATGTTTACACTTGTTTTATTATTTAAATAAATTATAAAAAATAATGTTTTGAACAATTTTTATTTATTAAATACAATAAAAAAGAAAATGTTAGAATTTGTTTACTCTATTCATCCGAATCACTTTCTTCAAGCTGGTTTATTAAATTTTCTTGATTATCCGCATAAATATTATTTTCCTCAATAATGAAATCATTTATTTCTTCACAACTCCTTTTACTTATTTTATCTTCTTTTATATGTATAGATAACTTTGGTTCAGACTGCAAAACCATTCTTTCTATTAGGTCTTTATTAGTATTTGTACGACTATTTTTTCGAGTATGGTTTAAACGAGTTTTTCTAAAAACTTTATGAGTGGCTTCTATAGCTTCCTCAGATAACATACCTACTGGAATCTTGGAGTTTTTTATAAATTCTGCTCCATGAACTAGTATTTTGTGGACAGTAACAGGCATACAATACCAAGAATATTTTTGAACATATAAATTCCATGTTTCTCTAAGCAGCTGTTGAAAATTTATAATATTTATTGTGTTACTGCTTGAAATAGTTTTTAAAATCAAAGAAAAATTTTTAATTAGTGATGGGTCAACCTGCGTTATGCTAGATGAGACATCAATGTTGCTGAAAAACCGTCTCGCAGTATTCCCATCATTTGTTGTACCGAAACCGGTTTTAACTTTATCTACATTTAATCCAAGCTCCTTTTTAAAATCTTCCTGAATTTTAGATTTTCTTTGATTTAAAATTTGCTTATCATCATTTTTTGAAACTCTCCAAATTTTTAGAGGCAACCTGTAAGCTATGTGTAATATACACTCAAAGAATTTTATCCATGCATGTAATTTTGATAATCCGTGTTTATGTAATTCTTCTCTTTTTTTAAGGTCCCTCTCAAATACTTGAATTAAATTAATTTCAGTGGGTTTTGCACCGCAAACAAAACAAGAAGAACTGCTTTTGATATCAGCTAACACATTAAGAGCAGCTCCATCTACCATTGTTAATCTCATGTCAAAATGAACGGTAAGGTTTTTTTTATCAGAAACATAATCAAATGTTTGCAAATTACATATATATTTCTTTCTCAATAATTGCCCTTGTAGTTTTAACCAAATCCGAATTTTCTTTTTCCATATAATAGCATATTGGACGACAATACCTTATTGAGGAATGTTTTAAATTATTCCATAAACTGTTTTCTGTAGCCCAGTCTAAAAATCTTAATGGAACAAATGAAGCAACAAATAAATATTCATCCCGCGAATTTGGATCATTAAACTTTTGTTTGTAATTGCTATGGCCTGAACTACCATCAAATCCCCATTTAATTTCCAAAACTACATCATTTTGGGTTTCAAAATCATTTAAATCTAATAAACTTTTGGCTGTCATATTTAAAATATTTTGTAATGGTATTTTTACTGACGTTTCTGATATTGATATATTTTCCGGAATATATTTTTTCTTTGCTTTTTGTAGACTATAATATAATGGAAAACAGTTCTTGTGCACATCATTTACTACCGTTCGCATATTTTCATATTGTCTATACGATAGATCATTATCTATTAATAATGCTAAAGCCTTTTCTACGGAAATAGAAGTTTCTGGAGTTGGGCTAGATACTCTTTGAACAGCTCTTCGTAATTGCTCAGGGCATGTAGACCTCACAAGATCGTCTACCTTTCTTCTTTTGGTTCGTTCAGAACTTTCATTAAAGCCTACTCTTGGTCTTCCTTTACGACTTGTACTTGGTCCCTTAATAAATAAAAAAAAATGTTATAAAAAATGTTTATGTTTATAAAAAATAAATATTCACATAATGATATTACAATGTATATATCTTCTTCTTCTTCCACTTCTTCTTCTTCTTCTACTTCTTCCACTTCTTCATCAACTTCTTCCACATCAAAAAATGAATTTAGCCAGAAAAAGTTTTTGTTTTCAAACACAGATTTCTTTCTGTAGCATTTTTCCCAACTTTTTTTTATTCTAGCTAGAATTGATTTAAGTCTTACAATACTTTTTTGTTGCAATTGTGTCTTAAATTTATATTCTAAATGATTTTTAATTTCCGTAAGGGCTAGGGAGTGTGTTGTATGTTTGTGCCAAATATAGAAAATTTGCCTAATTTGTACTTGCCTTGACACTGAAAAAGTGAAAAAAAATTGACTATTCTGCCAAGCTCTGCAAAAGAGACCCATTTTTTTTTAATGTACATACTTGTATCAATATTATATTAAAGTATCAAAAATAAACTCGAATAAACTTTTTTTTAGACCTTCTATAAACTTGTAAGTTGTAAACAATTAAAAAAATTTCTTTCTGTTTACATTCAGAATAACGGTACAAAACACATGATGAATTAAATGTAAAAAAAAATATGTTACCATATTTTAGTAATGTCATACTTTAATATTTATAAACAATTTAACTGCATTATCGACAATTTACGTTAAATTAACCCATTTGTATATACGCTATTTTTCACGTTTCTTGTGTGCATATTGCATACTTACCAAAACTTTCAACTTTGATTGGCTATAACTTTGTCAAAAATATTTTTTTTTCAAAAATTCTTTTTGATTATTGTAATTTGAAATCTAGTTTATCAAACTGTTTCAACAGATTTTTAAAATTCCAAAAGTCGTTTTTTTTTATTTTTGGCCGCTGACACCACACAGTGTGACGTCTTGGCAGTCTTTTGGGAGATTTGTTGAATGGAAAAATTATTGGTTGGGTCTTGTTTGGATTAATTTTGATTTTCCATTTGTGAAAATATTTACTGCAATTTACAAGACCCTTCTCCATTTTTCAGGAGTGCACTTGTAAATTTGTTTGAAGAAATCAACGCAGTATCATCTGCGTACAAAGCAATTTTCATATATTTGGGATTTTAAAATCAGATGTACAGGGTGGCCCAGAAAGACCGAAGTGGTGTGAATTCCTTATAACTTTTTATTTAAGACATATTTTTTTAATTTTTTGTTTTTTAAATACAGTAAATTTATAGGGAATATTTTTAGATTAGTTATTAAAAATGATATCCCGCAAGTGGTGGCCATTTTCTGCTTCGCATAAATGTGCTCTTTCCAACACATTTTCCATGACCTTTCGCAAAACTTCCGGTGTTATGTTGTTAATTTCGTCTCGAATATTGGTTTTTAATTCCTCAATAGTCCTAGGCTTATTAACATAAACTTTCCCTTTTAAGTAACCCCAAAGGAAACAGTCTGGAGCGGTTAAATCTGGGGAACGCGGAGGCCAATTAAAATTTCTTCTACGCTAAATTATTCTTTCACCAAAGATGTCGCGTAAAAGAGCCATTGTGGCCCTCGCAGTGTGCGCTGTGGCTGCATCCTGTTGGAACCATATTTGCGGATGGTTTTCCACGGCTGGCCTTACAAAATTTTCCAACATGGCCCGATATCGATCACCATTGATGGAAATGGCGACACCTCGTTCATTTTCAAAAAAATATGGGCCAATGATCCTTTCTGAAGAAACACCGCACCAAACAGTACACTTAACTGGGTGTAATTGTCGTTGATGAAGTACTCTCGGGTTTTCCATAGCCCATATCCTACAGTTTTGTTTGTTAACGAACCCATTTAATTGGAAATGGGCTTCGTCACTCATAACTAAGTTATGAATAAAATTAGGATTCTCTTGTGCTTTTTGCTGGAAATAAATGGCATAGTCAAGTCGTTGCTGGTAATCTGTCGGTTTCAATTCTTGGACAAGTTGAATTTTGTATGGAAACATTCTTATGGTATGCAAAATTCGCTGCAGCGACCCTCTTGAGAGGCCAAGTTGTGTCGAACGTCTCCTGGTTGATGTTTCTGGATCCTCCCGAATACTCTCCTGTACCACTTGAATATTGTCAAACGTGTGGACAGTTCGTAGTCTGCCGGAACCAGGAAGGTTCCTTACTGCTCCTTGTTGTCGAAAATTTGCAACCAAACGGTTTATTGTTGACTGAGAGCGTGCAACCCGCGCATTAAATTGACGACGATATGCACGCTGAGTCAACACAATGGACCGTTCATTTGAAAAGTAAATTTGAACGATTTGGGCACGTTGTTCAGTTGTGTATTGCTACATTATAAATTGTCCAAGTCTTCTTTACAAAATACTGAAACGAAAAGAAAAAAAAAATTATAATAAAAAAGTTATAAGGAATTCACACCACTTCGGTCTTTCTGAGCCACTCGTATATAAGTTAACAACAGAAATATTATAGAACCATAAAAAAAACAACAACAACAGCTACAACAGATAACAACTACAAAACGTGCCAACGCTAAATTTGTCAATTCAACAAACACAAATATTTCAACACAACAACAACTGCAACAAATAACGAATTGCCCAACAGTAAATTCTCAGACGAAATTTAAGCCACACGCGCAGCAAACAAGTGGCCTGATGGTGGGAAACACAACATCAGCAGTTTTCAGTATTTTTATTATTATATTTAGAAGTTTTAAATTGTAAATTCTTGCAGTCAGTTTGAAGAGTTTGATAATAAAGGTTTGTTGCTAAAATTAATTAGCAACATAAAAAAATATTTTTTGTAACTTTTTAATAAAATAAATATTTAATTGGCGCCCGAGCAGGGACCCTTAAAAAAAGGTCCTTTGTCGTATAAATAAAACCCTCGGAAAAAGGGTTTTCCCGGTAGATTAATTAATAGATCGCGGAAATAGTGCGCCGTAGTAACCTCTTCGGAAAATAAGAGGTAAACCGGAGGTCTCAAAGGAGATCAGCGGCCGTGATATAAACAGTAAGAAACATTTTTTTTTAAATAAGTTTTACAACAATTAGATAAACATAAAAAAACAACCTAATTTAGAAAACATAAAGTGAACTGGAAATAATCAGAAAAGAAAAAAACACAAGAAAAAAAAATTGAAAAATTAAATCAAATAACAAAAATTTTAAATAAATAAAAAAATTGAAAATTAAAAATTAAAAAATACGAATAAAATTGAAAAACTGAATAAAAAATTTTTTTTTGAAATTAATCAAATTAAATAAAAAATTGAAAATAAGAACTAAATAAAATAAATAAGTTGATGAAAAAAAATATAAGAATCTGTGAAACTAATTGTCGAGGAAACGTTTGGGCAACTAAAAGCAAGCAACGAGAGTCAAAAATCAGGGGAAGTCTGCAATCATCATCCTCTCCATCATCATGTTCCAGATATTAATGTAAGAATATTATTAAGTTCATTATCAATTGGTTTCCTTATTTTAATTTAATTACATTAAGATTTTTTCCTTTTTTTCAAAACTCGTCCTTACTATCTTGAGTTAGTTGAAATTTTTTCATTAATATTTGTTGTTATAAATTTTATTTCCTGAAATCGGTTTTAAATTTTGTTTTTATCCTTGAACTTGATCGAGATTTGCGAAATAAATACTTTACATTCGATTTTTTTTTTTTGTCCCTTAAATTCGAAATCATTTAACCGGTATGCCCGACGAAACCATCGACCAGCTGACTGAGGGACTAAGTAGGACACTGACAATGGCACAAACGACCGAGGCATCAGTAGGTTTTACTACACTACAGAAGGAACAGATAGCCCTCATGATAAGGGAGGCTATTGGATCATCGTCCGACCATTTGGCGGATGAGGGGGCCGATCACCCCATAGGTACAGTTACTACCAGGTTGGAGGAACTGGACAAGGTTCCCGACATAGTTAGGTCTTTGAGGGAGTTTTCTGGTAGGCCGGGAGAATTTAACTCTTGGCGAAAGTCCGTGGAGAGGGTTTTGAAGCTCTATGATTCGGTGAGAGGTACCGGAAGGTATTATGCAATTCTACACACTATTCGCACAAAAATCGTGGGGGACGCAGACACTGCCTTGGAGTCATATAGGACACCATTGGATTGCCCACGAATAAGAAAATGTCTCGCAATGCATTATTCTGATAAGAGGGACATTGGGACCTTGGAATACCAGATGATGGTATTATGCCAAGGTAACAGGAGCATAACGGAATTCTATCAAGTTGTTTACCAACACCTTTCACTGTTGCTTGACAAGGTCTCTTCCCTGGACCTGGAGGAAAATAGCCTTCACGCTATGACGAACACCTACAGGGAGAAAGCACTGGACACGTTCGTAAGAGGATTAAATGGAGATTTACCGAAATTGCTAAGTGTGCGTGAACCAACATCTTTGCCACAGGCACTACATATTTGCCTAAAGTTGGACAATATGACTTTCAGGAGAAATTACGCACATGGACGCACGGTACGGCAACTTTCGCAACTGGCAGAGTATTTTATCCCGAACTCGCTTATGTTGGTGGAACACCACCCATTAGACCACCTATACCACCTCGACATAATCCCGTTTCAAACTTTAACCGAAATCCAAACTTCCATTCGAACTTTTATCCAACTCAAAATCGCAATCCAAATTTAGGTCATAACCCAAACTTCCAATCTAATGTTAACTCAAATCTCAATCGTAATTTTACTTATAATCATAACCGAAACTTACCTGTAAATTCTGGGTGGAATGCGGGCACTCAAAACAATCCTCAGAATCAACGAGTAGAACCAATGGATGTGGATAAATCAATCCAAACCCACCAGGTCAATTATATGAACAGACCACACAACAATGTAGCACTAAAGAGATCAACAGCCGCGTCCTTTCAGGCTCCAGCGAATAAATTTCAACGGAATTTTCATATAGATACAGATTATATGCCGGAGGAAAATTATTGTGGCTACTATCCACCGGAAGAAGCTGAGGTAAACCATCGTCACGCGAGTGTGGAACCAGAGTACGCTCAAGATTACTTTCAACAAATTCCTGAGGAATTAGCTACTCTTGAAAAACAGGAAGAAGAAACTGATGATGTCCAACTTGCAGTAAATTTTTTAGATTAAACTGTTCCTCATTACCTTATTTCGAAGCAAAAATGGGGAACGACCAAAAATTAAAAATTTTATTGGACACTGGCAGCAACAAAAATTACATCAACCCTAAATTTATAACAAACCCAAAACAAAACGAAAGAAATTTTAACGCAAAATCCGTTAAGGGAGACATTAAAATTACACAACACAAATTTTTGAAATTGTTTGATGATACTCCCATAAAATTTTTCCTTTTACCAGAATTAGAAACATTTGATGCAATATTAGGGAATGATAGCCTGAAGGAATGTTCAGCTGTCATTTATACAGCGGAGGACTATTTCACCATTAGTGGCGATAGGAAAATTCCAATTAAACAATTCATTTCTCAGAATGTTAATAATATTGAAATCAGGACAAACCATCTTTCAGGGAGTCGAAAAAAATTATTGGAAAACATCTTCGATCGCCACAGGAATTTATTTGCGGACCCCGACGAAAGCCTTACGTACACAACTAGGGTGGTAGGTGAGATAAGAACAACAACTGAAAATCCCGTTTATTCTAAAAATTATCCTTATCCAATGGCTCTTAGGAGTGTTGTGGACGATGAAATATCCAAGTTATTAAGGGACCAAATAATCCGACCATCGCGTTCTCCCTACAACTCACCAATTTGGATAGTCCCCAAAAAACAGGATGCATCCGGAAGGGATAAGTATAGAGTTGTGGTAGATTTTAGGAAACTTAATACAGTAACCATCGCGGATAAATACCCCATCCCCGAGATAAACGACGTGCTTTCACATTTGGGAGGGAATAAATATTTTACAGTCATCGATTTAAAGAGTGGTTTCCACCAAATACCCCTTAGGATGGAAGATATAGAAAAAACGGCATTTTCGGTCAACAATGGAAAGTATGAATTCTTGCGATTGCCGTTTGGATTAAAAAATGCTCCATCGATATTCCAACGTGCGCTGGATGACATTTTAAGGGAACACATTGGTAGGAGGTGCTATGTTTATATTGATGATATTATCATCTTCAGCAAAGACGAGGATTCACATTTCAAAGACCTGGAGGCCATTTTCAAAACACTAAATGAGGCTAATATGAAAATACAGCTGGATAAATGCGAGTTTTTCAAGGAGGAAGTCGAATTCCTCGGGTTCATCGTTTCTTATAACGGAATAAAAGCTAACCCAAGGAAAGTTCAGGCAATTGTAGAATTCCCCTATCCTAATAATGTGAAGGAACTTCGATCGTTCCTTGGTCTTTCAGGATACTACAGAAGATTCATAAAAGGATATGCGAACATCGCAAAGCCACTGACGAAACTCTTACGAGGAGACGGAGGCTTGATATCCAGAACAGAATCAAGCAGGAGGAAAATTGAACTGGATAATGAAGCGAAACATGCTATTGATAATTTGAAAAACGCCCTAATATCACAGGAGGTGACATTATCGTATCCTGACTTCCACAAAGAATTCCAGTTAACTACAGATGCATCCAATGTTGCTATCGGAGCAGTACTTAGCCAGGACGACAGGCCAATTTCCTTCATTTCGAGAACATTAACGGGATCGGAGGAAAATTATGCAGCGAACGAAAGAGAAATGTTGGCTATAATCTGGGCCCTAACAAATCTAAGAAACTACCTATACGGATCAGTCAAAGTCATAATTTACACCGACCACCAACCCCTGACTTATGCTTTGAGCAATAAGAATAATAATGCGAAGATGAAAAGATGGAAATCGATATTGGAGGAATACAACTATGAAATGCAGTATAAACCAGGTAAAAGTAATGTTGTGGCCGATGCACTCTCTAGACCCCCTGGAACGAACATCAACTCTCTAACAGGAACAGTGCATAGTAGCGACAGCTCTCCAGAGGAACTCATAGCTAGTGTCGAAGTGCCCATAAATGCATTCAAAAATCAAATCTTTTTGCAAATGGACGATACTCCAGCATACCAATTCCAAATAATTTTCCCAGGTTATCATAGACATTCGATTACGGAACCGGAATATGATACTGAAAAACTAATTTCCATCTTGAAGAGATACCTTAACCCGTCTGTTATCAATTGCATTAAAACGCCAGAATTTATTATGGGAAAAATTCAAGAAATTTACCCACATCATTTCGGAAATTTTAAAATTCGGTTTACTCAAAATGTTGTCGAAGATATTTTGTCTGAATCCGATCAGGAAACTCTAATTATAGAAACACATAACCGCGCGCATAGAAATGCTGTGGAAAATAAGTTACAGATATTGGAAAAAGCGTACTTTCCCAGCATGTTTTCTAAAATCAAAAGAATATTGAAAATGTGCTCCACATGCAGGAAAAATAAATACGATAGATATCCCAACCAACCGAAATTGAACGCTACACCAATACCAAACTACCCAGGTCAGGTTATTCATATTGACATTTTTTCAACCGATAGGAAATTGGTATTGACAGCCATAGATAAATTCTCAAAGTACGCCCAAACGAAAATTCTTCAGGGAAAATCAATAGAAGATATTAGGAGACCCTTGAGGGATATTTTGTTTTTCTATGGAGTTCCCAAAACGGTTGTCATGGACAACGAAAAATCATTGAACTCTGCAACCATACTTTTCATGATGAAGGATGAATTGGGTATAGAGGTATTTACAACACCACCATACAAAAGCGAAGCCAACGGTCAAATTGAAAGATTCCATTCAACATTAGCCGAAATTTTAAGATGTCTCAAAGATGAAGGTATTTGCAGGAATTTTGAAGAACTATTGGAAAGGTCTGTTAACGAATATAATCACTCAATACATTCCACAATCGGTAGGAAGCCAGTCGATATGTTTTTCGGGAGGACTGTGGATTTCTCCCCTGGAAGCTATGAAAGAACCAGGGAAAATAACATCACGATGCTGAAAAGGAAACAGGAAAAGGATTTGAACTACCACAACAAAGATAAAAAAGAAGTTAAGCAATACATACCCGGACAAGAGATTTTCGTAAGAATTAATAAAAGATTAGGTACTAAATTAACCGAAAAATTCAAACGTGAACTAGTGAAGGAAAATAGACATTCGACCGTAGTGACCGAAAGTGGGAGAGTCGTTCACAAAAAACTTATAAAGAACTAAATCTTATTACATTTTCTTACAGGTTATTCCTGATGCTTGGATACTCCATAGGTGAGTTCCAGATAATGGATTACTCCAACTCTAGACTAGTCGTGATCAATACAGGAACGGCGAAAATTCAAAACGGTGTGTTCAAACTTGTCCACACGATTGACCTGAGGGAATACGAAGATATGATAGGGAAATTGGAGAACGGAATTGACTTACGCGACAACGATGATAACTCATTATTACCTTACTTATCCTATACCATATCACAAATTAAATCCTGTTTAACCAGACTAAAATCCAAGACGATGGCAAAGAGGTCTCTTGACTTCATTGGTACCGCCTGGAAATGGTTAGCCGGCAGTCCGGACCACCATGATTTCCAAATAATAGAAGATAAAATGAATAATGTTCTAGTTAACAATAATAATCAAATTGTAATCAATCAATTAACAATAGATAAAGTAAATCAACTCTCAAAGGTTACTAATAACATTTCTAAACTATTAGAAAATAAGGATAAAGGTGAAAAATTGTTAGATTTTAAGTATAAACTTGAAATTATTAAAGAGGAACTATCTAATATCGAATATGCCATCCATTGGGCTAAATCAAACATTGTTAATTCATTTATTTTTTCTAATACTGAGGTTAATACTTTGAGAGATATTTTTTACAATGATAATATTCCATTTGGTAATATGGACGAGTTACTAAATTTTTCAAAAATTAAAGTCGCCTCGAATAATAATGAAATTGTTTACATTGTCAATATTCCAACAACTAATAATGAAAATTGCGACAATTTGTTAATTAAACCTGTAAGAAAAGATAATAAAATAATTAAGACAATATTTAAAAATGTTTTGAAATGTAACGATAAGATATTTGGTATAGAAAATGACTGCAAGAATTATAATAAGATAAGTATTTGTGAAATAGATAATATCTTGGACATCAGTAATTCTGACTGCATCCCAAATCTGCTGAAAAGTAAACCATCCCGCTGCACAACAACCAACGACGAGCATGTGGCACCAGTGGAAGAAATAGATGACAGCATGATATTATTAAACGAATACAAAGGGCAAATTGAAATAGACAATTCAACAATCAACATAGCTGGTACGTTCATAGTTCATCACCTGAATTCTACAGTACGAATTGGAAATCGAACATACTTAACAACCCAAGTCTCCCTTACTAAACCTTTACCTGCCCTACTGCAACCAAGTAGCTCTAGTATCCAGGAACAAGTGATAACATTGGAAAGAATGGAGGCAGTTAATGTTAACAACTCTCACATAATCGACAAACTGCAAATCGAAAATAAAATAAATCTAACCATCAACATTGGACTGGTAATGACCATCATAATATCAGCTACCATTATCTACTTTATAAGAAGGAAGAAGAGAAATGAAAACCACAAAGATCGAAATAATTCATCCAAAAATAATGTAAAGTCCAATAAAACGGAGCAGAGAATAGAAATTGCAGAGAATGTTCAAATAAGCACCAACCCAAAAACCTCCCTATCATTACCATCAAGAGGTCCCAAAAACAAGAAGATTCATGACCTTCCATTTTTTTGAAATATGGCTATTCATGCGGGGACGCATGAACTTGAAGGGGGAGGAGTTAACAACAGAAATATTATAGAACCATAAAAAAAACAACAACAACAGCTACAACAGATAACAACTACAAAACGTGCCAACGCTAAATTTGTCAATTCAACAAACACAAATATTTCAACACAACAACAACTGCAACAAATAACGAATTGCCCAACAGTAAATTCTCAGACGAAATTTAAGCCACACGCGCAGCAAACAAGTGGCCTGATGGTGGGAAACACAACATCAGCAGTTTTCAGTATTTTTATTATTATATTTAGAAGTTTTAAATTGTAAATTCTTGCAGTCAGTTTGAAGAGTTTGATAATAAAGGTTTGTTGCTAAAATTAATTAGCAACATAAAAAAATATTTTTTTTAACTTTTTAATAAAATAAATATTTAATTTATATAACTGATCATTGAGGTAACCCTGAGGTAATGGTTTTTGGACATAGATATTTTGATATATTTGCATCAAGAAGTTTATATAAGAGGTCATTATGCCAAACGGTGTCAAACGCTTTTTCAATATCTAACAATGTTAGACCCGTTGAACGCTTATTGTTTTTATTGGAGATTATTTGAGTTTTAATCCTGTTTATTTGGTGAGTAGTGCTATGCTCTTTTATAACTCCAAGTTGTTCTTTAGCAAAAATAGAATTGGTCATTACAAATTCACTAAGACGAGAATATAGTATTTTTTCAAATATTTTACCTAAGTTACTTAATAGACTAATAGGTCTATCGCTATTTGGGTTATTTTTTGGCTTATTAGGTTTGTTGACAGCTATAAGCTTAACATTTTTGAAATGGTTTGGGAAATAGTAATTTTCGAGCTTTAAGAGCAGGTTGGGAACATTGTCATAACTAGGCGATTTTGAGGGTTTTATTGATGAGACAATATTCATTACTTCTAGAGATTTATAAATTGTTGATTCAGAATAAGGATTTTCCTTCTTAAAATTATTTACTGTTGTATTTATTAATGTATTCGCTGAATGCTTTGACAATTGTGTTTGCCAGGACTTCAGCCTTGTCCTTATCAGATGTTATTTTTGTATTTCCAACTTTAAAGTGAGAGATTTGATTTTTTCCTTTTCCTCTCAAGTTCCTGCTTATTTTCTAAAATGATTTATAACCTGGTTTTAAATTGGATAATAATTGACACCATTTCTTATTGCGTTCCGTATTAATACTTTTATCAATTAAGTTACTTAGAAACTTAGTACATTGATTATAAAAAGTTTGCTCGGCTATATTTGAAGATCGTTGACTTTTTCTTTTAAAGCTTCTTATGTAGAAATCCACCAAATCTACTTACACCATACTTTTAATAATTACTATTTAATAAAAAGTACATCAACTTTTTTTACTGCAATTTTAAATAATTCACATAATAAAAAGTTCATCAAACTTTTTAATGCAATCTCCGTTTATGACAATTTCTGTTACTAACAAAAAAAACTTAAATTGAAAATAATATGTGTGAAATATAAGTCCACAAAAAAAATTGATGGCACACTTATTGCTACTCGAATAAATGTTTAGCTCAAATACAATGTTTAGCCTTTAATTACCGAAAGTGAAAAATGACACTTTTCATGAAGGCCACTCATGGTTTCTTTTTTTTCAAGTTCAAGTACAAATTTTGTTTACACAATCTTTATTAATAATCACATTTTAGAACTAAATATTTTTTTTTAACTTATTTTTTTTGTTTTACTTTTATTGATTTTGATTTAATTTGAATTTGATTTTTACTTTTACGTATGTATAAGAAAGTATTTAAAATTGTAAATAATAAAAACCAAAAAACATTAAGTGCTGAATTAGAATTGGTGTTCTGACAGTTGGCAGGCAAACTTGCCCTAGCTTTAGAAATCTAGTTTAATTTTTAAAAGGATTAAGCTCTAAAACTGGTCGGCAGGTTTGCCCCAGAATTAGTTGAAAGATTTGACATCACGATTCAAAAATATATTAAATATATTATATACTAAAACTGGTCGGCAGGTTTGCCCCAGAATTAGTTGGAAAACTTGAGAATAACAACATAAATATATTATATGACGATCCTGATCCTGCGTATCCTGGAACTCTGATGGCTATTTGGTGAAAAAAAAAATAAATTTACATCCTATCCTGAAAATTTTATTTTGAAAACTACCCGAAGTATCCTGATTGGAACACAGCTAAACATTTTGACATTCCACTACAGTAGACTACTAAAGAAGAAATCTTATGGAAGGTCCAAAGGCACTCACCAAGTACGAATACTACAACAGATTGGCGCGCAATAAAGAAACTCATCTGACGGCTATACCCAAAGAGAACTTGAAACTTAAAACTAGAGGCGGTTATAAAAAGAGGCTTAGAGTGGAGAAGGCAAAGCTAAAAGCAATCCAGAGGGCATCAAACAACAAAACTGGTGGAAATTGCTTTTCAAAAGCATTGGCAGCTGAGCAAACCATAAGTCTATTAAAAACCGAGCTCAAAGCAAAACAACACGAAAGAAGCGAAAACATTTGGCATAAGATAGAAGAAACAAAAAAATTTGCATATGGGGAACTGGTGGAGCAGCGATAAAAAAGAGGAGATCATAATCAACCAAACTGCAGCCAACAACAACAGCAACAGCATTTTGGACAATAAGATAATAACACAAGATGTAATTTTTTTATTCATTATATTTATTGCACTCCTATATTTTTTCAACAAAATAAATAAATACTACAAAGCTTATTTACATAAGCACCTTAATAGGAGCAGGGAAATAGTATAAAAAAAAATTAAATCTTTTAACTCATAATATTTCACTAAGAATTACATATGTTTAAATAAAATAATAAATTAATTAATAAATCTTAAAACAAAATTTTTTTATATACAAAAGTTAAAATATATAAAATAGTACACTTATGAAAGAATTTGAAAAAATTGTAAGGACTCTGTCAGGTATATTAGAAAATTTAAAAAAAACAAGGTACAAAGAAATACAAACTAGATACAGTTTTACAGAAACTAAAAGAGGTAAAACAGTTAAAAACACAATTTGAGGCATTAGAAGAATCACCTGACATTGACTATATACAACTGACGACACTTAAAACAAAATTTCAAAAATTGTACACGGAAATAAGAACCAAATTAGAAGAACAGAAAGAAACAGAAAGTAACGAACATAGTAATTCAAGCAATACGCAAAACGTAACAAAAACCATGGCGGAATTTGACATAATTACTAGTTTAAAAGTAGTCCCAGAATTCACTGGAAACTACAAGGAGCTAAATTCATTTTTAAAAATCACTGAGCTCATGTATAATAACTTGAGTGAAAATGCAAAAAAAAACTTTTATAGAATTCATAAGAGAGGTAAAATTACATAATAAGGTTAAAACAGCAATTGGAATACTGGAACCAATTGATAATTTTGACAAACTGAAATATGAGCTAACAAAGTTATACAAAAGTCCTTTGACAATTCCAGAAATTTATTCAAAACTCAATGGTTACACACAGAGAAACCAAAATGTCACCACATTCAGTGACAATATATTAAACTTAATATCCGAATTAAACTTGTTACAAATTTCACAACTGGAAGGAACAGTGACAACCGAACGGAAGGACGATATAGTCAGAACAAATCAAAACTATAGTTTGACCATTTTTAAGAACAATCTAAACGATACCTTAAAACAGGCAATTTGTATAGCACAGCCTAAAACGCTGAATGAAGCAATAAGTATTGCAAAGGAACTAGAGAAGACTAATTGTACCTCAGGACAATTAATGTATTATCAACAAAACAATTTTAGACAAACCAATTTTAGAGGACGAAATAACCACAGAGGCTATGGCAATAATAATAACCGTGAAAATTATAACAACAATAACAATCGTTCTTTAAACAACAATGGAAAATATGAAAATTTTTCGAGACAAAATTTTAAACGTGGAAACAATTTAGGAAATTTTGGTAAAAATAATAATTACAGTGGACAAAACAATAACCGTGGTAACAATAACTACTATTCCGGGAGCAATAGCAATCGCGGAAATTGCAATAACAATCGAGGACAAAATAATTATCGTGGAAATAACAATTGTCGTGGTAACCAACATTATAATTACAGTACAAATAATAACAATAATAGAATTCGAGTTATTCAAGAGGGAAACGAGTTTGCCCCGGAGGAAGGACATGCGCACTAGAGTCAATCCCCGGGTATCCAGGAATAAAAATTTATAGAATTTCAAATAATGCAACAAATATAATTTCTCTAAGATGTAAAGATGCTAATAGGAATCTTACCTTTATAGTAGACACAGGTGCGGACGTGTCAGTAATAAAAACAAAAAATCTTAATGGTGATTTGTACTTTAACAATCAAGAAAAATGCAAACTTACAGGCATATCGGACGAAATAATTTATTCACAAGGTGTAATTGATTTAAATTTAGATTTAGGTGAAAATTCGTACATTAAAAATTTTAATATCGTGGATAGCAAATTTCCCATACAGACTGACGGAATACTAAGACAAGATTTTTTAAAAAATTGCTTATGCAAAATGATTTAGAAACCTGCGCTATAACAGTTATTGTCAATGATGAAGAGATCGTTTTACCAATTTACTCAGACTTGTCAGAATTTTCTGAGATAATTATTCCTGCAAGATCAGAAATAATTCACCATATAAAAATGGATCTGGCTGAAGACAGCGTTGTGTTAAATAAAGAAGTGCAAGAAGGAGTATTTTTGGGAAATTCAAAAGCACCCAAAGACGGATTTGCCCACATAAGACTACTTAATGTAAATGACAAAGAAATAAGAATTAAAAAGTTAAAATTAGAAACAGCCATTACATAACTATTACTTAATTAAAAATAAGAAGAAGGACAATTCTGACAGGGAACGTTTTGAAGAATTGATTAACATTTTAAATTTGGATTCAAAAGACAAAGAAGCAAAGGACTCGTTATACGCAATTTTTGAACAATATCCGGACATTTTTCATATCGAAGGAGAAGTATTGACAGCAAACAATTTTTATACTCAACATTTAAGTGTAAATGACACAAATCCTGTGTACATAAAAAATTATAGACTACCGAATTCTCAGCTTGAAGAAATAGACGAGCAAGTAGACAATTTAATAGACACTGACATAGCAGAACACTCAGTAAGTCCCTATAACTCACCATTATTGCTAGTACCAAAAAAATGTAGTAGGGACAAAAAGAAATGGAGACTAGTAGTGGACTATAGGCAACTAAATAAGAAGTTGGTAAGCGACCGCTTCCCCCTAACCCGTTTGGAGGACGTACTAGATTTACTAGGCCGAGCAAAATACTTTTCAACACTCGACATGACGAGCTCTTTCCATCAAATACCGTTACATGAAGACTCTAGACCTCTGACTGCATTTTCAAGTAACAAAGGACATTTTCAATTTAAACGTTTACCGTTCGGATTGAAAATTTCAAGCAACAGCTTTCAAAGAATGCTTACAATTGCCTTGAGTGGTTTGGATAGCCATGCATTTTTGTATGTCGACGATATAATAGTATTTGGTTGTAGTCTAAAACACCATAATGACAATTTAATAACAGTCTTTGACAGACCAAGAAAATACAATTTAAAATTAAATGCAAGCAAATGCGTATTTTTAAAATCAGAAGTCGTATATTTAGGACATTTAATTACTAATGAAGGTATAAAAACAGACCCTTCCAAATTTGAAACAATAAAAAAATACCCCGTCCCGAGAAATAGTGACGAAGTAAGAAAATTCGTAGCTTTTTGTAATTACTACAGACGATTTATTAAAAACTTCGCTCAAACCACAAAATGTCTCAATAATCTGGTGAAAAAGGGACAGACATTCGAATGGACAGAAGAATGTTAAAAGACATTTAAACTCTTAAAAGAAAAATTAATTAACCCACCTATATTACAGTATCCAAATTTTGAACAACCATTCGTACTCACAACTGATGCATCTGACTTCGCAATCGGTGCAATCTTAAGCCAAGGTGACATAGGAAAAGACTTGCCAATATCCTATGCAAGTAAACTGGCAAAACACGATATAAACAAGCCAGTAATAGAAAAAGAGCTACCAGCCATTCATTGGGGAATTAATTTTTGTAGACCATATTTATATGGCAGGAAATTTATCGTGGTGACGGACCACAGACCCCTAGTAGCATTATTTACGCATAAAAATCCTTCATCAAAGATGACAAGGATAAGAATAGATTTGTGAGATTATGATTTTGACATAATCTACAAACAAGGAAAAATTAATACAAATGCCGATGCATTGTCAAGAACAAAAATAGATTCGGACATACTCAAGAGTATGATACCGACAAATTGTGATGACTCAGCCAACGAGAACAAGGCAGACACGGAGTAACACAATTCTCATTCGAAGCCTGATCAACTTCACATTTGGGAATGTACGTCCATATCTGATATCAGGAATATGAAAAATTTAAGATTTATAGAAGAAAATAATAAAGGTACCAAAATTGAGATAAATAAAAGAAGGGTAACAGTTAGATATAGCGGTAATCACGCGAAATTCGTTTCGATCGTCGATAAGCTATCATCAAAAATGACTGATAGGAATATAATGAAGCGCTAGAACAAAATGATATATTAAGAGGCATGCCCATAGAAGAATTTAAGAAAATGTGTAATAAATTGCAAATGGAAAGAATAAAAAGGAATTTAGAACCTTTAAAGATAATAATATACAAAGCCCCAACAAAAATTAAAGAAGAGTCAATTATGAAAAATTTAATTGAAGAGTATCACAATACACCAAAAGGAGGACATTTAGGCATCAGAAAAACTTTATTGGAACTAAAACAAAGATTCGTTTGGAAAAACATGAATAAAATGGTTAAAAAATATATAATAAATTGTTGTGAGTGCACAAAGAATAAGCAAATAAAATACACCAAAGAAAAAATGACGATAACTGACACACCTGGTACAAGTTTTGAAACATTAAGTATAGATACGGTAGGACCCTTACGAATATCTAATGGCTATAAATATATTTTGACAGTACAGTGCGAATTAACAAAATACGTCATACTACATCCAATGGAAACAAAAGAGGCGGTATCAATCGCAAAAGCATTAGTAGACCAAGTAATACTTAAATACGGACTTTTTAAGACACTAAAATCGGACAGAGGAACTGAATTTAAAAATGAACTGCTTGAAAATATTTGCCAAATGTTGAAAGTAGAACAGATTTTCTCAACACCCTACCACCATCAGACAATAGGAGCACTCGAACGAAATCATAGAGTTTTGAATGAGTTTTTGTTAAATTTCGTTGAAAATAATGAATGGGACAAATATATTTTGTACTATGCATTTGCATATAATAGCACACCAAATGTGGATACTAAATACAGCCCTTATGAACTAGTATATGGAAAAATTCCACGTTTGCAAATGACATGGTTGAGGATAATAGGCCAATTTACAATTTAGACAACTATGCAAACGAAATGAAAATAAGACTACGGGAATCACTACTTAAAGCACGAGAACTAATACATATGACAAAACTAAAAAGAAAACTAGATTATGACAAGAATAGTAAGGAATCTGACCTAGAAGTAGGAGATTTAGTATACGTTAAGTTAGAAACTAGGAGAAAACAGCAGAGTCCATATCATGGCCCTTTCCCTATAATTGAACGTAAAGGAGTCAATTCTGTAATTAAGATTAATAATAAATTTAAGGAATATCATAACAATATATTTAAAAAATACAATCCTAATTAAAAAAAAAAACTAATACAAAGGAGTCAATTCTGTAATTAAGATTAATAATAAATTTAAGGCATATCATAACAATATATTTAAAAAATACAATCCTAATAAAAACAAAAACTAATGCTAAAAATTTAATTTAAGAAATATTTATACAATCACAAAAACTAATTATGGATAGTAATTTCTTTAGATTAAAATTATATTAACTTGGACTTGAACAAAAACAATTTTTTGGAGACACACTTTCCTTTTGAAAATCACAGAACTCTCAAAATTCATATAAATTTTTCTAGCCCCGTAATTTTCAATCTTGAGGACGATGGTGTAGAGATCCACCAAATCTACTTACACCATACTTTTAATAATTACTATTTAATAAAAGTCATAAACTTTTTTACTACAATTTCAAATAATTCACATAATAAAAAGTTCATCAAACTTTTTAATGCAATCTCCGTTTATGACAATTTCTGTTGCTAACAAAAAAAAAACTTAAATTCAAAATAATATGTATGAAATATAAATCCACAAAAAAAATTGATGACACACTTTGTTGCTACTCGAATACAATGTTTAGCTCAAATACAATGTTTAGCCTTTAATTACCGAAAGTGAAAAATGACACTTTTCATGAAGGCCACTCATGGTTTCTTTTTTTTTTCAAGTTCAAGTACAAATTTTGTTTACACAATCTTTATTAATAAACACATTTTTAGAACTAAATGTTTTATTTGAATTTATTTTTTTTTTGTTTTACTTTTATTGATTTTGATTTTATTTGAATTTTATTTTTACTTTTATGTGTGTATAAGAAAGTATTTAAAATTGTAAATAATAAAAACCAAAAACATTAAGTGCTGAATTAGCACAAAAATAGTATAAAAGAAAGACCACTGTTGGAGAACAGAGGAATTGGTGCTCTGACAGTTGGTAGGCAAACTTGCCCTAACTTTAAAAAACTTGTTTAATTTTTAAAAGGATTAAACTCTAAAACTGGTCGGCAGGTTTGTCCCAGAATTAGATGAAAACTTGACTATAACAACATAAATATATTATATGGCGATCACGGTTCTAAAATATATTAAATATATTATAACTTCACTTTTGTACTAAAATTCAACTACAAATGAAAATGTATTTTAAACCCTCCGTAACTTTTTTATTTTCGGTCGAGAATTACGTTTTATAGCAAAACTTAAAGGCTAAAGTCTCACCTACCAAACAAAAAAACCGCATATCAAAATTCCAATCCAATCAAAAGTTATAGATTTTTGACCGCCTTCTCGTCAAATGGTCCACTGTGCGGCGTTAGAATATCCAAAGTCAAAGTAAGGGATCATACTTTGCAATGTCTTGAGAGCTTAAAAATTATCCGATATTTCAAGTTTCAGGTTATTACATTACAAATTACATTTTACATTAGCAAATAATAGGTTAATTTTAATATACAAAGATAGAATTAATTAAAAAAAAAAAACAAGTAGGAAGTTATGTTGGTCCATGAGGACTGAAATATATACCCAATATCAATTGTTTGGAAATATAAAAATTCATATTTGCATGCTTCACAATAACGGAGGAGAACTACACAAATTTTTTTAAATCATTGGGCTCACACTTTCTGGGCAGCTGGCCACTATAATGCCAAGCGTACATTCTGGGGGTCAGGGCTTATACCCCTAAAGGCCGTGTTTTCTTTAATACAATTTCAAAAATGAGTATGCATACAGTCTCAAGCCGAGAACCCACCTATTGGCCATCAGATCAACCAAAAATACCGGATCTGATGGATTTCGGAATCACAAAATCCATAACAAGACACCAGTTGCAGGTAGAACCGTCTTTGGAGCTCTCCTCTGATCACACACCCACAATAGACCATTTATTTATTTTTTTTTTGTATTGAATGCCGGGCCGAAAAAGTTTCCATTTGTCCTACAAGCCTCCAATAAAAAATTTGGGCCGATCGGATAACGCTAAGATCTGCACAAAGTTCATTGCAAAGTTCAAAGCAAATAAAAATATATATTTTTTTTTTGATAACTAGACTTGACATCGATTTTTAAATACAGTTTCTATTCCAACAAGCCGTAAATGATTAAAATCGTTAGAGAAACAAAAAAGTTACAACAAGCCGTAAATGATTAAAATCGTTAGAGAAACAAAAAAGTTACAACTTTTCATTTTAATTTAACGTCAATTGAATGTTGTAGCTGACATGGCATGCACAATGTGCACATAACTTATCACCTATTGCGCATTCTCTTTCTTTCTTTGTTTTTTGTTGTAACTGTGTCCCGTTACTTTTTTGCCTACAACAACAACCAAACATATGTTCGTCTGCCTAATTGTATTGATGCTCTTATATGTTTGAGTGGATGGTCGGTGATAAGGAAACCCACCCCTATATAGTCCTTTCTCGCTCTCTCTTTAATTTACTATTTGACTTGTTAGCTATTAAGAGATCATATTTTGAAATAGAAAACAGAGTCTTACAAACAAACAAGCAGTTTATTCTGAACACTTGCCATCGTATATATAGGACGTTATACATATCTAAGTAATTAAATATAAATTGTTGTTTCGATGTCGAATTTACCATCTACATCAGCTTCTGAGTTACCATCGACTACATCCATGATGGTTACTCGATCCAGTGATAAATTGCGCTCCGCGGAATCAATTGGACATGTATCACACCTGATATCTGGAGACAAACTACCGCCAAACAGACAGATACTGCAAGTTTTTTTTTTTACAAAAGAAAGTACTAAGCTAGCAGTGGATACAGCTATAATTTTTTGGCAACATGCGAGTTATGTTCCTACACTTTAACATAAAATCAACATGTTCTTATGTGACGAAATCAAGGTAAAATAATAAAGAACTTTATACTTGGAATTTCGCTGCATATGAAAATCATGGGAGATATATTTGTGCTGACCATAGCGTCCGTCTTTTGTTGTTCCCATGATATCTGTTGTATAGTTTTAAGCTACAAAAACCAAAAGGTTTTTTGAATAAAGATAAGAAAAACTTAAATACAATTTTTTGGTTTTATTTTTCTCTAAGGAGAATAGTATCTAACTGGCGCAGTCGGTAAAAGCAAAATATTCCGAAGAATATTTTGGTCGCGAATCAATTTAAAAAAATATAAAATAGCATAGAAACGTGACTTGATGTTAGTGCGCTGTTTAAAATTTTTTCTTTGAATTAGTTCTAACTTTAATAAAATTATATAATTTATAAACGATTCTAGTTCTTACAACCATTTATAAAACTCTAAAATAAAACAATAATAAAAAGAATAAAAAACTAAAATATTAATGACAAAACAACTATAGCAACTCGCTGAAAGACACCTATCTATAATAAATTTAACTAAAAATTTAAAACTAAAAATTTAAAAACTTGAATTATAAATTGAAAGCCTGAAAAATGAAAACATAAATTAAAAAATTGTTTGAAAATCGTTAATACTTGAAAAAAAAATAAAGATTTGATCGATAATATTTGAAAAAAAAAATAAAAATTTGGTCTGATGTAATAACAAATTTAGTAAATAAATATTAAGGTCTGAAAAGTGATATTAAAATTGGTTATAATATAACTTAATAAGAAACAAAAAAAAATATATATGGGAATAATTAAGTAGAAAGGAACATATAAACTTGAATAAACGAATATTTTCTCAAATAAATCTAAAAAAATTGTGTTTGTGAATGAAAAAACCTAAATAGAATATATAAAATGTATTTAAATTCAAAGTTAACGGATATATTTTTACTTAATAAAGAAGCTAAAATATATTGGAAATGAAAAAGAACTTTAGTAACTAACTGAAAGCTATTTGAAAATAAAAAATAGTTAAAAAATTTGATTATGTGAAATATGATTTCAAAAATATTTTGAAATAAAAATTTCAATATGATAAATTTTTTCATTGAATTACTTATAGGTTTAATAAAACCATATAACTCTATAAACGAAAAACTTAAACTATTAAAAAAGAATCTTTTCTAAATTAAGTATTCTTTATAAAAAACAAGAAAAATATATATAACTAGCTGAAAATTTAATTAAGACAAAAAACTCTAAGAAAAAATTAACTATATTAAAACTTTAATACGAAAAAATGATTGAAAATCGTTAATATTTCAAAAAAAAAAAAAAATAAAATTAAAACTGTATGAAAAACAATTAAATAAATTTTGCCCTCCTTATTTTTAAATGCTGTATTAATAATAAGTATTTTTAAAAATATTTTTTTGTAAATAAAATAACAATAAAACAAAATTATTCATCAGTTGTTTTTAGTTCATTCATTGCATTATAACAAAAAAAACTTGTTTTAATAAAAAGACTAAACAGACAGCGAACTCAGCGGTTCTGCTTACTAAAAAATATATAAACGAATTATATAAACGAAAATAGAATTGTATGTTAACATGTCTACTATAATATATCTAAATGTAAAAATTGTAATTTCAAATAAAACAGTTAAGGTCTGTATGCAGCTTGCTAAGGAATCAAAAACTTCATATAAAAAAACGCTTCAGAAATGTTTAAGGAATTTTTCTGTCAAAAAATTTATGTTGATAGTCTGCAGCTTTTTAAAAAAGTAGTATTGTTTTTACTACTTTTTTTTTGACGTAAATTAAGTTAGGCAACCCAGGCTTTGAGCAGGATTATCAAATTTTTCGTTCTTTCTGAACGGAATTTTGACAGCAGAGGTAAGCATACACAAAATGTAATATGCTAAAAAATTAAAAGTTATTTTTCAGTTGGTACTCCGCAATGAAAGGTATGGATTAACCCTGTATCTCTTGCGTTTTCGGCGTTTTTCCTCGTCCAACTCATCCAATAAGATCATGCCTGCTAATATAACTCCGCATTCGCAGAGGAATGCCATATCTTCCCTGAATGAAAACATTCCTTTATTTATGAGTAAAATAATTTATTACTTACAAATAGTAGTACATCTCAGCAAAATGAATTGATTTGTTTTCAATTTCACAATTCTTAATAATTGACAGAAAACAGCTGATTGCTAGCGTTGCACTGAAAGGTACTTTTGTGCTTTTTATTTCTTTAAGAAATATATGAAAATTTTCTGTTAAGATTCCTTAACAAGCTGCGTACAGCTCTTTAATAAAAAAAGAATGAAAAAAAGTGCTGCCAATAGCAAATAAATTCACATTTTTCCTTATCTGGTAACTTTTTTTAAATAAAAAATGTATAGTGTCTTTTTAGGCACCAATAAATCATTATGTTGTCAAGAACATTATGAATTCGAAAAAAGTTATGCCTTTAATGTTTTTGCTAAACAGTGGTAAATTTAACATGACTAATAGATATTGCTAACTATAAGTAAAACGGATATGGGTGTGAGTTTTTGTTAGTAAACAATTTTAATGTAAGCTTTTGGTTTGTTATACAAGGTGAATAATAATAGTTAGTGAGCGATTCAAATAGTATGAAAACTGTCAAACTGCATGAAAAACCGCATTTAGGTTTCTGAACTTGAATAATAATAGTCAGAGGGCGATTCAAATCTGAACGAAAAACTACATTTAGGATTGTGACTTTGTTAAAAAATAGTGTATCCAGCCAAAAAACAAGTGTTGCCACCCTAAAAGAACTTGATGGGCACATAGTGGTTCTGCTTACTAAAAAAAAGTGCTGTCAACTGCAAATAAATACACATTTTTCCTGGTAACTTTTTTTTACCTGGTAACTTTTTTTTAATAAAAAAAAATTTATAGTGTCTTTTTAGGCTTCAATAAATCATAATGTCACCTCTACCAAATATATTAATAAATAACAGGAAAAGGGCTACGAATCTGATAAAATAACGCTAAAATAACGGGAAGAGTTACGAATCTGCTAAATAATGGGCAAAATGTCGGGAATCTGCTAAATAATGAGAAAAAACGTTGATGAATATGTTAAAATAATGCTAAATAACGGGGAAAATTCAAACTTAACGGAATAAAAAAAGTGCTGCCAAGTTAAAATGTACGAAAAATGCATTTAGGTTCGTGACTTTTTTGAAAAATAGTGTTGCCAGCAATAAAAAACAGTGTTGCCAACCTAAAAGGGCTCGATGCATCAAAATGTACTAGAAAAGTGGGCCAGAAGGTACACAAATATACTACTAAAATAAATATTAATTTAAAAAATTTTTAAGGTACAAAATAAAATACAACTAATTTAATAACTTTCAAATTAAAAACAGTGAAACAGAAAAAAAAAAAAATTTTAACTAGTTACGGATTGCAAATAATCATAAATGAGAAAATAACAGGAGAAGCCAACAGACGTATCGGGGATGTAAGCGATATACAGTGGGAAGGAGTAAAGCGGAAAATCATTTCTACATTTCAACCAAGAGTGACATACGGAGAAATCTTCAATCGATGTCGGAGTGTAAAAGTAATTTAAGTGAATTATTTAACATATTCGAAAAGGCAAAATTTGACTTAAACGAATTATATTCATTTGATGATTCAAAACCGACAATTTATAAACCTGAAAATGTCGATAGGGATCTTGTAGATATTATGTTGGATAAGATTGATGGCACTATTAGGGCCCATATAGAATCCGGCTCAAAGTATACAAACGAAAGAACTCAAGGCGCAGAAAGAAATACGAGATCGGACTATAATAGGAATCATGAATATAATAATTGTAACAGTAACAATAACCATCAAGAGGGAAGGACAAATTCAAATAGGACTAGGAATTCTCATATGAGCGTGCATCGTAGCGATGTACATAATGATTATATGGACATAGGTAGTGGACAGGACAATGAAATAAACTTTTTAATACCGCCTCCAGACCCCAATTAACCATAGTTGCAGTTACTATACAAATTATCAACAAGAATATTTTAAAGGAAAATTATCCAACCAGAAAATTTCTAAAACCTATCCAATATAGAACTTTAACCACCCCGTCTCCGGGCGAATTTCCGGGAAAAGGGACATTGAGTTGGAAAGAACTAGATTTCTTCAATGAAAAATATAACGGAATAATTGGACAGAATTCTTTGGTTTCCTTAAGGTCAAAAATCGACAACTACCAGCATTTTATTGATCTCTATGAAAAGAGAATATATTTCGAAAATTCACTACCCTTTTCCATATAAAAAAAATTCATACACTAGAAGTAACGGAAAGTAATTTTTTGAATTCCTTTAAAATTTGATCGCTTAAACCCCGAAGAGGAAGTATCAATTAGAAATATTTTACAAACGTTTCGAGATTTGTTCTATAAAGATGGTAACATCCTTACGGCCACTAACATAGTCCAACACGAAATAATTACAAGTGACAAGCCATTATATTCGAAAATATATCGTTATCCACAAATCCACGAGAAGGAAATAGAAAAACAAATTGCGGAAATGCTAGAAAATACTATTATTAGGCATAGTAATTCTCCACATAACAGTCTTTTGTGGATGGTGCCAAAGAAAGCCGATAATTCCGGAACAAAGAAATGGCGTTTAGTTATTGATTACCGTAAGCTAAACGAATTTATGATGGATGACAAATTCCCCATACCAAACTTAAATAGCCCAGTATTTCACCACTTTAGATCTAGCTAAAGGGCTTCACGAAATACTAGTAAGAGAGGAAGACAGGAAAAAGACAGCTTTTTCAACCCCGTTTGGGCATTACAAGTTCGTTCGTATGCCATTCGGTTTGAAGAATGCACCATCATAATTCTAGAGAATGATGAACTTGTGCTAAAGGATTTTATTAATAAAAGCTGCGTTGTCTATATGGACGACATTCTGATTTTTGGTACGTCATTAAGGGAGAGCACATGACTAATATTTACACCACTACGGAAAGCAGGCTAAAAAATTTAAGTGGACAAATGAGATTTTTTGCGCTGAGAAACCCAATTTTTGGGGGCACGTCCTGACGACAAATGGCGTAAGCCCCGATCCAAATAAAATACAGGTAATTCAGAATCTTAAATTGCCTACCACACAGAAGCAAATAAAATAATTTTTGGGTATGACTGCAGTAGTATAGTTAAGTATGTTCTGGCCCACTTTTCTAGTACATTTTGATGCATCGAACCCTTTTAGGTTGGCAACCGTGGTTTTTTTAGAGCTGGCAACGCTATTTTTAGCAAAGTAACAAACCTAATTGCAGTTTTTCATAACTTTTAACTTGGCAGCACTTTTTCTATTCCGTTTGAATTTAAATTTTGCCGTTATTTAGCATTATTTGAACAGATTCATCAACCTTTTTTCTCAATTTAGCAGATTTCCGACCTTTTACCCATTATTTAGCAGATTCGTAACTCTTTTCCCGTTCTTTTTAGCGTTATTTTAGCAGATTCGTAACCCTTTTCCCGTTATTTATTAATATATTTGGTAGAGGTGGCAACATTATGATTTATTGAAGCCTAAAAAGACACTATACATTTTTTTATTAAAAAAAAGTTACCAGATAAGCAAAAATTTGTATATATTTGGTACAGATAGCACTTTTTTAGTAAGCAGAACCGCCGAGTTCGCTGTCTGTTTAGCAAAATCTCAAATCTTTTCGTTATTTTTAAATATTCAAGTATATATTTGTTATTGACAGAACTAGTTTAAGAACATTTAAATTTTTATTAACAAACCAAAAGCCTTACTTAGAGTTGAAAACCTAATCTTTAACAAATCTCGAACCCATATTCGCTTACTTATAGTTACAATACTATTAAACTTTTTTTTCGTTATTTATTAATATATTTGGTAGAGGTGGCAACATTATGATTTATTGAAGCCTAAAAAGACACTACACATTTTTTTTTATTTAAAAAAAGTTACCGGATAAGGAAAAATGTGTATGTGTATTTATTTTTATTCTTAAATGGTTTTTAGCAAGGTTAGGAACAAGAAAAATTTTATATTTAGTCTAATTTAAGTTTTTAATATCATTTTTTCTATCAAAATTATAAAAGTTTCCTAAAAAATATCTACAAAATTAATTAAATTTACTAAAATTTAAACATATTTCTATAATAATATATTGAAATATTGAAAACTTACTGTATTCTTATAGATTTCTTTTTTCTATTAACAAATTTTATATGAAGTTATTTTGTATAGTTTTTCTTACACATATGAAAATAAATCCATTTAGTTGCGATTATTTCGATAATTTTAATGAAAAATTAAAAACCGAATGTTTAATACAAAAAAAACTTACCTTTGGTTATTTATGATATTTTTTTTATATATTGTTTACAAAATTAATTTTTGTAGGAAATCTTTACAATTCCAAAAAAAAAATTTGAAACAAAACAGAAATATTTCAGTAAAAAATACTACTCTTGTAATTGATTTTTTAGAATCATTTGAGAAAATAATCGTTTTGCCGACGGCAAAACATAATTTTAACAATATTAAAAAAATATATTAAATTAATAACGGACTTGAATGGTAAAACAAACTATATGATATTCTACAGAAATTTAAACAATTTTATCAACATTTTTTCTATCCAGATTATAAAATATCTACAAAATTAATTAAATTTTAATAATTTAATGAACTGAATTTTAAACAAAGAACACAATTATGAAAAAGTTCTTCAATTTCATCAATATTCTTAGTTTGTTGAAAAATTCATGATGAAATGATAACAATTGAAATGTTTAGAGTGCGAATTAAGTAGAATAAACCTATTTATATTGTTTTTTTTTTTTTTCAGTTTTAGAGAAATCAAAAATGGAGAATGTATGATTTTCATTATGATAACATAGAACCTAAATATCAATTTTATAATTCTTCTTATATCGAAAGCGTTGAAAAACTTACCAAAAATACTTGGTCTATAAAAATCTTGAAATAATTAGCTCATTTATAATTAATATCTAGTTATTATGAAAAAAAGTTTCTTTTTTAAAAAAAGAAACTTTGAAATTTTTAAGAAAATTTACTAAGTAAAAGGTAAATTTTCTGAATTTTTGAGAAAATTTACTAAATTTTTAAGAAAATTTACTAAGGAAAGGTAAATTTTTAAAAAATTTACTAAGGAAAGGTAAATTTTTAAGAAAATTTACTAAGGAAAAATAAATTTTTAAGAAAATGTACTAAGGAAAAATAAATTTTTAAGAAAATTTACTAAGGAAAGGTATTTTGAAAAGACTAAAAACGAAAAATTTAAATTAAAAACTTAAAAAAATTGAAAAGCAAATATAAAAACTAAAAACTAAAAATTTAAAATTGAAAAATCAAAAATTAAAAAACTAAAAGCTAAAATTTAAAAATTGAAAAGCAAATAAAAAAACTAAAAATTTAAAATTGAAAAATCAAAAATTAAAACTAAAAACTAAAAATTAATAAAATTGAAAAGCAAATATAAAAACTAAAAATTTAAAATTGAAAAATCAGAAATTCAAAACCTAAAAAATTTAAAAGCAAATATAAAAACTAAAAATTAAAAACTTAAAATTGAAAAAATTAAAAATTAAAAAAACTAAAAACTTAAATTAAAAATTGAAAACCTAAAAACTAAAAATTTAAAATTGAAAAATCAAAAATTAAAAAACTTAAATTGAAAATTGAAAACCTAAAAATTAAAAACTTAAATAAAAAATTGAAAGGCAAATATAAAAACTAAAAATATAAAATAGCATAGAAACGTGACTTCATGTTAGTGCGCTGTTTAAAATTTTTTCTTTGAATTAGTTCAATCTTTAATAAAATTATATAATTTATAAACGATTCCAGGTATTACAACCATTTATAAAACTCTAAAATAAAACAATAATAAAAAGAATAAAAAACTAAAATATTAATGAAAAACGACTATAGGAACTAACTGAAAGACACCTATCTATAATAAATTAAACAAAAAATTAAAAACTAAAAATTTAAAAACTTGAATTGTAAATTGAAAACCTGAAAACTGCAAACATAAATTAAAAAATTGAAAAGCAAATATAAAAAAATTGTTTGAAAATCGTTAATATTTGAAAAAAATAAAGATTTGATCGTTAATATTTGAAAAAAGTTAAAATTTGGTCTGATGTAATAAGAAATTTAGTAAATAAGTATTAAAGTCTGAAAAGTGATATTAAAATTGGCTATAATTTAACTGAATAAGAAACAAAAAATATATATATTGGAATAATTGAATAGAAAGGAATATATGTACTTGAATAAACGAATATTTTCTCAAATAAATCTAAGAAAATGGGGTTTGTGAATGAAAAATATGTTGTCAGCTCTAAAAAACCTAAATAGAATATATAAAATGTATTTAAATTCAAAGTTAACGGATATATTTTTAATTAATAAAGAAGCTTACATATATTGGAAATGAAAAAGGAATCGTTTATAAATTATATAATTTTATTAAAGATAGAACTAATTCAAAGAAAAAATTTTAAACAGCGCACTAACATGAAGTCACGTTTCTATGCTTTTTATATTTTTAGTTTTTATATTTGCCTTTAAATTTTTTATTTAAGTTTTTAATTTTTAGGTTTTCAATTTTCAATTTAAGTTTTTAGTTTTTTAATTTTTGATTTTTCAATTTAAAATTTTTAGTTTTTATGTTTTCAATTTTTAATCTAAGTTTTTAGTTTTTTTAATTTTTAATTTTTTCAATTTTAAATTTTTAATTTTTAGTTTTTATATTTGCTTTTCAATTTTTTAGTTTTTAGTTTTTGAATTTCTGATTTTTCAATTTTAAATTTTTAGTTTTTATATTTGCTTTTCAATTTTATTAATTTGTAGTTTTTAGTTTTAATTTTTGATTTTTCAATTTTAAATTTTTAGTTTTTATATTTGATTTTCAATTTTTAAATTTTAGCTTTTAGTTTTTTAATTTCTGATTTTTCAATTTTAAATTATTAGTTTTTAGTTTTTATATTTGCTTTTCAATTTTTTTATTTAAGTTTTTAATTAAAATTTTTCGTTTTTAGTCTTTTCAAAATACCTTTCCTTAGTAAATTTTCTAAAAAAAATCTATTTTTCCTTAGTTAATTTTCTTAAAAATTTACCTTTTCCTTAGTAAATTTTCAAAGTTTCTTTTTTTAAAAAAGAAACTTTTTTTCATAATAACTAGATATTAATTATAAATGAGCTAATTATTTCAAGATTTTTATAGACTAAGTATTTTTGGTAAGTTTTTCAACGCTTTCGATATAAGAAGAATTATAAAATTGATTTTTATAGCCAAATTTTCATATTGTTAGTAAATTTTTTTAATAAAGCATGATATGCTTTAATGAATTAAAGATATTTGTTTTGTAGAAAAATTATCAAATAAGCATTTGAAATATTTTTCTTATTGAATACGATCAATTGTTTTAATATTCTAAATAAAGGAATCAGTATCCATATAATTTATATTAACATTGGTTGGATATTTAGGTTCTATGTTATCATAATGAAAATCATACATTTTCCATTTTTGATTTCTCTAAAACTGAAAAAAAAAACAATATAAATAGGTTTATTATACTTAATTCGCACTCTACACATTTCAATTGTTATCATTTCATCATGAATTTTTCAACAAACTAAGAATATTGATGAAATTTATATGAAGAACTTTTTCATAATTGTGTTCGTTGTTTAAAATTCAGTTCATTAAATCATTAAAATTTAATTAATTTTGTAGATATTTTATAATCTGGATAGAAAAAATGTTGATAAAATTGTTTAAGATTTCTGTAGAATATCATATAGTTTGTTTTACCATTCAAGTCCGTTATTAATTTAATATATTTTTTTTAATATTGTTAAAATTATGTTTTGCCGTCGGCAAAACGATTATTTTCTCAAATGATTCTAAAAAATCAATTACAAAAGTAGTATTTTTTACTGAAATATTTCTGTTTTGTTTCAAAAATTTTTTTTTGGAATTGTAAAGATTTCCTACAAAATTAATTTTGTAAACAATATGTTTTATTAATTCTTATAAAAAAAAATATCATAAATAACCAAAGGTAAGATTTTTTTGTATTAAACATTCGGTTTTTAATTTTTCATTAAAATTATCGAAATAATCGCAACTAAATGGATTTATTTTCACATGTGTAAAGAAAAACTATACAAAATAACTTCATATAAAATTTGTTAATAGAAAAAAGAAATCTATAAGAATATAGTAAGTTTTCAATATTTCAATAAATTATTATAGAAATATGTTTAAATTTTAGTAAATTTAATTAATGTTGTAGATATTTTTAGGAAACTTTTATAATTTGGATAGAAAAAATGATATTAAAAACTTAAATTAGACTAAATATCAAATTTTTTTGTTCCTAACCTTGCTAAAAACCATTTAAGAATAAAAATAAATACACATACACATTTTTCCTTATCCGGTAACTTTTTTTAAATAAAAAAAAATGTGTAGTGTCTTTTTAGGCTTCAATAAATCATAATGTTGCCACCTCTACCAAATATATTAATAAATAACGAAAAAAAAGTTCAATAGTATTGTAACTATAAGTAAGCGAATATGGGTTCGAGATTTGTTAAAGATTAGGTTTTCAACTCTTTTGGTTTGTTAATAAAAATTTAAATGTTCTTACACTAGTTCTGTCAATAACGAATATATACTTGAATATTTAAAAATAACGAAAAGATTTGAGATTTTGCTAAACAGACAGCGAACTCGGCGGTTCTGCTTACTAAAAAAGTGCTATCTGTACCAAATATATACACATTTTTGCTTATCTGGTAACTTTTTTTTAATAAAAAAATGTATAGTGTCTTTTTAGGCTTCAATAAATCATAATGTTGCCACCTCTACCAAATATATTAATAAATAACGGGAAAAGGGTTACGAATCTGCTAAAATAACGCTAAAAAGAACGGGAAAAGAGTTACGAATCTGCTAAGTAATGGGTAAAAGGTCGGAAATCTGCTAAGTTGAGAAAAAAGGTTGATGAATCGGTTTAAATAATGCTAAATAACGGCAAAATTTAAATTCAAACGGAATAGAAAAAGTGCTGCCTAGTTAAAATGTACGAAAAATGCATTTAGGTTCGTGACTTTTCTGAAAAATAGTGTTGCCAGCCGTAAAAAGACAGTGTTGCCAACCTAAAAGGGCTCGATGCATCAAAATGTAGAGTTATATGTAATAGAGTTATATGGTTTTATTAAACCTATAATTCAATGAAAAAATTTATCATATTGAAATTTTTATTTCAAAATATTTTTGAAATCATATTTCACATAATCAAATTTTTTAACTATTTTTTATTTTCAAATAGCTTTCAGTTAGTTACTATAGTTCTTTTTCATTTCCAATATATTTTAGCTTCTTTATTAAGTAAAAATATATCCGTTAACTTTGAATTTAAATACATTTTATATATTCTATTTAGGTTTTTTCATTCACAAACACCATTTTTTTAGATTTATTTGAGAAAATATTCGTTTATTCAAGTTTATATGTTCCTTTCTATTTAATTATTCCCATATATATTTTTTTTTGTTTCTTATTAAGTTATATTATAACCAATTTTAATATCACTTTTCAGACCTTAATATTTATTTACTAAATTTGTTATTACATCAGACCAAATTTTTATTTTTTTTTAAATATTATCGATCAAATCTTTATTTTTTTTCAAGTATTAACGATTTTCAAACAATTTTTTTATATTTACTTTTCAATTTTTTAATTTATGTTTTCATTTTTCAGGCTTTCAATTTATAATTCAAGTTTTTAAATTTTTAGTTTTAAATTTTTAGTTAAATTTATTATAGATAGGTGTCTTTCAGATAGGTGTCTTTTTATTATTGTTTTATTTTAGAGTTTTATAAATGGTTGTAAGAACTAGAATCGTTTATAAATTATATAATTTTATTAAAGTTAGAACTAATTCAAAGAAAAAATTGTATTTAAGTTTTTCTTATCTTTATTCAAAAAACCTTTTGGTTTTTGTAGCTTAAAACTATACAACAGATATCATGGGAACAACAAAATACGGACGCTATGGTCAGCACAAATGTATGTCCCATGATTTTCATATGCAACGAAATTCAAAGTATAAAGTTCTTTATTATTTTACCTTGATTTCGTCACATAAGAACACGTTGATTTTATGTTAAAGTGTAGGAACATAACTCGCATGTTGCCAAAAAATTATAGCTGTATCCACTGCTAGCTTAGCACTTTCTTTTGTAATAAAAAAACTTGCAGTATCTGTCTGTTTGGCGGTAGTTTGTCTCCAGATATCAGGTGTGATACATGTCCAATTGATTCCGCGGTGCCCAATTTATCATTGGATCGAGTAACCATCATGGATGTAGTCGATGGTAACTCAGAAGCTGATGTAGATGGTAAATTCGACATCGATATGTATAACGTCCTATATATAGGATGGCAAGTGTTCAGAATAAACTGCTTGTTTGTTTGTAAGACACTATTTTCTATTTCAAAATATGGTGTCTTTCAGTTAGTTCCTATAGTCGTTTTTCATTAATATTTTAGTTTTTTATTCTTTTTATTATTGTTTTATTTTAGAGTTTTATAAATGGTTGTAATACCTAGAATCGTTTATAAATTATATAATTTTATTAAAGATAGAACTAATTCAAAGAAAAAATTTTAAACAGCGCACTAACATGAAGTCACGTTTCTATGCTATTTTATATTTTTAGTTTTTATATTTGCCTTTCAATTTTTTATTTAAGTTTTTAATTTTTAGGTTTTCAATTTTCAATTTAAGTTTTTAGTTTTTTAATTTTTGGTTTTTCAATTTTAAATTTTTAGTTTTTAGGTTTTTAATTTTTAATTTAAGTTTTTAGTTTTTTTAATTTTTAATTTTTTCAATTTCAAATTTTTCAATTTTTAGTTTTTATATTTGCTTTTCAATTTTATTAATTTTTAGTTTTTAGTTTTAATTTTTGATTTTTCAATTTTAAATTTTTAGTTTTTATATTTGCTTTTCAATTTTTAAATTTTAGCTTTTAGTTTTTTAATTTCTGATTTTTCAATTTTAAATTTTTAGTTTTTAGTTTTTATATTTGCTTTTCAATTTTTTTATTTAAGTTTTTAATTTAAATTTTTCGTTTTTAATCTTTTCAAAATACCTTTCCTTAGTAAATTTTCTTAAAATCTATTTTTCCTTAGTTAATTTTCTTGAAAATTTACCTTTTCCTTAGTAAATTTTCTTAAAAATTTACCTTTCCTTAGTAAATTTTCTTAAAAATTTAGTAAATTTTCTCAAAAATTCAGAAAATTTACCTTTTCCTTAGTAAATTTTCTTAAAAATTTACCTTTCCTTAGTAAATTTTCAAAGTTTATTTTTTTTAAAAAGAAACTTTTTTTCATAATAACTAGATATTAATTATAAATGAGCTAATTATTTCAAGATTTTTATAGACTAAGTATTTTTGGTAAGTTTTTCAACGCTTTCGATATAAGAAGAATTATAAAATTGATTTTTATAGACAAATTTTCATATTGTTAGTAAATTTTTTTAATAAAGCATGATATGCTTTAATGAATTAAAGATATTTGTTTTGTAGAAAAATTATCAAATAAGCATTTGAAATATTTTTCTTATTGAATACGATCAATTGTTTTAATATTCTAAATAAAGGAATCAGTATCCATATAATTTATATTAACATTGGTTGGATATTTAGGTTCTACGTTATCATAATGAAAATCATACATTTTCCATTTTTGATTTCTCTAAAACTGAAAAAAAAAACAATATAAATAGGTTTATTATACTTAATTCGCACTCTACACATTTCAATTGTTATCATTTCATCATGAATTTTTCAACAAACTAAGAATATTGATGAAATTTATATGAAGAACTTTTTCATAATTGTGTTCTTTGTTTAAAATTCAGTTCATTAAATCATTAAAATTTAATTAGATATTTTATAATCTGGATAGAAAAAATGTTGATAAAATTGTTTAAGATTTCTGTAGAATATCATATAGTTTGTTTTACCATTCAAGTCCGTTATTAATTTAATATATTTTTTTTAATATTGTTAAAATTATGTTTTGCCGTCGGCAAAACGATTATTTTCTCAAATGATTCTAAAAAATCAATTACAAAAGTAGTATTTTTTACTGAAATATTTCTGTTTTGTTTCAAAAATTTTTTTTTTGGAATTGTAAAGATTTCCTACAAAAATTAATTTTGTAAACAATATATTTTATTAATTCTTATAAAAAAAATATCATAAATAACCAAAGGTAAGATTTTTTTGTATTAAACATTCGGCTTTAATTTTTAATTAAAATTATCGAAATAATCGCAACTAAATGGATTTATTTTCATATGTGTAAAGAAAAACTATACAAAATAACTTCATATAAAATTTGTTAATAGGAAAAATAAATCTATAAGAATACAGTAAGTTTTCAATATTTCAATAAATTATTATAGAAATATGTTTGAATTTTAGTAAATTTAATTAATTTTGTAGATATTTTTTAGGAAACTTTTATAATTTGGATAGAAAAAATTATATTAAAAACTTAAATTAGACTAAATATAATATTTTTTGTGTTCCTAACCTTGCTAAAAACCATTTAAGAATAAAAATAAATACACATACACATTTTTCCTTATCCGGTAACTTTTTTTAAATAAAAAAAAATGTGTAGTGTCTTTTTAGGCTTCAATAAATCATAATGTTGCCACCTCTACCAAATATATTAATAAATAACGAAAAAAAAGTTTAATAGTATTGTAACTATAAGTAAGCGAATATGGGTTCGAGATTTGTTAAAGATTAGGTTTTCAACTCTAAGTAAGGCTTTTGGTTTGTTAATAAAAATTAAAATGTTCTTAAACTAGTTCTGTCAATAACAAATATATACTTGAATATTTAAAAATAACGAAAAGATTTGAGATTTTGCTAAACAGACAGCGAACTCGGCGGTTCTGCTTACTAAAAAAGTGCTATCTGTACCAAATATATACACATTTTTGCTTATCTGGTAACTTTTTTTTAATAAAAAAATGTATAGTGTCTTTTAGGCTTCAATAAATCATAATGTTGCCACCTCTACCAAATATATTAATAAATAACGGGAAAAGGGTTACGAATCTGCTAAAATAACGCTAAAAAGAACGGGAAAAGAGTTACGAATCTGCTAAATAATGGGTAAAAGGTCTGAAATCTGCTAAATTGAAAAAAAAAAAGGTTGATGAATCTGTTAAAATAATGCTAAATAACGGCAAAATTTAAATTCAAACGGAATAGAAAAAGTGCTGCCAAGTTAAAAGTTATGAAAAAACTGCAATTAGGTTTGTTACTTTGCTAAAAATAGCGTTGCCAGCTCTAAAAAACCACGGTTGCCAACCTAAAAGGGCTCGATGCATCAAAATGTAATAGAAAAGTGGGCCAAAACATACTTAACTATACTACTGCAGTCATACCCAAAAATCATTTTATTTGCTTCTGTGTGGTAGGCAATTTAAGATTCTGAATTACTTGTATTTTATTTGGATCGGGGCTTACGCCATTTGTCGTCAGGACGTGCCCCCAAAAATTGGGTTTCTCAGCACAAAAAATCTAATTTGTCCACTTAAATTTTTTAGCCTGCTTTCCGTAGTGGTGTAAATATTAGTCATGTGCTCTCCCTTAATGACGTACCAAAAATCAAAATGTCGTCCATATAGACAACGCAGCTTTTATTAATAAAATCCTTTAGCACAAGTTCATCATTCTCTAGAATGATGATGGTGCATTCTTCAAACCGAATGGCATACGAACGAACTCGTAATGGCCAAACGGGGTTGAAAAAGCTGTCTTTTTCCTGTCTTCCTCTCTTACTAGTATTTCGTGAAACCCTTTAGCTAGATCTAAAGTGGTGAAATACTGGGCTACTTAAGTTTGGTATGGGGAATTTGTCATCCATCATAAATTCGTTTAGCTTACGGTAATCAATAACTAAACGCCATTTCTTTGTTCCGGAATTATCGGCTTTCTTTGGCACCATCCACAAAAGACTGTTATATGGAGAATTACAATGCCTAATAATAGTATTTTCTAGCATTTCCGCAATTTGTTTTTCTATTTCCTTCTCGTGGATTTGTGGATAACGATATATTTTCGAATATAATGGCTTGTCACTTGTAATTATTTCGTATTGGACTATGTTAGTGGCCGTAAGGATGTCGCCATCTTTATAGAACAAATCTCGAAACGTTTGTAAAATATTTCTAATTGATACTTCCTCTTCGGGGTTTAAGCGATCAAATTTTAAAGGAATTCAAAAAATTACTTTCCGTTACTTCTAGTGTATGAATTTTTTTTATATGGAAAAGGGTAGTGAATTTTCGAAATATATTCTCTTTTCATAGAGATCAATAAAATGCTGGTAGTTGTCGATTTTTGACCTTAAGGAAACCAAAGAATTCTGGTACTTTCCAACTCAATGTCCCTTTTCCCGGAAATTCGCCCGGAGACGGGGGTGGTTAAAGTTCTATATTGGATAGGCTTTAGAAATTTTCTGGTTGGATAATTTTCCTTTAAAATATTCTTGTTGATAACGCTGGTTGTATATCCTATATCTATTTAAAATCTTATTATTTGTATAGTAACTGCAAAGAAAAAATTTTAAACAGCGCACTAACATGAAGTCACGTTTCTATGCTATTTTATATTTTTAGTTTTTATATTTGCCTTTCAATTTTTTATTTAAGTTTTTAATTTTTAGGTTTTCAATTTTCAATTTAAGTTTTTAGTTTTTTAATTTTTTATTTTTCAATTTTAAATTTTTAGTTTTTAGGTTTTCAATTTTTAATTTAAGTTTTTAGTTTTTTTAATTTTTAATTTTTATATTTGCTTTTCAATTTTTTAGTTTTTAGTTTTTGAATTTCTGATTTTTTAATTTTAAATTTTTAGTTTTTATATTTGCTTTTCAATTTTATTAATTTTTAGTTTTAATTTTTGATTTTTCAATTTTAAATCTTTAGTTTTTATATTTGCTTTTCAATTTTTAAATTTTAGCTTTTAGTTTTTTAATTTCTGATTTTTCAATTTTAAATTTTTAGTTTTTAGTTTTTATATTTGCTTTTCAATTTTTTTATTTAAGTTTTTAATTTAAATTTTTCGTTTTTAGTCTTTTCAAAATACCTTTCCTTAGTAAATTTTCTTAAAAATTTATTTTTCCTTAGTTAATTTTCTTAAAAATTTACCTTTTCCTTAGTAAATTTTGTTAAAAATTTACCTTTCCTTAGTAAATTTTTTAAAAATTTTCCTTTCCTTAGTAAATTTTCTTACAAATTTAGTAAATTTTCTCAAAAATTCAGAAAATTTACCTTTTCCTTAGTAAATTTTCTTAAAAATTTACCTTTCCTTAGTAAATTTTCAAAGTTTCTTTTTTTAAAAAAGAAACTTTTTTTCATAACAACTAGATATTAATTATAAATGAGCTAATTATTTCAAGATTTTTATAGACTAAGTATTTTTAATAAGTTTTTCAACGCTTTTGATATAAGAAGAATAAAATTGATTTTTATAGACAAATTTTCATATTGTTAGTAAATTTTTTTAATAAAGCATGATATGCTTTAATGAATTAAAGATATTTGTTTTGTAGAAAACTTATCAAATAAGCATTTGAAATATTTTTCTTATTGAATACGATCAATTGTTTTAATATTCTAAATAAAGGAATCAGTATCCATATAATTTATATTAACATTGGTTGGATATTTAGGTTCTATGTTATCATAATGAAAATCATACATTTTCCATTTTTGATTTCTCTAAAACTGAAAAAAAAAACAATATAAATAGGTTTATTATACTTAATTCGCACTATAGCCGAGCAAACTTTTTATAATCAATGTACTAAGTTTCTAAGTAACATGATTGATAAAAGAATTAATTCGGAACGCAATAACAAATGGTGTCAATTATTATCCAATTTAAAACCAGGTGATAAATCATTTTGGAGAATAAGCAGGAACTTGCGAGGAAAAGGAAAAAATCAAATCTCTCACCTTGAAATACAAGGATAACATCTGATAAGGACAAGGCTGAAGTCCTGGCAAATACATTTGTCAAAGCAAATAATCTCACTTCGAATTACAACCACTCAGCGGATATAGTAATAAATTCAACAGTAAATAATTTTAAGAAGGAAAATCCCACTTCTGAGTCAGCAATTTATACATCTCTAGAAGAAGTAATGAATATTGTCTCATTAATGAAACCCTCAAAATCTCCTGGTTTTGACAATGTTCCCAACCTGCTCTTAAAGAAACTACCACTCAAAGCTCTAAAATTACTGGTTATAATATTTAACAGCTGCATCAAACTCAACTATTTCCCAAACCATTTCAAAAACGCTAAGGTTATAGCTTTCAACAAATCTAGTAAGCCAAAAAATAACCCAAATATCTAATATTGTTGGATATCGAAAAAGCGTTTGACACCGTTTGGCATAATGGCCTAGTATTTAAACTTCTTGATGCAAATGTACCAAAATATTTATGCAAACTTATTTCAGATTTCATTCACGGCAGAATCTTTAAAGTTGCGATTAATAATGAAACATCATCTCCAAAAACCATTACCACAGTTTATTAAGTAACTTAGGTAAAATATTTGAAAAAATACTACATTCTCGTCTTAGTGAATTTGTAACGACCAATTCTATTGTTGCTAAAGAACAATTTGGATTTAAAAATGGGCATAGCACTACTCACCAAATAAACAGAATTAAAAATCAAATAATCAGAAATAAAAACAGTAAACGTTCAACGGGTCTAATATTGTTGGATATCGAAAAAGCGTTTGACACCGTTTGGCATAATGGCCTAGTATTTAAACTTCTTGATGCAAATGTACCAAAATATTTATGCAAACTTATTTCAGATTTCATTCACGGCAGAATCTTTAAAGTTGCGATTAATAATGAAACATCATCTCCAAAAACCATTACCACAGGATTACCTCAAGGATCAGTCTTGTCGCCATTGCTTTACTCGATATATACATCCGATTTCAAAGTCCCGAAATATATGAAAATTGCTTACTACGCAGATGATACTGCGTTAATTTCTTCAAACAAACTTACAAGTGCACTCCTGAAGAAAATGGAAAAGGGACTTGTTAATTGCAGTAAATATTTTCACAAATGGAAAATCAAAATTAATCCAAACAAGACCCAAGCAATTATTTTTCCGTTCAACAAATCTCCCAAAAGATTGCCAAGACGTCATCTTCATATTGGAAATAATACCATAAATGTAGTTAATCATGTCAAATATCTCGGAGTTGTCTTGGACAAAAAGCTTACTTTTAAACAACATATTATGGCTACGTGCCAAAAAGCTATAAAATCATTTAAAGCATTATGGCCACTTCTAAATAGGTCATTTCTAAACCCCAAAAACAAAAATCTCCTATTCAAAAGTGTTATAAGGCCAATATTAACATACGCGTGTCCTATTTGGAGTGACGCTGCCAACTGCCACATAAAACGCTTACAAATTATACAAAACAAATGTCTTAAAATGATAAATAAAAAGCCCTGGAGGTATCCTACAAATCTTCTTCATGAAGAAACAGGTTATGAAAAAATTATCGATTTCATAACAAGGATTAACAACAATTATTTTGCCAAAATTGAAAATTCCTCTTACCCACTGATAAGAGAATGTAGAGAAGTAACGTAAAATTAAAAAGAAATCACCAAATTGAAAATTATATGCTTATAGAGGTCTATTATTTCTAATAAACCTTCTATAAGCATATAAATATTTTCAGATAGTATTTGAATTTATTAAATCATATAAAGGTTTTTTCCCTCCCATTTTCCTTTAAAAATCATTAAAAAATAAAATAAAAACTATTTAATGTCTTTAGATCCTATATATTATTTGTTGAAATATCTATGTAAAGATAAGATCTCATATGTAAATATCAAATTTGTTAAAATATGTAAATAAAGGAAGAATATATAATTGAAATAATACTTAATTCGCACTCTACACATTTCAATTGTTATCATTTCATCATGAATTTTTCAACAAACTAAGAATATTGATGAAATTTATATGAAGAACTTTTTCATAATTGTGTTCTTTGTTTAAAATTCAGTTCATTAAATCATTAAAATTTAATTAATTTTGTAGATATTTTATAATCTGGATAGAAAAAATGTTGATAAAATTGTTTAAGATTTCTGTAGAATATCATATAATTTGTTTTACCATTCAAGTCCGTTATTAATTTAATATATTTTTTTTAATATTGTTAAAATTATGTTTTGCCGTCGGCAAAACGATTATTTTCTCAAATGATTCTAAAAAATCAATTACAAAAGTAGTATTTTTTACTGAAATATTTCTGTTTTGTTTCAAAAAATTTTTTTTTGAATTGTAAAGATTTCCTACAAAAATTAGTTTTGTAAACAATATATTTTATTAATTCTTATAAAAAAAATATCATAAATAACCAAAGGTAAGATTTTTTTGTATTAAACATTCGGTTTTTAATTTTTAATTAAAATTATCGAAATAATCGCAACTAAATGGATTTATTTTCATATGTGTAAAGAAAAACTATACAAAATAACTTCATATAAAATTTGTTAATAGGAAAAATAAATCTATAAGAATACAGTAAGTTTTCAATATTTCAATAAATTATTATAGAAATATGTTTAAATTTTAGTAAATTTAATTAATTTTGTAGATATTTTTTAGGAAACTTTTATAATTTGGATAGAAAAAATGATATTAGAAACTTAAATTAGACTAAATATAATATTTTTTTTGTTCCTAACCTTGCTAAAAACCATTTAGGAATAAAAATAAATACACATTTTTCCTTATCCGGTAACTTTTTTTAAATAAAAAAAAAATGTGTAGTGTCTTTTTAGGCTTCAATAAATCATAATGTTGCCACCTCTACCAAATATATTAATAAATAACGAAAAAAAAGTTTAATAGTATTGTAACTATAAGTAAGCGAATATGGGTTCGAGATTTGTTAAAGATTAGGTTTTCAACTCTAAGTAAGGCTTTTGGTTTGTTAATAAAAATTTAAATGTTCTTAAACTAGTTCTGTCAATAACAAATATATACTTGAGTATTTAAAAATAACGAAAAGATTTGAGATTTTGCTAAACAGACAGCGAACTCGGCGGTTCTGCTTACTAAAAAAGTGCTATCTGTACCAAATATATACACATTTTTGCTTATCTGGTAACTTTTTTTTAATAAAAAAATGTATAGTGTCTTTTAGGCTTCAATAAATCATAATGTTGCCACCTCTACCAAATATATTAATAAATAACGGGAAAAGGGTTACGAATCTGCTAAAATAACGCTAAAAAGAACGGGAAAAGAGTTACGAATCTGCTAAATAATGGGTAAAAGGTCGGAAATCTGCTAAATTGAGAAAAAAAGGTTGATGAATCTGTTAAAATAATGCTAAATAACGGCAAAATTGAAATTCAAACTGAATAGAAAAAGTGCTGCCAAGTTAAAAGTTATGAAAAACTGAAATTAGGTTTGTTACTTTGCTAAAATAGCGTTGCCAACCTAAAAGGGCTCGATGCATCAAAATGTTCTAGAAAAGTGGGCCAGAACATACTTAACTATACTACTGCAGTCATACCCAAAAATCATTTTATTTGCTTCTGTGTGGTAGGCAATTTAAGATTCTGAATTACCTGTATTTTATTTGGATCGGGGCTTACGCCATTTGTCGTCAGGACGTGCCCCCAAAAATTGGGTTTCTCAGCGCAAAAAATCTCATTTGTCCACTTAAATTTTTTAGCCTGCTTTCCGTAGTGGTGTAAATATTAGTCATGTGCTCTCCCTTAATGACGTACCAAAAATCAAAATGTCGTCCATATAGACAACGCAGCTTTTATTTATAAAATCCTTTAGCACAAGTTCATCATTCTCTAGAATAATGATGGTGCATTCTTCAAACCGAATGGCATACGAACGAACTCGTAATGCCCAAACGGGGTTGAAAAAGCTGTCTTTTTCCTGTCTTCCTCTCTTACTAGTATTTCGTGAAACCCTTTAGCTAGATCTAAAGTGGTGGTGGATCTGGGCTATTTAAGTCTGGTATGGGGAATTTGTCATCCATCATAAATTCGTTTAGCTTACGGTAATCAATAACTAAACGCCATTTCTTTGTTCCGGAATTATCGGCTTTCTTTGGCACCATCCACAAAAGGCTGTTATGTGGAGAATTACTATGCCTAATAATAGTATTTTCTAGCATTTCCGCAATTTGTTTTTCTATTTCCTTCTCGTGGATTTGTGGATAACGATATATTTTCGAATATAATGGCTTGTCACTTGTAATTATTTCGTGTTGGACTATGTTAGTGGCCGTAAGGATGTCGCCATCTTTATAGAACAAATCTCGAAACGTTTGTAAAATATTTCTAATTGATACTTCCTCTTCGGGGTTTAAGCGATCAAATTTTAGAGGAATTCAAAAAATTACTTTCCGTTACTTCTAGTGTATGAATTTTTTTTTATATGGAAAAGGGTAGTGAATTTTCGAAATATATTCTCTTTTCATAGAGATCAATAAAATGCTGGTAGTTGTCGATTTTTGACCTTAAGGAAACCAAAGAATTCTGTCCAATTATTCCGTTATATTTTTCATTGAAGAAATCTAGTACTTTCCAACTCAATGTCCCTTTTCCCGGAAATTCGCCCGGAGACGGGGGTGGTTAAAGTTCTATATTGGATAGGCTTTAGAAATTTTCTGGTTGGATAATTTTCCTTTAAAATATTCTTGTTGATAACGCTGGTTGTATATCCTATATCTATTTAAAATCTTATTATTTGTATAGTAACTGCAAAGAAAAAATTTTAAACAGCGCACTAACATGAAGTCACGTTTCTATGCTATTTTATATTTTTAGTTTTTATATTTGCCTTTCAATTTTTTATTTAAGTTTTTAATTTTTAGGTTTTCAATTTTCAATTTAAGTTTTTAGTTTTTTATTTTTCAATTTTAAATTTTTAGTTTTTAGGTTTTCAATTTTTAATTTAAGTTTTTAGTTTTTTTAATTTTTAATTTTTTCAATTTTAAATTTTTAATTTTTATATTTGCTTTTCAATTTTTTAGTTTTTAGTTTTTGAATTTCTGATTTTTTAATTTTAAATTTTTAGTTTTTATATTTGCTTTTCAATTTTATTAATTTTTAGTTTTTAGTTTTAATTTTTGATTTTTCAATTTTAAATTTTTAGTTTTTATATTTGCTTTTCAATTTTTAAATTTTAGCTTTTAGTTTTTTAATTTCTGATTTTTCAATTTTAAATTTTTAGTTTTTAGTTTTTATATTTGCTTTTCAATTTTTTTATTTAAGTTTTTAATTTAAATTTTTCGTTTTTAGTCTTTTCAAAATACCTTTCCTTAGTAAATTTTCTTAAATATTTATTTTTCCTTAGTTAATTTTCTTAAAAATTTACCTTTTCCTTAGTAAATTTTCTTAAAAATTTACCTTTCCTTAGTAAATTTTTTAAAAATTTTCCTTTCCTTAGTAAATTTTCTTACAAATTTAGTAAATTTTCTCAAAAATTCAGAAAATTTACCTTTTCCTTAGTAAATTTTCTTAAAAATTTACCTTTCCTTAGTAAATTTTCAAAGTTTCTTTTTTTAAAAAAGAAACTTTTTTTCATAACAACTAGATATTAATTATAAATGAGCTAATTATTTCAAGATTTTTATAGACTAAGTATTTTTAATAAGTTTTTCAACGCTTTTGATATAAGAAGAATAAAATTGATTTTTATAGACAAATTTTCATATTGTTAGTAAATTTTTTTAATAAAGCATGATATGCTTTAATGAATTAAAGATATTTGTTTTGTAGAAAACTTATCAAATAAGCATTTGAAATATTTTTCTTATTGAATACGATCAATTGTTTTAATATTCTAAATAAAGGAATCAGTATCCATATAATTTATATTAACATTGGTTGGATATTTAGGTTCTATGTTATCATAATGAAAATCATACATTTTCCATTTTTGATTTCTCTAAAACTGAAAAAAAAAAACAATATAAATAGGTTTATTATACTTAATTCGCACTATAGCCGAGCAAACTTTTTATAATCAATGTACTAAGTTTCTAAGTAACATGATTGATAAAAGAATTAATTCGGAACGCAATAACAAATGGTGTCAATTATTATCCAATTTAAAACCAGGTGATAAATCATTTTGGAGAATAAGCAGGAACTTGCGAGGAAAAGGAAAAAATCAAATCTCTCACCTTGAAATACAAGGATAACATCTGATAAGGACAAGGCTGAAGTCCTGGCAAATACATTTGTCAAAGCAAATAATCTCACTTCGAATTACAACCACTCAGCGGATATAGTAATAAATTCAACAGTAAATAATTTTAAGAAGGAAAATCCCACTTCTGAGTCAGCAATTTATACATCTCTAGAAGAAGTAATGAATATTGTCTCATTAATGAAACCCTCAAAATCTCCTGGTTTTGACAATGTTCCCAACCTGCTCTTAAAGAAACTACCACTCAAAGCTCTAAAATTACTGGTTATAATATTTAACAGCTGCATCAAACTCAACTATTTCCCAAACCATTTCAAAAACGCTAAGGTTATAGCTTTCAACAAATCTAGTAAGCCAAAAAATAACCCAAATATCTAATATTGTTGGATATCGAAAAAGCGTTTGACACCGTTTGGCATAATGGCCTAGTATTTAAACTTCTTGATGCAAATGTACCAAAATATTTATGCAAACTTATTTCAGATTTCATTCACGGCAGAATCTTTAAAGTTGCGATTAATAATGAAACATCATCTCCAAAAACCATTACCACAGTTTATTAAGTAACTTAGGTAAAATATTTGAAAAAATACTACATTCTCGTCTTAGTGAATTTGTAACGACCAATTCTATTGTTGCTAAAGAACAATTTGGATTTAAAAATGGGCATAGCACTACTCACCAAATAAACAGAATTAAAAATCAAATAATCAGAAATAAAAACAGTAAACGTTCAACGGGTCTAATATTGTTGGATATCGAAAAAGCGTTTGACACCGTTTGGCATAATGGCCTAGTATTTAAACTTCTTGATGCAAATGTACCAAAATATTTATGCAAACTTATTTCAGATTTCATTCACGGCAGAATCTTTAAAGTTGCGATTAATAATGAAACATCATCTCCAAAAACCATTACCACAGGATTACCTCAAGGATCAGTCTTGTCGCCATTGCTTTACTCGATATATACATCCGATTTCAAAGTCCCGAAATATATGAAAATTGCTTACTACGCAGATGATACTGCGTTAATTTCTTCAAACAAACTTACAAGTGCACTCCTGAAGAAAATGGAAAAGGGACTTGTTAATTGCAGTAAATATTTTCACAAATGGAAAATCAAAATTAATCCAAACAAGACCCAAGCAATTATTTTTCCGTTCAACAAATCTCCCAAAAGATTGCCAAGACGTCATCTTCATATTGGAAATAATACCATAAATGTAGTTAATCATGTCAAATATCTCGGAGTTGTCTTGGACAAAAAGCTTACTTTTAAACAACATATTATGGCTACGTGCCAAAAAGCTATAAAATCATTTAAAGCATTATGGCCACTTCTAAATAGGTCATTTCTAAACCCCAAAAACAAAAATCTCCTATTCAAAAGTGTTATAAGGCCAATATTAACATACGCGTGTCCTATTTGGAGTGACGCTGCCAACTGCCACATAAAACGCTTACAAATTATACAAAACAAATGTCTTAAAATGATAAATAAAAAGCCCTGGAGGTATCCTACAAATCTTCTTCATGAAGAAACAGGTTATGAAAAAATTATCGATTTCATAACAAGGATTAACAACAATTATTTTGCCAAAATTGAAAATTCCTCTTACCCACTGATAAGAGAATGTAGAGAAGTAACGTAAAATTAAAAAGAAATCACCAAATTGAAAATTATATGCTTATAGAGGTCTATTATTTCTAATAAACCTTCTATAAGCATATAAATATTTTCAGATAGTATTTGAATTTATTAAATCATATAAAGGTTTTTTCCCTCCCATTTTCCTTTAAAAATCATTAAAAAATAAAATAAAAACTATTTAATGTCTTTAGATCCTATATATTATTTGTTGAAATATCTATGTAAAGATAAGATCTCATATGTAAATATCAAATTTGTTAAAATATGTAAATAAAGGAAGAATATATAATTGAAATAATACTTAATTCGCACTCTACACATTTCAATTGTTATCATTTCATCATGAATTTTTCAACAAACTAAGAATATTGATGAAATTTATATGAAGAACTTTTTCATAATTGTGTTCTTTGTTTAAAATTCAGTTCATTAAATCATTAAAATTTAATTAATTTTGTAGATATTTTATAATCTGGATAGAAAAAATGTTGATAAAATTGTTTAAGATTTCTGTGGAATATCATATAATTTGTTTTACCATTCAAGTCCGTTATTAATTTAATATATTTTTTTTAATATTGTTAAAATTATGTTTTGCCGTCGGCAAAACGATTATTTTCTCAAATGATTCTAAAAAATCAATTACAAAAGTAGTATTTTTTACTGAAATATTTCTGTTTTGTTTCAAAAAATTTTTTTTTGAATTGTAAAGATTTCCTACAAAAATTAGTTTTGTAAACAATATATTTTATTAATTCTTATAAAAAAAATATCATAAATAACCAAAGGTAAGATTTTTTTGTATTAAACATTCGGTTTTTAATTTTTAATTAAAATTATCGAAATAATCGCAACTAAATGGATTTATTTTCATATGTGTAAAGAAAAACTATACAAAATAACTTCATATAAAATTTGTTAATAGGAAAAATAAATCTATAAGAATACAGTAAGTTTTCAATATTTCAATAAATTATTATAGAAATATGTTTAAATTTTAGTAAATTTAATTAATTTTGTAGATATTTTTTAGGAAACTTTTATAATTTGGATAGAAAAAATGATATTAGAAACTTAAATTAGACTAAATATAATATTTTTTTTGTTCCTAACCTTGCTAAAAACCATTTAGGAATAAAAATAAATACACATTTTTCGTTATCCGGTAACTTTTTTTAAATAAAAAAAAAATGTGTAGTGTCTTTTTAGGCTTCAATAAATCATAATGTTGCCACCTCTACCAAATATATTAATAAATAACGAAAAAAAAGTTTAATAGTATTGTAACTATAAGTAAGCGAATATGGGTTCGAGATTTGTTAAAGATTAGGTTTTCAACTCTAAGTAAGGCTTTTGGTTTGTTAATAAAAATTTAAATGTTCTTAAACTAGTTCTGTCAATAACAAATATATACTTGAATATTTAAAAATAACGAAAAGATTTGAGATTTTGCTAAACAGACAGCGAACTCGGCGGTTCTGCTTACTAAAAAAGTGCTATCTGTACCAAATATATACACATTTTTGCTTATCTGGTAACTTTTTTTTAATAAAAAAATGTATAGTGTCTTTTAGGCTTCAATAAATCATAATGTTGCCACCTCTACCAAATATATTAATAAATAACGGGAAAAGGGTTACGAATCTGCTAAAATAACGCTAAAAAGAACGGGAAAAGAGTTACGAATCTGCTAAATAATGGGTAAAAGGTCGGAAATCTGCTAAATTGAGAAAAAAAGGTTGATGAATCTGTTAAAATAATGCTAAATAACGGCAAAATTGAAATTCAAACTGAATAGAAAAAGTGCTGCCAAGTTAAAAGTTATGAAAAACTGAAATTAGGTTTGTTACTTTGCTAAAAATAGCGTTGCCAGCTCTAAAAAAACCACGGTTGCCAACCTAAAAGGGCTCGATGCATCAAAATGTTCTAGAAAAGTGGGCCAGAACATACTTAACTATACTACTGCAGTCATACCCAAAAATCATTTTATTTGCTTCTGTGTGGTAGGCAATTTAAGATTCTGAATTACCTGTATTTTATTTGGATCGGGGCTTACGCCATTTGTCGTCAGGACGTGCCCCCAAAAATTGGGTTTCTCAGCGCAAAAAATCTTATTTGTCCACTTAAATTTTTTAGCCTGCTTTCCGTAGTGGTGTAAATATTAGTCATGTGCTCTCCCTTAATGACGTACCAAAAATCAAAATGTCGTCCATATAGACAACGCAGCTTTTATTTATAAAATCCTTTAGCACAAGTTCATCATTCTCTAGAATAATGATGGTGCATTCTTCAAACCGAATGGCATACGAACGAACTCGTAATGCCCAAACGGGGTTGAAAAAGCTGTCTTTTTCCTGTCTTCCTCTCTTACTAGTATTTCGTGAAACCCTTTAGCTAGATCTAAAGTGGTGGTGGATCTGGGCTATTTAAGTCTGGTATGGGGAATTTGTCATCCATCATAAATTCGTTTAGCTTACGGTAATCAATAACTAAACGCCATTTCTTTGTTCCGGAATTATCGGCTTTCTTTGGCACCATCCACAAAAGGCTGTTATGTGGAGAATTACTATGCCTAATAATAGTATTTTCTAGCATTTCCGCAATTTGTTTTTCTATTTCCTTCTCGTGGATTTGTGGATAACGATATATTTTCGAATATAATGGCTTGTCACTTGTAATTATTTCGTGTTGGACTATGTTAGTGGCCGTAAGGATGTCGCCATCTTTATAGAACAAATCTCGAAACGTTTGTAAAATATTTCTAATTGATACTTCCTCTTCGGGGTTTAAGCGATCAAATTTTAAAGGAATTCAAAAAATTACTTTCCGTTACTTCTAGTGTATGAATTTTTTTTATATGGAAAAGGGTAGTGAATTTTCGAAATATATTCTCTTTTCATAGAGATCAATAAAATGCTGGTAGTTGTCGATTTTTGACCTTAAGGAAACCAAAGAATTCTGTCCAATTATTCCGTTATATTTTTCATTGAAGAAATCTAGTACTTTCCAACTCAATGTCCCTTTTCCCGGAAATTCGCCCGGAGACGGGGGTGGTTAAAGTTCTATATTGGATAGGCTTTAGAAATTTTCTGGTTGGATAATTTTCCTTTAAAATATTCTTGTTGATAACGCTGGTTGTATATCCTATATCTATTTAAAATCTTATTATTTGTATAGTAACTGCAAAGAAAAAATTTTAAACAGCGCACTAACATGAAGTCACGTTTCTATGCTATTTTATATTTTTAGTTTTTATATTTGCCTTTCAATTTTTTATTTAAGTTTTTAATTTTTAGGTTTTCAATTTTCAATTTAAGTTTTTAGTTTTTTATTTTTCAATTTTAAATTTTTAGTTTTTAGGTTTTCAATTTTTAATTTAAGTTTTTAGTTTTTTTAATTTTTAATTTTTTCAATTTTAAATTTTTAATTTTTATATTTGCTTTTCAATTTTTTAGTTTTTAGTTTTTGAATTTCTGATTTTTTAATTTTAAATTTTTAGTTTTTATATTTGCTTTTCAATTTTATTAATTTTTAGTTTTTAGTTTTAATTTTTGATTTTTCAATTTTAAATTTTTAGTTTTTATATTTGCTTTTCAATTTTTAAATTTTAGCTTTTAGTTTTTTAATTTCTGATTTTTCAATTTTAAATTTTTAGTTTTTAGTTTTTATATTTGCTTTTCAATTTTTTTATTTAAGTTTTTAATTTAAATTTTTCGTTTTTAGTCTTTTCAAAATACCTTTCCTTAGTAAATTTTCTTAAATATTTATTTTTCCTTAGTTAATTTTCTTAAAAATTTACCATTTCCTTAGTAAATTTTCTTAAAAATTTACCTTTCCTTAGTAAATTTTTTAAAAATTTTCCTTTCCTTAGTAAATTTTCTTAAAAATTTAGTAAATTTTCTCAAAAATTCAGAAAATTTACCTTTTCCTTAGTAAATTTTCTTAAAAATTTACCTTTCCTTAGTAAATTTTCAAAGTTTCTTTTTTTAAAAAAGAAACTTTTTTCATAATAACTAGATATTAATTATAAATGAGCTAATTATTTCAAGATTTTTATAGACTAAGTATTTTTGGTAAGTTTTTCAACGCTTTCGATATAAGAAGAATAAAATTGATTTTTATAGACAAATTTTCATATTGTAAGTAAATGTTTTTAATAAAGCATGATATGCTTTAATGAATTAAAGATATTTGTTTTGTAGAAAAATTATCAAATAAGCATTTGAAATATTTTTCTTATTGAATACGATCAATTGTTTTAATATTCTAAATAAAGGAATCAGTATCCATATAATTTATATTAACATTGGTTGGATATTTAGGTTCTATGTTATCATAATGAAAATCATACATTTTCCATTTTTGATTTCTCTAAAACTGAAAAAAAAAACAATATAAATAGGTTTATTATACTTAATTCGCACTCTACACATTTCAATTGTTATCATTTCATCATGAATTTTTCAACAAACTAAGAATATTGATGAAATTTATATGAAGAACTTTTTCATAATTGTGTTCTTTGTTTAAAATTCAGTTCATTAAATCATTAAAATTTAATTAATTTTGTAGATATTTTATAATCTGGATAGAAAAAATGTTGATAAAATTGTTTAAGATTTCTGTAGAATATCATATAGTTTGTTTTACCATTCAAGTCCGTTATTAATTTAATATATTTTTTTAATATTGTTAAAATTATGTTTTGCCGTCGGCAAAACGATTATTTTCTCAAATGATTCTAAAAAATCAATTACAAAATTAGTATTTTTTACTGAAATATTTCTGTTTTGTTTCAAAAAATTTTTTTTGGAATTGTAAAGATTTCCTACAAAAATTAATTTTGTAAACAATATCATAAATAACCAAAGGTAAGATTTTTTTGTATTAAACATTCGGTTTTTAATTTTTAATTAAAATTATCGAAATAATCGCAACTAAATGGATTTATTTTCATATGTGTAAAGAAAAACTATACAAAATAACTTCATATAAAATTTGTTAATAGGAAAAAGAAATCTATAAGAATACAGTAAGTTTTCAATATTTCAATAAATTATTATAGAAATATGTTTAAATTTTAGTAAATTTAATTAATTTTGTAGATATTTTTTAGGAAACTTTTATAATTTGGATAGAAAAAATGATATTAAAAACTTAAATTAGACTAAATATAATATTTTTTTTGTTCCTAACCTTGCTCAAAACCATTTAAGAATAAAAATAAATACACATACACATTTTTCCTTATCCGGTAACTTTTTTTAAATAAAAAAAAAATGTGTAGTGTCTTTTTAGGCTTCAATAAATCATAATGTTGCCACCTCTACCAAATATACTAATAAATAACGAAAAAAAAGTTTAATAGTATTGTAACTATAAGTAAGCGAATATGGGTTCGAGATTTGTTAAAGATTAGGTTTTCAACTCTAAGTAAGGCTTTTGGTTTGTTAATAAAAATTTAAATGTTCTTAAACTAGTTCTGTCAATAACAAATATATACTTGAATATTTAAAAATAACGAAAAGATTTGAGATTTTGCTAAACAGACAGCGAACTCGGCATTTCTGCTTACTAAAAAAGTGCTATCTGTACCAAATATATACACATTTTTGCTTATCTGGTAACTTTTTTTTAATAAAAAAATGTATAGTGTCTTTTTAGGCTTCAATAAATCATAATGTTGCCACCTCTACCAAATATATTAATAAATAACGGGAAAAGGGTTACGAATCTGCTAAAATAACGCTAAAAAGAACGGGAAAAGAGTTACGAATCTGCTAAATAATGGGTAAAAGGTCAGAAATCTGCTAAATTGAGAAAAAAGGTTGATGAATCTGTTAAAATAATGCTAAATAACGGCAAAATTTAAATTCAAACGGAATAGAAAAAGTGCTGCCAAGTTAAAAGTTATGAAAAACTGCAATTAGGTTTGTTACTTTGCTAAAAATAGCGTTGCCAGCTCCAAAAAACAACGGTTGCCAACCTAAAAGGGCTCGATGCATCAAAATGTACTAGAAAAGTGGGCCAGAACATACTTAACTATACTACTGCAGTCATACCCAAAAATCATTTTATTTGCTTCTGTGTGGTAGGCAATTTAAGATTCTGAATTACCTGTATTTTATTTGGATCGGGGCTTACGCCATTTGTCGTCAGGACGTGCCCCCAAAAATTGGGTTTCTCAGCGCAAAAAATCTCATTTGTCCACTTAAATTTTTTAGCCTGCTTTCCGTAGTGGTGTAAATATTAGTCATGTGCTCTCCCTTAATGACGTACCAAAAATCAAAATGTCGTCCATATAGACAACGCAGCTTTTATTTATAAAATCCTTTAGCACAAGTTCATCATTCTCTAGAATAATGATGGTGCATTCTTCAAACCGAATGGCATACGAACGACTCGTAATGCCCAAACGGGGTTGAAAAAGCTGTCTTTTTCCTGTCTTCCTCTCTTACTAGTATTTCGTGAAACCCTTTAGCTAGATCTAAAGTGGTGGTGGATCTGGGCTATTTAAGTCTGGTATGGGGAATTTGTCATCCATCATAAATTCGTTTAGCTTACGGTAATCAATAACTAAACGCCATTTCTTTGTTCCGGAATTATCGGCTTTCTTTGGCACCATCCACAAAAGGCTGTTATGTGGAGAATTACTATGCCTAATAATAGTATTTTCTAGCATTTCCGCAATTTGTTTTTCTATTTCCTTCTCGTGGATTTGTGGATAACGATATATTTTCGAATATAATGGCTTGTCACTTGTAATTATTTCGTGTTGGACTATGTTAGTGGCCGTAAGGATGTCGCCATCTTTATAGAACAAATCTCGAAACGTTTGTAAAATATTTCTAATTGATACTTCCTCTTCGGGGTTTAAGCGATCAAATTTTAAAGGAATTCAAAAAATTACTTTCCGTTACTTCTAGTGTATGAATTTTTTTTATATGGAAAAGGGTAGTGAATTTTCGAAATATATTCTCTTTTCATAGAGATCAATAAAATTCTGGTAGTTGTCGATTTTTGACCTTAAGGAAACCAAAGAATTCTGTCCAATTATTCCGTTATATTTTTCATTGAAGAAATCTAGTACTTTCCAACTCAATGTCCCTTTTCCCGGAAATTCGCCCGGAGACGGGGGTGGTTAAAGTTCTATATTGGATAGGCTTTAGAAATTTTCTGGTTGGATAATTTTCCTTTAAAATATTCTTGTTGATAACGCTGGTTGTATATCCTATATCTATTTAAAATCTTATTATTTGTATAGTAACTGCAAAGAAAAAATTTTAAACAGCGCACTAACATGAAGTCACGTTTCTATGCTATTTTATATTTTTAGTTTTTATATTTGCCTTTCAATTTTTTATTTAAGTTTTTAATTTTAAGGTTTTCAATTTTCAATTTAAGTTTTTAGTTTTTTATTTTTCAATTTTAAATTTTTAGTTTTTAGGTTTTCAATTTTTAATTTAAGTTTTTAGTTTTTTTAATTTTTAATTTTTTCAATTTTAAATTTTTAATTTTTATATTTGCTTTTCAATTTTTTAGTTTTTAGTTTTTGAATTTCTGATTTTTTAATTTTAAATTTTTAGTTTTTATATTTGCTTTTCAATTTTATTAATTTTTAGTTTTTAGTTTTAATTTTTGATTTTTCAATTTTAAATTTTTAGTTTTTATATTTGCTTTTCAATTTTTAAATTTTAGCTTTTAGTTTTTTAATTTCTGATTTTTCAATTTTAAATTTTTAGTTTTTAGTTTTTATATTTGCTTTTCAATTTTTTTATTTAAGTTTTTAATTTAAATTTTTCGTTTTTAGTCTTTTCAAAATACCTTTCCTTAGTAAATTTTCTTAAATATTTATTTTTCCTTAGTTAATTTTCTTAAAAATTTACCTTTTCCTTAGTAAATTTTCTTAAAAATTTACCTTTCCTTAGTAAATTTTTTAAAAATTTTTCTTTCCTTAGTAAATTTTCTAAAAATTTAGTAAATTTTCTCAAAAATTCAGAAAATTTACCTTTTCCTTAGTAAATTTTCTTAAAAATTTACCTTTCCTTAGTAAATTTTCAAAGTTTCTTTTTTTAAAAAAGAAACTTTTTTCATAATAACTAGATATTAATTATAAATGAGCTAATTATTTCAAGATTTTTATAGACTAAGTATTTTTGGTAAGTTTTTCAACGCTTTCGATATAAGAAGAATAAAATTGATTTTTATAGACAAATTTTCATATTGTAAGTAAATGTTTTTAATAAAGCATGATATGCTTTAATGAATTAAAGATATTTGTTTTGTAGAAAAATTATCAAATAAGCATTTGAAATATTTTTCTTATTGAATACGATCAATTGTTTTAATATTCTAAATAAAGGAATCAGTATCCATATAATTTATATTAACATTGGTTGGATATTTAGGTTCTATGTTATCATAATGAAAATCATACATTTTCCATTTTTGATTTCTCTAAAACTGAAAAAAAAACAATATAAATAGGTTTATTATACTTAATTCGCACTCTACACATTTCAATTGTTATCATTTCATCATGAATTTTTAAACAAACTAAGAATATTGATGAAATTTATATGAAGAACTTTTTCATAATTGTGTTCTTTGTTTAAAATTCAGTTCATTAAAATTTAATTAATTTTGTAGATATTTTATAATCTGGATAGAAAAAATGTTGATAAAATTGTTTAAGATTTCTGTAGAATATCATATAGTTTGTTTTACCATTCAAGTCCGTTATTAATTTAATATATTTTTTTAATATTGTTAAAATTATGTTTTGCCGTCGGCAAAACGATTATTTTCTCAAATGATTCTAAAAAATCAATTACAAAATTAGTATTTTTTACTGAAATATTTCTGTTTTGTTTCAAAAAATTTTTTTTGGAATTGTAAAGATTTCCTACAAAAATTAATTTTGTAAACAATATCATAAATAACCAAAGGTAAGATTTTTTTGTATTAAACATTCGGTTTTTAATTTTTAATTAAAATTATCGAAATAATCGCAACTAAATGGATTTATTTTCATATGTGTAAAGAAAAACTATACAAAATAACTTCATATAAAATTTGTTAATAGGAAAAAGAAATCTATAAGAATACAGTAAGTTTTCAATATTTCAATAAATTATTATAGAAATATGTTTAAATTTTAGTAAATTTAATTAATTTTGTAGATATTTTTTAGGAAACTTTTATAATTTGGATAGAAAAAATGATATTAAAAACTTAAATTAGACTAAATATAATATTTTTTTTGTTCCTAACCTTGCTCAAAACCATTTAAGAATAAAAATAAATACACATACACATTTTTCCTTATCCGGTAACTTTTTTTAAATAAAAAAAAAATGTGTAGTGTCTTTTTAGGCTTCAATAAATCATAATGTTGCCACCTCTACCAAATATATTAATAAATAACGAAAAAAAAGTTTAATAGTATTGTAACTATAAGTAAGCGAATATGGGTTCGAGATTTGTTAAAGATTAGGTTTTCTACTCTAAGTAAGGCTTTTGGTTTGTTAATAAAAATTTAAATGTTCTTAAACTAGTTCTGTCAATAACAAATATATACTTGAATATTTAAAAATAACGAAAAGATTTGAGATTTTGCTAAACAGACAGCGAACTCGGTGGTTCTGCTTACTAAAAAAGTGCTATCTGTACCAAATATATACACATTTTTGCTTATCTGGTAACTTTTTTTAATAAAAAAATGTATAGTGTCTTTTTAGGCTTCAATAAATCATAATGTTGCCACCTCTACCAAATATATTAATAAATAACGGGAAAAGGGTTACGAATCTGCTAAAATAACGCTAAAAAGAACGGGAAAAGAGTTACGAATCTGCTAAATAATGGGTAAAAGGTCGGAAATCTGCTAAATTGAGAAAAAAGGTTGATGAATCTGTTAAAATAATGCTAAAAAACGGCAAAATTTAAATTCAAACGGAATAGAAAAAGTGCTGCCAAGTTAAAAGTTATGAAAAACTGCAATTAGGTTTGTTACTTTGCTAAAAATAGCGTTGCCAGCTCCAAAAAACAACGGTTGCCAACCTAAAAGGGCTCGATGCATCAAAATGTACTAGAAAAGTGGGCCAGAACATACTTAACTATACTACTGCAGTCATACCCAAAAATCATTTTATTTGCTTCTGTGTGGTAGGCAATTTAAGATTCTGAATTACCTGTATTTTATTTGGATCGGGGCTTACGCCATTTGTCGTCAGGACATGCCCCCAAAAATTGGGTTTCTCAGCGCAAAAAATCTCATTTGTCCACTTAAATTTTTTAGCCTGCTTTCCGTAGTGGTGTAAATATTAGTCATGTGCTCTCCCTTAATGACGTACCAAAAATCAAAATGTCGTCCATATAGACAACGCAGCTTTTATTAATAAAATCCTTTAGCACAAGTTCATCATTCTCTAGAATGATGATGGTGCATTCTTCAAACCGAATGGCATACGAACGAACTCGTAATGCCCAAACGGGGTTGTAAAAGCTGTCTTTTTCCTGTCTTCCACTCTTACTAGTATTTCGTGAAACCCTTTAGCTAGATCTAAAGTGGTGAAATACTGGGCTATTTAAGTTTGGTATGGGGAATTTGTCATCCATCATAAATTCGTTTAGCTTACGGTAATCAATAACTAAATGCCATTTCTTTGTTCCGGAATTATCGGCTTTCTTTGGCACCATCCACAAAAGACTGTTATGTGGAGAATTACTATGCCTAATAATAGTATTTTCTAGCATTTCCGCAATTTGTTTTTCTATTTCCTTCTCGTGGATTTGTGGATAACGATATATTTTCGAATATAATGGCTTGTCACTTGTAATTATTTCGTGTTGGACTATGTTAGTGGCCGTAAGGATGTCGCCATCTTTATAGAACAAATCTCGAAACGTTTGTAAAATATTTCTAATTGATACTTCCTCTTCGGGGTTTAAGCGATCAAATTTTAAAGGAATTCAAAAAATTACTTTCCGTTACTTCTAGTGTATTAATTTTTTTATATGGAAAAGGGTAGTGAATTTTCGAAATATATTCTCTTTTCATAGAGATCAATAAAATGCTGGTAGTTGTCGATTTTTGACCTTAAGGAAACCAAAGAATTCTGTCCAATTATTCCGTTATATTTTTCATTGAAGAAATCTAGTTCTTTCCAACTCAATGTCCCTTTTCCCGGAAATTCGCCCGGAGACGGGGTGGTTAAAGTTCTATATTGGATAGGTTTTAGAAATTTTCTGGTTGGATAATTTTCCTTTAAAATATTCTTGTTGATAACGCTGGTTGTATATCCTATATCTATTTAAAATCTTATTATTTGTATAGTAACTGCAACTATGGTTAATTGGGGTCTGGAGGCGGTATTAAAAAGTTTATTTCATTGTCCTGTCCACTACCTATGTCCATATAATCATTATGTACATCGCTACGATGCACGCTCATATGAGAATTCCTAGTCCTATTTGAATTTGTCCTTCCCTCTTGATGGTTATTGTTACTGTTACAATTATTATATTCATGATTCCTATTATAGTCCGATCTCGTATTTCTTTCTGCGCCTTGAGTTCTTTCGTTTGTATACTTTGAGTCGGATTCTATATGGGCCCTAATAGTGCCATCAATCTTATCCAACATAATATCTACAAGATCCCTATCGACATTTTCAGGTTTATAAATTGTCGGTTTTGAATCATCAAATGAATATAATTCGTTTAAGTCAAATTTTGCCTTTTCGAATATGTTAAATAATTCACTTAAATTACTTACTTTTACACTTCGACATCGATTGAAGATTTCTCCGTATGTCACTCTTGGTTAAAATGTAGAAATGATTTTCCGCTTTACTCCTTCCCACTGTATATCGTTTACATCCCCGATACGTCTGTTGGCTTCTCCTGTTATTTTCTCATTTATGATTATTTGCAATCCGTAACTAGTTAGCTGGTCATTCCCCACACAAAATCCGAGAGTGCATTCACCGGATTTAATAAAAGACACCACATTCTGCCTATCTTCCAGTGGTTTTAACCTACGAAATTGGTCCAAAATGCCCTTCGGTTGTAGCCTTAATTGCAATTGCTGTTGTTGCTGCTGTTGTTGTTGCTGTTATTTTAAGTGCTGTTGCTGTTGTTCTGTAATTTTTTCTCTTGTCGCAGCACCGCTTCCAATTCATAGATTTTTTGCTGCAATTCCTTCATATTTTCCTGTTTTAACTGTCTGTTTTTGTCGAAAAATTTTTTCGGTTTATAGCCGACAGTGGTTTGTCATTAATATTTTCTTGTTTTAACAAAACACAGTGTTTAATTTGAGTTGTTAAATCAGTTGGTTTTTATTTTGTTCTTGTGAAATTTTTAAAATTCTGCTGTATTTATATTTTAAAGTTTTTAATGATTAACATTTTTGTATTTCACTGTTTTTAATCAGATGTATCTTATTTTGTACATGTAAAATTTGTCAAATTTTGGTGTATTTATATTTAAAAATTTTTTTTTCTGTTTCACTGTTTTTAATTTGAAAGTTATTAAATTAGTTGTATTTTATTTTGTAAGTTTAAAATTTTTTAAATTAATATTTATTTTAGTAGTATATTTGTGTACCTTCTAGCCCACTTTTCTAGTACATTTTGATGCATCGAGCCCTTTTAGGTTGGCAACACTGTTTTTTACGGCTGGCAACACTATTTTTCAAAAAAAGTCACGAACCTAAATGCATTTGTCGTACATTTTAACTTGGCAGCACTTTTGTTATTCCGTTAAGTTTGAATTTTCCCGTTATTTAGCATTATTTTAACAGATTCATCAACGTTTTTTTCTCATTATTTAGCAGATTCCCGACCTTTTGCCCATTATTTAGCAGATTCGTAACTCTTCCCGTTATTTTAGCGTTATTTTATCAGATTCGTAGCCCTTTTCCTGTTATTTATTAATATATTTGGTAGAGGTGACATTATGATTTATTGAAGCTTAAAAAGACACTATACATTTTTTTTATTAAAAAAAAGTTACCAGGTAAATAAAAGTTGTATTTATTTGCAGTTGACAGCACTTTTTTTTAGTAAGCAGAACCGCTATGTGCTCATCAAGTTCTTTTAGGGTGGCAACACTTGTTTTTTGGCTGGCAACACTATTTTTTAACAAAGTCACAATCCTAAATGTAGTTTTTCATTCAGATTTGAATCGCCCTCTGACTATTATTATTCAAGTTCAGAAACCTAAATGCGGTTTTTCATGCAGTTTGACAGTTTTCATACTATTTGAATCGCTCACTAACTATTATTATTCACCTTGTAGAACAAACCAAAAGCTTACATTAAAATTGTTTACTAACAAAAACTCACACCCATATTCGTTTTACTTATAGGTAGCAATACCTATTAGTCATGTTAAATTTACCAATGTTTAGCAAAAAAATTAAAGGCATAACTTTTTTCGAATTCATAATGTTCTTGACAACATAATGATTTATTGGTGCCTAAAAAGACACTATACATTTTTTATTCAAAAAAAGTTACCAGATAAGGAAAAATGTGAATTTATTTGCTATTGGCAGCACTTTTTTCATTCTTTTTTTATTAAAGAGCTGTACGCAGCTTGTTAAGGAATCTTAACAGAAAATTTTCATATATTTCTTAAAGAAATAAAAAGCACAAAAGTACCTTTCAGTGCAACGCTAGCAATCAGCTGTTTTCTGTCAATTATTAAGAATTGTGAAATTGAAAACAAATCAATTCATTTTGCTGAGATGGACTACTATTTGTAAGTAATAAATTATTTTATAAAATGATTTTACTCATAAATAAAGGAATGTTTTCATTCAGGGAAGATATGGCATTCTTCTGCGAATGCGGAGTTATATTAGCAGGCATGAAAACGCAAGAGATACAGGGTTAATCCATACCTTTCATTGCGGAGTACCAACTGAAAAATAATTTTTAATTTTTTAGCATATTACATTTTGTGTATGCTTACCTCTGCTGTCAAAATTCCGTTCAGAAAGAACGAAAAATTTGATAATCCTGCTCAAAGCCTGGGTTGCCTAACTTAATTTACGTCAAAAAAAGAGTAGTAAAAACAATACTACTTTTTTAAAAAGCTGCAGACTATCAACAGAAATTCTTTGACAGAAAAATTCCTTAAGCATTTCTGAAGCGTTTTTTTATATGAAGTTTTTGATTCCTTAGCAAGCTGCATACAGGCCTTAACTGTTTTATTTGAAATTACAATTTTTACATTTAGATATATTATAGTAGACATGTTAACATAGAATTCTATTTTCGTTTATATAATTCGTTTATATATTTTTTAGTAAGTAGAACCGCTGAGTTCGCTGTCTGTTTAGCAAAATCACAAGTCTTTTTATTAAAACAAGTTTTTTTTTGTTATAATTTTGTTTTATGTTATTTTATTTACAAAAAAATATTTTTAAAAATACTTATTATTAATACATCATTTAAAAATAAGGAGGGCAAAATTTATTTAATTTTTTTTCATACAGTTTTAATTTTATTTTATTTTTTTTTTTTTTTTTTGAAATATTAACGATTTTCAATCATTTTTTCGTATTAAAGTTTTAATATATTTAATTTTTTCTTAGAAAAGATTCTTTTTTAATAGTTTAAGTTTTTCGTTTATAGAGTTATATGGTTTTATTAAACCTATAAGTAATTCAATGAAAAAATTTATCATATTGAAATTTTTATTTCAAAATATTTTTGAAATCATATTTCACATAATCAAATTTTTTAACTATTTTTTATTTTCAAACAGCTTTCAGTTAGTTACTATAGTTCTTTTTCATTTCCAATATATTTTAGCTTCTTTATTAAGTAAAAATATATCCGTTAACTTTGAATTTAAATACATTTTATATATTCTATTTAGGTTTTTTCATTCACAAACACCATTTTTTTTAGATTTATTTGAGAAAATATTCGTTTATTCAAGTTTATATGTTCCTTTCTATTTAATTATTCCCATATATATTTTTTTTGTTTCTTATTAAGTTATATTATAACCAATTTTAATATCACTTTTCAGACCTTAATATTTATTTGCTAAATTTGTTATTACATCAGACCAAATTTTTATTTTTTTTCAAATATTATCGATCAAATCTTTATTTTTTTTTTATGTTTTCATTTTTCAGGCTTTCAATTTATAATGCAAGTTTCTAAATTTTTAGTTTTAAATTTTTAGTTAAATTTATTATAGATAGGTGTCTTTCAGCGAGTTCCTATAGTTGTTTTGTCATTAATATTTTAGTTTTTTATTCTTTTTATTATTGTTTTATTTTAGAGTTTTATAAATGGTTGTAAGAACTAGAATCGTTTATAAATTATATAATTTTATTAAAGCTAGAACTAATTCAAAGAAAAAATTTTAAACAGCACACTTACATGAAGTCACGTTTCTATGCTATTTTATATTTTTTTAAATTGATTCGCGACCAAAAAATATTCTTCGGAATATTTTGCTTTTACCGACTGCGCCAGTTAGATACTATTCTCCTTAGAGAAAAATAAAACCAAAAAATTGTATTTAAGTTTTTCTTATCTTTATTCAAAAAACCTTTTGGTTTTTGTAGCTTAAAACTATACAACAGATATCATGGGAACAACAAAAGACGGACGCTATGGTCAGCACAAATATATCTCCCATGATTTTCATATGCAGCGAAATTCCAAGTATAAAGTTCTTTATTATTTTACCTTGATTTCGTCACATAAGAACATGTTGATTTTATGTTAAAGTGTAGGAACATAACTCGCATGTTGCCAAAAAATTATAGCTGTATCCACTGCTAGCTTAGCACTTTCTTTTGTAAAAAAAAAACTTGCAGTATCTGTCTGTTTGGCGGTAGTTTGTCTCCAGATATCAGGTGTGATACATGTCCAATTGATTCCGCGGAGCGCAATTTATCACTGGATCGAGTAACCATCATGGATATAGTCGATGGTAACTCAGAAGCTGATGTAGATGGTAAATTCGACATCGAAACAACAATTTATATTTAATTACTTAGATATGTATAACGTCCTATATATAGGATGGCAAGTGTTCAGAATAAACTGCTTGTTTGTTTGTAAGACACTGTTTTCTATTTCAAAATATGATCTCTTAATAGCTAACAAGTCAAATAGTAAATTAAAGAGAGAGCGAGAAAGGACTATGTAGGGGTGGGTTTCCTTATCACCAACCATCCACTCAAACATATAAGACCGTCAATACAATTAGGCAGACGAACATATGTTTGGTTGTTGTTGTAGGCAAAAAAGTAACGGGACACAGTTACAACAAAAAACAAAGAAAGAAAGAGAATGCGCAAAAGGTGATAAGTTACTCAGCATGCATGTGCACATTGTGCATGCCATGTCAGCTACAACATTCAATTGACGTTAAATTCAAACGAAAAGTTGTAACTTTTTTGTTTCTCTAACGATTTTGATCATTTATGGCTTGTTGGAATAGTTATCAAAAAAAAAATATATATTTTTATTTGCTTTGAACTTTGCAATGAACTTTGTGCAGACCTTAGCGTTATCCGATCGGCCCAAATTTTTTATTGGAGGCTTGTAGGACAAATGGAAACTTTTTCGGCCCGGCATTCAATACAAAAAAAAAAATAAATAAATGGTCTATTGTGGTTGTGTGATCAGAGGAGAGCTCCAAAGACGGTTCTACCTGCAACTGGTGTCTTGTTATGGATTTTCTGATTCCGATCCATCCATCAGATCCGGTATTTTCGGTTGATCTGATGGCCAATAGGTGGGTTCTCGGCGTGAGACTGTATGCATACTCATTTTTGAAATTGTATTAAAGAAAACACGGCCTTTAGGGGTATTAGCCCTGACCCCCCAGAATGTATGCTTGGCATTATAGTGGCAGCTGCCCAGAAAGTGAGAGCCCAATGATATAAAAAAATTTGTGTAGTTCTCCTCCGTTATTGTGAAGCATGCAAATATGAATTTTTATATTTCCAAACAATTGATATTGGGTATATATTTCAGTCCTCATGGGCCAACATAACTTCCTACTTGTTTTCTTTTTTTTAATTAATTCTATCTTTGTATATTAAAATTAACCTATTATTTGCTAATGTAAAATGTAATTTGTAATGTAATAACTTGAAACTTGAAATATCGGATAATTTTTAAGCTCTCAAGACATTGCAAAGTATGATCCCCTTACTTTGACTTTGGATATTCTAACGCCGCACAGTGGACCATTTGACGAGAAGGCGGTCAAAAATCTATAACTTTTGATTGGATTGGAATTTTGATATGCGGTTTTTTTGTTTGGTAGGTGAGACTTTAGCCTTTAAGTTTTGCTATAAAACGTAATTCTCGACCGAAAATAAAAAAAGTTACAGAGGGTTTAAAATACATTTTCATTTGTAGTTGTATTTTAGTACAAAAGTGAAGTTATAATATATTTAATATATTTTTGAATCGTGATCGCCATATAATATATTTATGTTGTTATAGTCAAGTTTTCATCTAATTCTGGGGAAAACCTGCCGACTAGTTTTAAAAATTAAAAAAGTTTTTTAAAGTTAGGGCAGGTTTGCCTACCAACTGTCAGAGCACCAATTCCTCTGTTCTCCAACAGTGGTCTTTATTTTATACTATTTTTGTGCTAATTCAGCACTTAATGTTTTTGGTTTTTATTATTTACAATTTTAAATACTTTCTTATACATACATAAAAGTAAAAATAAAATTCAAATAAAATCAAAATCAATAAAAGTAAAACAAAAAAAATAAGTTCAAATAAAATATTTAGTTCTAAAAATGTGTTTATTAATAAAGATTTTGTAAACAAAATTTGTACTTGAACTTGAAAAAAAAAAAAAAAACAATGAGTGGCCTTCATGAAAAGTGTCATTTTTCACTTTCGGATTTAAAGGATAAACATTGTATTTGAGCTAAACATTGTATTCGAGTAGCAACAAAGTGTGTCATCAATTTTTTTTGTGGATTTATATTTCATACATATTATTTTGAATTTGAGTTTTTTTTTTGTTAGCAACAGAAATTGTCATAAACGGAGATTGCATTAAAAAGTTTGATGAACTTTTTATTATATGAATTATTTGAAATTGTAGTAAAAAAAGTTGATGTACTTTTTATTAAATAGTAATTATTAAAAGTATGGTGTAAGTAGATTTGGTGGATCTCTACACCATCGTCCTCAAGATTGAAAATTACGGGGCTAGAAAAATTTATATGAATTTTGAGAGTTCTGTGATTTTCAAAAGGAAAGTGTGTTTCCAAAAAATTGTTTTTGTTCAAGTCCAAGTTAATATAATTTTAAGCTAAAGAAATTACTATCCATAATTAGTTTTTGTGATTGTATACATATTTCTTAAATTAAATTCTTAGCATTAGTTTTTGTTTTTATTAAGATTGTATTTTTTAAATATATTGTTATGATATTCCTTAAATTTATTATTAATCTTAATTACAGAATTGACTCCTTTGCATTAGTTTTTTTTTTAATTAGGATTGTATTTTTTAAATATATTGTTATGATATTCCTTAAATTTATTATTAATCTTAATTACAGAATTGACTCCTTTACGTTCAATTATAGGGTAAGGGCCATGATATGGACTCTGTTGTTTTCTCCTAGTTTCTAACTTAACGTATACTAAATCTCCTACTTCTAGGTCAGATTCCTTACTATTCTTGTCATAATCTAGTTTTCTTTTTAGTTTTGTCATATGTATTCGTTCTCGTGCTTTAAGTAGTGATTCCCGTAGTCTTATTTTCATTTCGTTTGCATAGTTGTCTAAATTGTAAATTGGCCTATTATCCTCAACTATGTCATTTGCAAACGTGGAATTTTTCCATATACTAGTTCATAAGGGCTGTATTTGGTATCCACATTTGGTGTGCTATTATATGCAAATGCATAGTACAAAATATATTTGTCCCATTCATTATTTTCAACGAAATTTAACAAAAACTCATTCAAAACTCTATGATTTCGTTCGAGTGCTCCTATTGTCTGATGGTGGTAGGGTGTTGAGAAAATCTGTTCTACTTTCAACATTTGGCAAATATTTTCAAGCAGTTCATTTTTAAATTCAGTTCCTCTGTCCGATTTTAGTGTCTTAAAAAGTCCGTATTTAAGTATTACTTGGTCTACTAATGCTTTTGCGATTGATACCGCCTCTTTTGTTTCCATTGGATGTAGTATGACGTATTTTGTTAATTCGCACTGTACTGTCAAAATATATTTATAGCCATTAGATATTCGTAAGGGTCCTACCGTATCTATACTTAATGTTTCAAAACTTGTACCAGGTGTGTCAGTTATCGTCATTTTTTCTTTGGTGTATATTATTTGCTTATTCTTTGTGCACTCACAACAATTTATTATATATTTTTTAACCATTTTATTCATGTTTTTCCAAACGAATCTTTGTTTTAGTTTCAATAAAGTTTTTCTGATGCCTAAATGTCCTCCTATTGGTGTATTGAGATACTCTTCAGTTAAATTTTTCATAATTGACTCTTCTTTAATTTTTGTTGGGGCTTTGTATATTATTATCTTTAAAGGTTCTAAATTCCTTTTTATTCTTTCCATTTGCAATTTATTATAGATTTTCTTAAATTCTTCTATGGGCATGCCTCTTAATATATCATTTTGTTCTAGCGCTAGCTTCACTATATTCCTATCAGTCATTTTTGATGATAGCTTCTCGACGATCGAAACGAATTTCGCGTGATTATCGCTATATCTAACTGTTACCCATCTTTTATTTATCTCAATTTTGGTACCTTTATTATTTTCTTCTATAAATCTTAAATTTTTCATATTCCTGATATCAGATATGGACGTACATTCCCAAATGTGAAGTTGATCAGGCTTCGAATGAGAATCGTATTTCTCCGTGTCTGCCTTGTTCTCGTTGGCTGACATTCCCCTTGTTATTGCAAACATTCTTCTTGAGTCATCACAATTTGTCGGTATCATACTCTTGAGTATGTCCGAATCTATTTTTATTCTTGACAATGCATCGGCATTTGTATTAATTTTTCCTTGTTTGTAGATTATGTCAAAATTATAATCTGACAAATCTATTCTTATCCTTGTCATCTTTGATGAAGGATTTTTATGCGTAAATAATGCTACTAGGGGTCTGTGGTCCGTCACCACGATAAATTTCCTGCCATATAAATATGGTCTAAAAAAATTAATTCCCCAATGAATGGCTAGTAGCTCTTTTTCTATTACTGGCTTGTTTATATCGTGTTTTGCCAGTGTTTTACTTGCATAGGATATTGGCAAGTCTTTTCCTATGTCACCTTGGCTTAAGATTGCACCGATTGCGAAGTCAGATGCATCAAATGTGAGTACGAATGGTTGTTCAAAATTTGGATACTGTAATATAGGTGGGTTAATTAATTTTCCTTGTAAGAGTTCAAATGTCTTTTGACATTCTTCTGTCCTTTCGAATGTCTGTCCTTTTTTCACCAGATTATTGAGACATTTTGTGGTTTGAGCGAAGTTTTTAATAAATCGTCTGTAGTAATTACAAAAAGCTACGAATTTTCTCACTTCGTCACTATTTCTCGGGACGGGGTATTTTTTTATTGTTTCAAATTTGGAAGGGTCTGTTTTTATACCTTCATTAGTAATTAAATGTCCTAAATATACGACTTCTGATTTTAAAAATACGCATTTGCTTGCATTTAATTTTAAATTGTATTTTCTTGGTCTGTCAAAGACTGTTATTAAATTGTCATTATGGTGTTTTAGACTACAACCAAATACTATTATATCGTCGACATACAAAAATGCATGGCTATCCAAACCACTCAAGGCAATTGTAAGCATTCTTTGAAAGCTGTTGCTTGAAATTTTGAATCCGAACGGTAAACGTTTAAATTGAAAATGTCCTTTGTTAGTTGAAAATGCAGTCAGAGGTCTAGAGTCTTCATGTAACGGTATTTGATGGAAAGAGCTCGTCATGTCGAGTGTTGAAAAGTATTTTGCTCGGCCTAGTAAATCTAGTACGTCCTCCAAACGGGTTAGGGGGAAGCGGTCGCTTACCAACTTCTTATTTAGTTGCCTATAGTCCACTACTAGTCAGTGTCTATTAAATTGTCTACTTGCTCGTCTATTTCTTCAAGCTGAGAATTCGGTAGCCTATAATTTTTTATGTACACAGGATTTGTGTCATTTACACTTAAATGTTGAGTATAAAAATTGTTTGCTGTCAATACTTCTCCTTCGATATGAAAAATGTCCGGATATTGTTCAAAAATTGCGTATAACGAGTCCTTTGCTTCTTTGTCTTTTGAATCCAAATTTAAAATGTTAATCAATTCTTCAAAACGTTCCCTGTCAGAATTGTCCTTCTTCTTATTTTTAATTAAGTAATAGTTATGTAATGGCTCAGTTTCTAATTTTAACTTTTTAATTCTTATTTCTTTGTCATTTACATTAAGTAGTCTTATGTGGGCAAATCCGTCTTTGGGTGCTTTTGAATTTCCCAAAAATACTCCTTCTTGCACTTCTTTATTTAACACAACGCTGTCTTCAGCCAGATCCATTTTTATATGGTGAATTATTTCTGATCTTGCAGGAATAATTATCTCAGAAAATTCTGACAAGTCTGAGTAAATTGGTAAAACGATCTCTTCAGCATTGACAATAACTGTTATAGCGCAGGTTTCTAAATCATTTTGCATAAGCAATTTTTTAAAAAATCTTGTCTTAGTATTCCGTCAGTCTGTATGGAAATTTGCTATCCACGATATTAAAATTTTGAATGTACGAATTTTCACCTAAATCTAAATTTAAATCAATTACACCTTGTGAATAAATTATTTCGTCCGATATGCCTGTAAGTTTGCATTTTTCTTGATTGTTAAATTACAAATCACCATTAAGATTTTTTGTTTTTATTACTGACACGTCCGCACCTGTGTCTACTATAAAGGTAAGATTCCTATTAGCATCTTTACATCTTAGAGAAATTATATATGTTGCATTATTTGAAATTCTATAAATTTTTATTCCTGGATACCCGGGGATTGACTCTAGTGCGCATGTCCTTCCTCCGGGCCAAACTCGTTTCCCTCTCGAATAACTCGAATTCTATTATTATTATTTGTACTGTAATTATTATGTTGGTTACCACGATAATTGTTATTTCCACGATAATTATTTTGTCCTCGATTGTTATTGTAATTTCCGCGATTGCTATTGTTCCCGGAATAGTAGTTATTGTTCCCACGGTTATTGTTTTGTCCACTGTAATTATTATTTTTACGAAAATTTCCTAAATTGTTTCCACGTTTAAAATTTTGTCTCGAAAAATTTTCATATTTTCCATTGTTGTTTAAAGAATGATTGTTATTGTTGTTATAATTTTCACGGTTATTATTATTGCCATAGCCTCTGTGGTTATTTCGTCCTCTAAAATTGGTTTGTCTAAAATTGTTTTGTTGATAATACATTAATTGTCCTGAGGTACAATTAGTCTTCTCTAGTTCCTTTGCAATACTTATTGCTTCATTCAGCGTTTTAGGCTGTGCTATACAAATTGCCTGTTTTAAGGTATCGTTTAGATTGTTCTTAAAAATGGTCAAACTATAGTTTTGATTTGTTCTGACTATATCGTCTTTCCGTTCTGTTGTCACTGTTCCTTCCAGTTGTGAAATTTGTAACAAGTTTAATTCGGATATTAAGTTTAATATATTATCACTGAATGTGGTGACATTTTGGTTTCTCTGTGTGTAACCATTGAGTTTTGAATAAATTTCTGGAATTGTCAAAGGACTTTTGTATAACTTTGTTAGTTCATATTTCAATTTGTCAAAATTATCAATTGGTTCCAGTATTCCAATTGCTGTTTTAACCTTATTGTCTAATTTTACCTCTCTTATGAATTCTATAAAAGTTTTTTTTTGCATTTTCAAGTTATTATACATGAGCTCAGTGATTTTTAAAAATGAATTTAGCTCCTTGTAGTTTCCAGTGAATTCTGGGACTACTTTTAAACTAGTAATTATGTCAAATTCCGCCATGGTTTTTGTTACGTTTTGCATATTGCTTGAATTACTATGTTCGTTACTTTCTGTTCTTCTAATTTGGTTCTTATTTCCGTGTACAATTTTTGAAATTTTGTTTTAAGTGTCGTCAGTTGTATATAGTCAATGTCAGGTGATTCTTCTAATGCCTCAAATTGTGTTTTTAACTGTTCTACCTCTTTTAGTTTCTGTAAAACTGTATCTAGTTTGTATTTCTTTGTACCTGTTTTTTAAAATTTTCTAATATACTTGACAGAGTCCTTACAATTTTTTCAAATTCTTCCATAAGTGTACTATTTTATATATTTTAACTTTTGTATATAAAAAAAATTTTGTTTTAAGACTTAATAATTAATTTATTATTTTAATTAAACATATGTAATTCTTAGTGAAATATTATGAGTTAAAAGATTTTAATTTTTTTTTTTTTTTTTTTATACCGCAACTCTCGTTATGTGCAACTCCTCGATTAACGCAACATCGTTATTAAAAGCATTGTAGACTCAGTCAACGCAACTTTTAAAACAATTTTCCTCTGTTAATGCAACTATTTTTTTTTTCTTTTTTTCTATACCAACTAAGTTGTTTTGTCGTTATTTTACCGTTTTTCTCGGAACACACACAGTATGAAATACAGAAAAAAGTTTTAGTCTTGTTTCTAATCAGTTTCATAAAAAACATATCGCGATCAGTTGCATAATAAAAGCGTATAAAAATGCCAAAGACGACAAAGTGTAGTAAACTCTCAATTAAACAAAAAAGTGAAATTTTGAATAAGCTTGAAAAAAGCGTATCGGTGAAAGCACTATGCCAGGAATACAATGTACGTATATCAACAATAACCAGAATAAAGCAAAACAAATCAAAATTAATTAAATTTGTTTCAAATGCTGAATCCGGCCCAGGAAATCAAGCAGTAATTAGAGTCTGTGAAAATCCAAGAATGGAAAAAGCCCTATATGAATGGTTTTTAAAACAAAGAGAACGAAATTTGCAGGTTTCTGCAGAGATCTTAAACAAAGAGAACGAAATTTGCCGGTTTCTGCAGAGATCTTAAAGTTGAAGGCCATTCAGCTGCATAAAAAAATTCAAGAAAAACCTGGTAATTTCCATGCAAGCAAAGGATGGTGTTCAAATTTTAAAAAACGTCATGGTATTCGGATGCTTAAAATTTGTGTTGAAAAGCTCTTAAATAAACCAACACTTATCGAGCCATTTTTGCAAAAGTTTCATGACAAAGTATTAGAGCTTAATATAACACCGGACCAAATCTATAATGCAGATGAGTCTGGATTATTTCATAAAATAATGCCAAATAGAACACTTGTAAGCTTTAATGAGTCATTTGCACCGGGTCGAAAAGTTATCAAGGAACGCATAACTGCTCCAACGCATCTGGTTTGCACAAAGTTAAAATGTTTGTAACCGGTAAATCATTTAAACCTCGAGCTTTCAAAGGTTTTGAAAACAATCCTGCTATCTATAATGCTAACAAAAATGGTTTCATGATACGTTTGTTCAAATTTAAAAAAAAATAGAAAATAAATTTTTATTTTTAGGTCAAGTCATTTCTTCAATCCAAAGGTCTTCAAAAGACGGCATTATTGCTACTGGATAATGCACAATGCCATCCAAATGATGGCGAGTTAAAAAGTGACGATGGTTTGATAACAGTCATGTGTTTTCCACCAAATTGTACAGCAGTTATAAGAAAAGCCTCTTAGCACATTTAATTGGAAGTAAAGGCTCAAATATTGAAGAAAAAAATCAAAGCTTTTTCCTTACGTGATATTATAAAGAAGTGCTGGAAAAAGATTATGTATCCTAAGAATAACTGGAGAGATGAAGATAATTTACCACTTAGTTTAATAAAAGCGGAAGCCGTCAGAGAAAATGTGTTGATGCTGTCTGTCTCAGACTATTTTCGAGAAATTATGCCAGAAGAAATAATTTCTAATGTTAAAATTCATGAATGGGTATTTGAAAACGTTGAAAACGGCTCAAATTTTTATGGTGAAGATGTAGATGAAGTGCAAGAAATCGATAGCTCAGATGACAATGTTGTTGAAATTCCAAAACATTCAAGAATTACCTACCAGATTGCTATTGAGTCCTATAACAATTGCATTCAATGGGCTGAAGAAAATGGAATGGATCTTAAGAATATTCCTATGCTTCAAAATCATCGTGAAAATGCTGTGCGGGGACACATATCTATCAAAAAACACAATCAAAAATATGTGATTTTATTAAAAGTAAATACAAATTATCTTTCCACTTTATATACATATTTTGGTATAAAGTTAGTATATTTTCGTTGCATTCGATCTCCTAACAGAATAACTATGTATGTATGTACATATGAATATGAACTAATATGAATTTTTTAAGTTTCTTTTTTTTTAATAAAACGTTTAAAAACTACTAAATTGACAGTGTTTATTAATACAAATAAAAATGATTTCAAAAACGCATCAGAGTGAGTGTAATATACATACAAATTGTTTAACTCAGTTTGCGCAACAACCGCGTTTATTGCAACTACCCGAATTTCAATTAGTTGCGGTAATCGAGTTTATACTGTATTTCCCTGCTCCTATTAAGGTGCTTATGTAAATAAGCTTTGTAGTATTTATTTATTTTGTTGAAAAAATATAGGAGTGCAATAAATATAATGAATAAAAAAATTACATCTTGTGTTATTATCTTATTGTCCAAAATGCTGTTGCTGTTGTTGTTGGCTGCAGTTTGGTTGATTATGATCTCCTGTTTTTTATCGCTGCTCCACCAGTTCCCCATATGCAAATTTTTTTGTTTCTTCTATCTTATGCCAAATGTTTTCGCTTCTTTCGTGTTGTTTTGCTTTGAGCTCGGTTTTTAATAGACTTATGGTTTGCTCAGCTGCCAATGCTTTTGAAAAGCAATTTCCACCAGTTTTATTGTTTGATGCCCTCTGGATTGCTTTTAGCTTTGCCTTCTCCACTCTAAGCCTCTTTTTATAGCCGCCTCTAGTTTTAGGTTTCAAGTTCTCTTTGGGTATAGCCGTCAGATGATTTTCTTTATTGCGCGCCAATCTGTTGTAGTATTCGTCCTTGGTGAGTGCCTTTGGACCTTCCATAAGATTTCTTCTTTAGTAGTCTACTGTAGTGGAATGTCAATATGTTCAGCTGTGTTCCAATCAGGATACTTCGGATAGTTTTCAAAATTAAATTTTCAGGATAGGATGTAAAATTTTTTTCACCAAATAGCCATCAGAGTTCCAGGATACGCAGGATCAGGATCGCCATGTAATATATTTAACATATTTTTGAATCGTGATCGCCATATAATATATTTATGTAGTTATAGTCAAGTTTTCATCTAATTCTGGGGCAAACCTGCCGACAAGTTTTAGAGTTTAATCCTTTTAAAAATTAAACAAGTTTTTTAAAGTTAGGGCAAGTTTGCCTACCAACTGTCAGAGCACCAAATCCTCTGTTCTCCAACAGTGGTCTTTATTTTATACTATTTTTGTGCTAATTCAGCACTTAATGTTTTTGGTTTTTATTATTTACAATTTTAAATACTTTCATATACATATATAAAAGTAAAAATCAAATTCAAATAAAATCAAAATCAATAAAAGTAAAACAAAAAAAATAAGTTCAAAAAAATATTTAGTTTTAAAAATGTGTTTATTAATAAAGATGGTGTAAACAAAATTTGTACATGAATTTGAAAAAAAAAGAAACCATGAGTGGCCTTCATGAAAAGTGTCATTTTTCACTTTCGGTAATTAAAGGCTAAACATTGTATTTGAGCTAAACATTGTATTCGAGTAGCAACAAAGTGTGCCATCAATTTTTTTTGTGGATTTATATTTCATACATATTATTTTGAATTTAAGTTTTTTTTTTTGTTAGCATAAGAAATTGTCATAAACGGAGATTGCATTAAAAAGTTTGATGAACTTTTTATTATGTGAATTATTTGAAATTGCAGTAAAAAAAAGTTGATGCACTTTTTATTAAATAGTAATTATTAAAAGTATGGTGTAAGTAGATTTGGTGGATCTCTACAAAGTGTTAAAAGGTAAAAAAGGTTTTTTTTAATATAATGTCTTATTTTTTCAGTTAATTTTACAACTAATACTTTTTAACAATTTTTTAAGTTAATTGTTTCAGAAAATGCCAAACTTTGGCCCCCGTAAACTTTTTAGTCCTAATGTGCACAAGGGCCAAAGGTTGTTTTTTTTTTTTTTTTTTGAAAGATCCCGAGTTAAAATATAATTTATTAAGCAGCGAACGTAAAAAATACCTTATATTGGTTCAAGATAGAGAAGTTTCAATGAAAAACTCGTATGTTTTTGCTTTAGTTAAATTTTTTTTATTGTCTTTTTTAATATTTCTATATCAATTTTTATGCTAAATTTATGAAATATAACAATTTTTATTGTAAATTTACAAAATATATAAATTTTTAAATCAAGAAAATTTTTTAACTATATAAAAAAAGTAACTTATTGTTAGTGTAATGAAAAAGTACTTTAAATCAACCAATTTTAGTAAAAATTTCTTCTAAATAGCCTTGATTTTCATCTTCTAGAAGTTGTTTAGCTTCTTCGTCTAATTCAATAGACGAATGTTGGACATATATGGATCTGAAGTGCACAACAAAATAGTGATAAGGTCTTCATTAGTACAACATCTGGACATTTTCCTTGTGTTGTGCTCGCGAAAGAATCTGTAGTTTTTGTTCCTTTTTTCTTGCGCTTCTTCAGATAGATCTCCTATTGGTAGCATATTGTTTTGAATTATTTGTTACCCATGGTACAAAATTTTATGAACTGTGGATGGCATATATCTCCAAGAGTATTTTTCATTATAAAGTATAGCTGTTTCATTGGCGTACTCACCAAATTTTTTTTGCATTTATCTTTCTGCTGCATGCTAGAACTTGTAATATGATTTTGAATCGTCTTATTAATTCATGATCTACACCTGTGATAGATGTTGCAGTTTCCGGATCGGAAAAAATCTCCTTGCAGTATTTCCATCATTTGTGTTTTCTTCCCCTTGTTTTGGTTGGTCGATTACGAGGCCTAGCTGTAGATATTTTTGTTGATTTTTTTTTTTGCTTTCTGTTTTCTTCATTTTCTTTGTTTTTTTCTTACTGTTTCGCCTAACGGACCAAATTCCAAATCATAACCCAATTTAAGAATATGCTCCATGAAACGTATTCTAGCATGAAGAGGGGACATTCCAAATTCGTAGGCTTCCTTAAAACTATCGTCTTCTGGTGGGGGTTGGCTTAATTGACTTGATGTCTTTTGGCATATAATGCAGCTTGACGTTGACTTTGTTCCAGTTAAAGCTTGTGCAACTTTTCCATCAATCATTCTGAGACACATTTTAAAATGTACTTCAATGTCTTGGTCATCAAATTTAAATATTACTGGTTGAAGTTCCTTAATTTGATCTTTTATTTTTTGAACTTCTTCAGTTATGACAACGTTGGTTTCCTTTTTGAATGCAAATTTTATTGGTCTGCAATACTTTGTTGAAGAAGGAATTTCATTTTTCCATGTATCAATTTCTGTTGCTCTACTGGTTGACGGCTCTTAAGACGTTATACCTTTTTGTTAAGCGCAATGGAACGAAATATACCATAAATAAATTAGCATCTGATGAATTTTCGGCATTAGAAATTAAAGTAATGCTGCCATTACCAATTTTTTTTAAATGATCAGTATCAAGCGTATTTAGCTATCGTTCTGCAATATGTTCAAGGAGATCTTGCAATTTTATTTCTGCTGATGTTGAAGTGACACTAATAGCAGATTGTGAAGGTAAGCATTCTTTTTTGGCAGAAACTAAATCTCGATACTCTGGAAAAATCCCACAATTCTTTTCATTGGTTCGCTTCCGCAATTCCTTATATTGATTTTTGGTCAATTTCAAATCCAAAAATAGGGCGAACGCTTCTTCCGGCGTAAATTTCTTATCTTCAATTAGTGTAGGAATGCTTTTCAAAATCGCCTTGGGCTCGCTTCTACTATTTTTTCAATTATTTCAATTTAATTTTTTTATTTTGGGTTGGTTGAATTTGGTGCAAAGATGAATCCTTAATAATTCTTTGAGAAATTTCTTCATTGATATTCTCCAGCTTGCGCCTTCGAGATCTTTCACTACATCCGTCAATTGGTTTTGCTCGTCGACCCTTTTTTCCACTTTCGTTGGCAGTTGTAGATGCACTCTCAAAAATAAGTTCCTTTATTAACCTGTCTTGGTAACGTTTGTACATCTTTGACTTGCTATGAGAGCATTCAATGTACCGCCTTTTCAAATTCGATGCAAAATTAGTAATTTTTCCTTGGTGCATTTCAATGTCTTCTAGGTTACAATTCTTAAAGAAGTCGTTGCTCACTATGTGCAAAATTACATCGTCTACATCATTTCGTTGAAAATAAATATCTGCCAGATCTCTGTAACAGTACTTAGCCATTGCACAAATTGTAATGAATAATAATAATTGTGGAAACATTATTATAAGAACTCTTTCTTGCAATTATGTAAAATAAAAATTTTTATCTTTTATTACCACTTTTAGAAGCATAAAAAACCCACACCCTAACCCCTTTTAAAAGGTGAAGCATACCTCCTCATATCTTAAATTGTTTCCCATTTTGTCAGGTATTTAAACTATATAACTGTAATTCAGAGTATTAAATTTTTTGAAAGATACCTATGTAAATGTACCTGTAACAATTAAGCGCATTATATCTCAACCCTTTTTTATAAGTATACAACAACTCCTGACAACTCTACCGACACGCAAAACAATACACCGCGGTGCTCCGGTACGACCAACTTTTGTATTCATGACACTCGGACGGACGGACGGACATCGTTTAATCGACTCAGAAAGTGTTTTTGAGTCGATCCGTTTAATAAAAGATGGATAAAGGTCCAATATTTTTGGCAGTTACAAACATCACCTCAAACTTAATATATCCTAACCACATAGTGGACAACTTTTGTATTCATAAATTTTGCAGAAAATATCTAACCTTGGGTCAGAAAAATTGTTCTGGTGCACACGGGCGGAAACTGGCGGGTGTATAATGGGATAAAGGAGCATAGGGGACGGTTCGGACCATAGAAGAGTTCAAGATTTTTAAAAATTTTTTATTTTAAATTTCGGAATGACTCAGTGATTTTACATTTTTAATGTTAATAGTATGTAAGCCACAAAATTATACAAAATTTATTTCACTTCAAAATCTTTTAAATCAAAAAAGTCACAGTCATTCAAAAATAAAAATTTACAAAGAAATTTTTAATTTTAGCAAAATACTGAGAAAGCCCATTTTCGAAGACCCTGTTCGCTGTGATATAGTTGATAAAGAGTCGCAATTTTTTGACTCCCGAGGTTTACTAGTATTTACTTTCAAATGAATAACATAACTTTAAAATCGGTAACAAAAAAAAAAAAAATGATTTTTGGCCGCCTTCTCAAAATATGGTCCACTGTGCGCCGGATGTTTAAAAACCTATAGTTTCTTACTATAATAATAAAAAAATAATGCAATTGCTCAGATAGAAGATAATTCATTCTATAAAAAACCTCGTTGTGTTTATAAAAAATAAATAAAAAAGAAATTATAATAAACACTGGTCAAAACGAAAATCAATTAACTTTAACTTTATCTATATTATAATTTAAAGGTTAAGTATCGGCAACTGTCTGGAAATGGTGACTTTACCCACATTGGTTATTTTTATTGGGTTTAAGACACTTGGGGAGAGTATCAAAGAGAAAGTATCAAAGAATTTAACACGCTTTTATAATTTATTTTATAATTTGTCCCATCGAAGTGCCTGTACTTTTATTTTTGTCTCTCTTTTGAAAATGGTGACAAAACCTAGACACAACTGTTATTCAACAATGTAAACTGATAGAAATGTTTTTAAAATATATAAGGACAACGGTATAATGAGAATCGCAAGATAAAATTTAATATTGTGTAAAAATATAGTGGCGTCAGTAACATTTTTGTTTATACTAATATCGGAAGAAATTATATCAGTAAAATACAAATTTTTATGTATCTATTTTTTTTCGGTTGTTCAGTAAAATTTTTCGATTAAGTTCGGCTAAAATTTTGAGGGCAACGAAAACTATTCGAACATCATGTTAGATTTATTCGAAAATGAATATAATACTTGTTAACAATATACTTTGTATAATTTGAATTAAAGATACTTTTGAAAATAGTATTATTTCTGTAAAATAATTTTAATAAATTTTATTCATTCTGTTATTAAGTTTGAATCAATACGTAGTATTTTCTTTGGGTTCCAATAGGTTATGGGCCCAGACCGCGAATAAACGGAATTTGCTTTAATTATTATAAATACAAAATAGAACAAAAGTGCTTATTTCCTTTATTGAATTCCTGTAATTATTTTACATGGAAATTTAAAATGCAAATGCATCTAATACAAATGGATTTATGGGGTGTTGTGGAAAACGGTCAACCAAATGCAATTACACCCGAATTTGTGATAATGGATCAAAAAGCAAGAGCAACCATTGCAACGTGTGTGGATAACTTTCAAGTTTATCTTATTATAACGCTATTATCAGCTAAAACAATGACATCCAAGTCGCATCTATTACGTGAACTGTATGACAAAAGAATGATGGAAGGTGAAAGTATGCAAGAACATATAAATAATTTGAATATTTTGAGAGCACAATTACTATAGAATGTGAGGACATAAAGGATAATTCTATGGTGGCTATTGTGTTAAATAGTTCACCCAAGTCCTTTGGGGCACTGGTAACATCAATTGAAGGTCAGCCTGAAGACTCAATCAAATTGGAATATGTTCAAGAAAACGTAGAGGTGAGTCAATAAAAGAATTTAACGTTGCTGAAAACGAAGCATTGAAACAAACAACAAATTAAATGTTTTCATTGTAATAAAATGGGACATATAAAAAAAAATTGTTTCAAGTGGAAGAAAGAATCCAGCCATGTTGCTGCAAGTGAAATATGTTTGAATGTGTGCGGTTTAAATAATGGCTGGGTTATTGATTCTGGAGCTTCCATTCATATGACAAGCAACTTTCAATTCTTTAATAAATTTGAAAAAAGAAGCCAAAGTAAAGTTTATATAGCTGATGGAAGAGCCCTTGATGCTGGAGGTTTTGGCGAAGGTGTTATTCTAGGAAAATACAATAAAATTTTACTTCAAAATGTAATATACGTTCCTGAACTTAATGGAAGCCTTATGTCAGTCAAAGCGATGACTATGAAAATATGCTGTATTACTTTTCAAGCAAGCAAATGTGTTATAATGCAGAAAAATGTGGTGTTAGCTGATGGTATACTTAAAAATAATTTATTTGTGTTATGTGAATCAAATAAAAATGAATCTTTAAAAGCTCAGTATTCATTAAAGTGTGTTCATTTATGGCATCGACGTTTAGGACATCGAAATTTAGCTGACATAAAAAAATTAGAAAAATTAGCAGATGGTGTTATTATACAAGACTGTGAGGAAAACAATTTTTGTGATGTATGTACTAAATCCAAGATGACAAGGTTGTCCTTTCCTCAAGAAACCAACAGTAAATCTAAAGAAGTACTTGAACTTGTACATTCCGATGTGTGTGGACCATTTCAAGTCAATTCGCAAACCGCAGGCATTTTTTAACGTTCATAAATGATTTTTCTCGTTATACTAAAATATACGTAATGGCAAATAAAAGTGAAGTCATATTAAAATTCGAGGAATATTTGCCTGAAGTTGAAAACTTTACAGGTTTAAAGTTAAAAACTCTTCGTTGTGATAATGGAGGTGAATTTGTAAATCCTGAAATGAAAACATATTTAAAAAATCGTGCAATAATTTTACAAACTACAGTACCTTATTGTCCGGAACAGAATGGTGTTGCTGAACGTAAAAACCGCACACTGGTAGAAATGATTAGAGTTATGCTAAATGATGCAGATTTACCTAAAATATTGTGGGCTGAATGCGTAATGCCAGCTAATTTTATTCAAAATCGATTGTCTTCTAAATCTATATTGAAAACTCCCTACGAAATTTGGTTCAACAAAAGGCCTGACTTGAGCAGTATAAGAGTGTATGGTAGTAAAGCGTATGTTCAAGTTCCAAAATGTAAACGCAGAAAACTAGATAATGTATCAATTGAAGGTGTTTTGGTTGGTTATGCTGAAAATTCTAAAGGCTACAGAATTCTGATGAAAGGAAGTAAAAAGGTAGTGATCAGTAAAGATGTACAATTTATAGAAGAGTTTGATTTTCCGAATAAAGACGTTGAACAAAATGAAGAGACTATTTCAGTTAATATTTCCAAAGAAAATACTGAAGGAATTCATAAAAAACTAACAACGAATCTGATTATGAAACTGCTGATAAAGAATTAGATGTGTTCGGAGAAAATTCGGAGATATAGAACCTAAAGAAGAGTTAGCTGAATCTACAGAAACTCAAAGTAATTTTAAGTATCTGAAAAACTTTTCAGTGCATTTTAATATATATAAAAAAATTTTAGTAAAATTAAAAAAATATTTTGTAAAATTTGTTGGAAAAAAATGTTCACCCAAAATTGTTTTTAGTTAAATAAAATAAAACACCCTGAGGATGTCTGAAAATCAGACGAAACTTCGGTGGAAAATGGAATAAAAAAGCATTTTATTCGCATTAAAAAAAAAATAATGACCAAAAAGCTCAAATAAACAATCGAACTCAAAGTAATTTTCGTCGGTCGGAAAGACTTCAAAATAGGACTCCACTTAATTATAAGCAAATTGCCAATAATGCAATTGTTAGTCGGGATGTTATTCCTTCCTATTACTTGGGAAGAAATTTTGAATTTAGCCAATCCAGATAGAGATTTCTGGATGGCTGCTGTTAAAGAAGAAATTTCTTGTTTAAATAATAATAAAACATGGACTTTAATGAAACTTCCCAAAGGAAAGAAAACGATTGGATGCAAATGAAAAGTGATAGTTTTAATAAACCAAAATATAAAGCTAGATTAGTAGCAAAAGGGTATACACAGTCTTTTGGCGAAGATTACGATGAAACATTTGCTCCAGTGGGAAAATTTGTAACGTTAAGAACATTTTTGGCGGTAAGTGCAGTTAAACATTATATTGTATTTAGATGTCAAGTCAGCTTTTTTGAATGGTTATATTCAAGAGGATATTTATATGGAACAGCCAAAAGGTTTTATCATAAAAGGAAAAGAAGATCTAGTGTGTAAACTGCAAAGATCAATTTATGGTCTTAAACAGGCAGCTAAATCCTGGTATGAAATTATTTCAAATGAAATGAAATTTATTGAAGAAACTGAGAAGCACATTATAGCTCAAACAGAAAGCAAAAAAGACTTAGTTTTGTGGAAAATATTTTCAAAAAGCATGAAAAAAATAATTTTTCCACCATTTTGCTTCCATAAGCACCACAAAAATTTTCTAAATCAATTTTTTACAAAATTTTAATTGTTACACAGGTCTCTATTTGGCTTTTACAGATTGAAAAAATATCAGTTAGTCGACGAGTTATAGCCAAAAAACCATATAAACAATATGCTGAAAATCGGCATTTGACTGCAAAGTTCGAAGGTCGATTAAAAAAAAAAAGTTAGAACTAACATAAACAAACGCCGTGATACGGGTCTTCTAATTTAGCGTCTATTTTCACCCCTCACTCTCAGAATCGACCTAACTTTTGGTAACCTGAATTTGTTCCACAGTGTAATCCTAATGAAGTTTTAGTAAATAACGGTTTTAAAGTTGGCAAAGCGGATACATGTTTATATCGAAAAATTATAAACGATGAAAGTGTTTATCTTCTTGTATATGTAGATGACATTTTAATTTGTGCCAAAAATGAATCGATTATTATTGGTATTCATAAACAATTAAATGAACATTTCGAAATTAAAGATCTCGGAGAAGTTTCATCTTATTTAGGCATCCAAATAAATCAAAATTGTAATGGAGATTTTTTGACTTCACCAAAAAGAAAAAATTGAGAAATTGATAAAAAGAAGTAAAATTAGATGATGGCAAGCTTAGTTCAATTCCAATGAATCCAGAATTTATAAAAATCTGTCATAATGATAATTTGTTACCAAATAATGAGAAATATAGATCAGTTATTGGTATGTTACTTCATATTTCCATAACTTCTAGAGATATGTCATCAGCTGTTCCGATATTATGCAGAAGAGTTGAAAACCCCAGAAAATATGATTGGGAAGCAGCAAAGAAAGTAGTATTTTATTTGAAGGCTACAATGAACAACAAATTTATAATTAAAGCAAATTCTGATCTTAAACTCAAATGTTATGTTGATGCTAATTGGGCAGGAGATCATAACGATCGAAAATCGACCAGTGGCTTTATTTTTTTTATTGGGTGGAAATGTTATTTCATGGTCTTCAAAGAAACAGTCAACAATTGCGTTATCGTCTACTGAAGCAGAGTTCATAGCTGCTTCGTATGCAGCTCAAGAGTTATTATGGATTAAACAACTTCTTGAAGATTTATTAATTTTAGTAAATACTCTGATTCCCATGTATGAAGATAATCAGAGCTGTATTAAAATTGTTGAAACAGCAAAGTTTAGTTCAAGAACAAAACATATGACGTAAAATATCATCTTCATTATTGAATTTCTGTATTGTTCTGCTGATCAACAGAATTTCAGAATTAGCAGATTTTCTTACTAAATCATTACCATTGTCAAAATTTAAAATGTTAATTAAAAATATATATTGTTGAGAAGGGCTGTTAGATTTATTCGAAAATGAATATAATACTTGTCAACAAAATACTTTGTATAATTTGAATTAAAGATACTTTTGAAAATAGTATTATTTCTGTAAAATAATTTTAATAAATTTTATTCATTCTGTTATTAAATTTGAATCAATACGTAGTATTTTCTTTGGGTTCCAATACATCAGCTTTCCGAATTGCGAGTACTTATATGTTCATGGAATCTTGTCTCATTACGGTATGATATAATGAAAGGAATATTGGGAAGTTGCTTAAGACCAACACTACAATGATTCAAACTAAATTGGAATAGACTTGTGCAAAAGGACTGCAACCCACTTAACTGTGAAAATTTTCGGCTGATAAATTAATTTTGGTTTATACTTGAACAAACCCTAAGAAAATTTCAAAAAGATGTTTAAATGAGAAAAATTTATAATATGCTGTTAAAACTAAAATTGGAAATGTTCTATATCTCGTATCGAAATCTGTTTTATTTGATCTTTATAATTCCTTGTTAATTTATTGTATTACTATAATTTTTATTATTATTAGTCATAAACAAAGTAATATATAATTTTTATTCCCGTACGCCCGTCCGTCATCCTGTCTGCCTATATGTCTATCTGTTCATGTAAATATTGTTATAGGTCGCAAATATGAGTAATATTTTGATGAAATTTTGTATTTACGCTTTTATCGTCCATAGGACGAACGCTATTGGTTGAAATCGTTGCATGTTTGACCTAGCTCCATACAAATAACACCTATCAGATCGACTAAAATTTGAGTAAGTTCGAGATTATCGCAATATATGTATAATGATAGAATTTGGTGTCTATTAAAATAAACCCTTTAGAATCATTTTTAGTCGTAGTACTCATATAAAGCTTATTCCCGATCTTCAGTTAAATATATAAAAAAAGCAAAAATAATGAATAATTGTTTTTTTAAATTTGGTTTATAAATGTTTTTGAGAATTATGACTTTATGGTCATGATCTGTCAATTTTTTGACCTAGTGTCCATATAAAAATAACTTCAGATATGAACCTTTTCAAATCTGGGGTCGAATCGTCGCATTCGTTATCGGAATTTTTCGATCGAAATTATTTTTTTATCTTCTAAAATAAAATACTAAGAGTATTTTTACTCTGTCACAGCTAACGGGTTATGGCCCATAGTTAATAGTAAAAGTGAAACGAGGTCTGACGATTGTCCGTCTTCTTTAAATAATAAACCAAAATATGGAATTTCGATTGATTTTACTCGATATCGAATGCGACGATTTGCCCCCTGCACGCCACAAGTTAATGTTAAATCACTAATATTTGGTTTATACTCATTTTATATATCCAGTTTACCTCAGAAACATTGGATGCAAAACCATTTCTCGAAACACATGCTATATGGTATTGTATAATCAGTCTAGACTGACTTTAAAAAAAAATTGTGAATAACCCCAACATTGGATATCGACAGAAAGCGAAATTATATAAATTAGGCGAATATAATATTGAATATCAAAATAATATATATTTCACTTCGTTTTGTGTCAACTAAAAATTTATTTTATTTTTCAGGTTAGATAACTTAAAAGATACTGCTAAAGAAGTAAAACGTAAGGATGGAGCTAAAAATAAACGTGATTCCAAAGTAGAACATCATCTTCCAAAATTTAGACAAAATCAAATTGAACCTGTAAGTATAGAAAATTTTTTACTACAATATTTATTTTGGTTATTTTTTACATCGAACAGAGGGAAAATACCAAAGCAGTTTTGATCATACAGTAAAAAAAAGATTAATAAAACAGTAAAACTTTTGACTAAGCAGTCACTTAATCTTTGATCAATAGTGCTTGAAGCTGGAAATCCAAATATAGGTTCAACTCAACTTTCAGGCTTTTGATATTAAACGATATACTACTCTGTGGTCAGGGTATATACCGATCGACTCAGAATCAGTTTTTTGTGCCGATTTAGAGATGTACGTCCGTTCATCTGTCTTGTGTATCCACGTAAACCTTGTAAACAAACTGTATGTCGCAAATATGAATATAAAATTTCCCTAAAATCCAGATTATCATATAGACCTCGGTCAAATTTTGCTTCTACAGGGTGGCCCAGAAAGACCGAAGTGGTGTGAATTCCTTATAACTTTTTATTTAAGACATATTTTTTTAATTTTTTGTTTTTTTAAATACAGTAAATTTATAGGGAATATTTTTAGATTAGTTATTAAAAATGATATCCCGCAAGTGGTGGCCATTTTCTGCTTCGCACAAATGTGCTCTTTCCAACACATTTTCCATGACCTTTCGCAAAACTTCCGGTGTTATGTTGTTAATTTCGTCTCGAATATTGGTTTTTAATTCCTCAATAGTCCTAGGCTTATTAACATAAACTTTCCCTTTTAAATAACCCCAAAGGAAACAGTTAAATCCGGGGAACACGGAGGCCAATTAAAATTGCTTCTACGCGAAATTATTCTTTCACCAAAGATGTCTCGTAAAAGAGCCATTGTGGCCCTCGCAGTGTGCGCTGTGGGTACATCCTGTTGGAACCATATTTGCGGATGGTTTTCCACGGCTGGCCTTACAAAATTTCCCAACATGGCCCGATATCGACACTGACACCTCGTTCATTTTCAAAAAAATATGGGCCAATTATCCTTTCTGAAGAAACACCGCACCAAACAGTACACTTAACTGGGTGTAATTGTCGTTGATGAAGTACTCTCGGGTTTTCCGTAGCCCATATCCTACAGTTTTGCTTGTTAGCGAACCTATTTAATTGGAAATGGGCTTCGTCACTCATAACTAAGTTATGAATAAAATTAGGATTCTCTTGTGCTTTTTGCTGGAAATAAATTGCATAGTCAAGTCGTTGCTGGTAATCTGTCGGTTTCAATTCTTGGACAAGTTGAATTTTCTATGGAAACATTCTTATGGTATGCAAAATTCGCTGCAGCGACCCTCTTGAGAGGCCAAGTTGTGTCGAACGTCTCCTGGTTGATGTTTCTGGATCCTCCCGAAAACTCTCCTGTACCACTTGAATATTGTCAAACGTGTGGACATCTCGTAGTCTGTCGGAACCAGGAAGGTTCCTTACTGCTCCTTGTTGTCGAAAATTTGCAACCAGACGGTTTATTGTTGACTGAGAGGGTGCAACCCGCACATTAAATTGACGACGATATGCACGCTGAGTCAACACAATGGACCGTTGATTTGAAAAGTAAATTTCAACGATTTGGGCACGTTGTTCAGTTGCGTATTGCTCCATTATAAATTGTCCAAGTCTTCTTTACAAAATACTGAAAAGAAAAGAAAAAAAAATATAATAAAAAAGTTATAAGGAATTCACACCACTTCGGTCTTTCTGAGCCACCCTGTATATGTGTATTACACACATAAATCTTTGGTGCAAACATGAACCCTGTGGGACCATCGTATTCATTGTCCCCTTATAATTCTGCTCCGATTTTTCTAAAATTTAGGTTGTATATGTTTTCCGCAAAATCGTAAATTTGCTAAATATGGGCCTGATCGATCTCTTTTTTGATCTACTCCCTTATAAATAAGGCATCTGCTATGAACTTTTTCATATCTGTGGAACAAAAATTCATAACAATTCCACTAATTCCAATTATACTTTATTCTATATCCAATTAATTGGACCTAAAACACTTTCATTAAACTTATGGAATAGGGTATCGTTAATTCGGAAAGACCGACACTTATTTTTAAGATCCTCGTAACTATTTCCACTTATGAACGTGCGCGTAAGCATATGTATTTTCTTTTGAGGAGATTGCGTGATTTATTTGTTAGGTGGGCATATTTCCATAATTTTTTTTTAGGATATGAATAATGTTAGATTATTTATTTCATATACAAATTAATTAGTTAAACGCTATGTGTTTCTGTTTCCGTTCTAAAGTGAGCTTAATCTAAACTTTATTATACAAACATGTTTCTTAAATACTAAATTTCTTAATTCTAAAAGTATAGTCACATTAGGCAAATATTTGACGCAAACTTGTTTTCTCGTATTTGCCCAAAATTTTGTGAAACAAATACAGTGTTGATTTTGTGGTCACACTAGGCACATTTATTTGCCTCTTTTTGTTTGATCAAACAACTGCCAAATAGTGGCAAATAAAAACAAGGAAAACATATTTGCCGTGCGGTCACACTTGAACAAATATTTGACTAAAAAAATTGTTTGATCAAACAGTCAATAATTAAAAATGATCAAAAATTTCCAAATGGTGACAATTTTGAAGTTTTCTGTTACATTATATTTAAATATTATTTTTAACTATAATTTTTATTTATTTATTTATTTATTCAGTCTATGGAATCATCCTTACAGACTACTTAAAGTATACAGTATAAAGTATATATTTATATTATATAAAGTATATATTTATATTATAATTTATATATATAATTAAACATTTAACAAAATTGATATATAACATTTATTTAATTCAGTTAATTTAATGCATTTAAGTATAATATAATATCTCTTCTCACAATATCCAAACTTTTATTAAAATCAATAAACTGATACAGCATATTAAACTCATCACAAATTCTACGAAGTGGATTAAAATTAGCATAGTTTGAACAATAATATTTGACAGTTAGAAAGTTATTTCTTGATGATCGAAAAGGAATATTTATATTTATTTTGTTGATAAGAAATTCAGATTTAAGACTACCATTTAACAGTTTTAACAGGAAAGTAACATTTAGCATATGTCTGCGACTTTTCAATGTAGGAAGCTTAATTAGAGCCAGACGATTTTCATAAGATGGCAACCTCATATTAGGATCCCAGCCCAAACCACGAAGACAAAATAACAAAAATTGTTTTTGAACTGATTCAATTTTGTTCGAATGTATATGATATTGCGGATCCCAGACTACAGACCCATATTCGAGTATTGGTCTAACCAAGGTAGTAAACAATTGTTTTGTCGTATACGGATCCGAAAACTCTTTAGCCCACCGTTTAATGAATCCAAGTACACCAGTAGCTTTATTTATTGTTAGCGAAATATGACTTCTAAAGTCTAATTTTTTTATCCAGAAGTACACCAAGGTCATTGAATGAATCCACTAATTCAAGCACAGCATTATTCATGATATACCGACCATTAATTGGAATTGATCTTGTAAAAATTATATATTGGCATTTTTTGACATTTAGGTCCATTAGATTAATATTACACCAAGTAGTTAAACGATCAATATCATTCTGTAAAAGTGATTGTTGATCAAGATTGTTGAGGTTAAAAATTAACTTTACATCATCTGCATACATTAATGTAGTTGAGTGTTTAATTACAGAAGGAAGATCATTTATAAATAGCGTAAATAAAAGAGGTCCCAAGTGACTACCTTGAGGTACACCAGATAATACTTTTATGTTGTTGGAATACGAGTTACGAAACTTAATACATTGTGTTCTGTCTTTTAAATATGATCCAATCCATTTTATCAGCAATATACCAAAGCCCATACGGTCAAGCTTAAACAACAATAGATCATGATTTACTTTATCGAATGCCTTGCTAAAATCATTATAAATATCATCTGTTTGTTTCATATTAATAAAACCATCATTTACCAAAGTTGTAAGCTTCAAAAGATTTGTTATTGTAGAGCGTGATTTGCAGAATCCATGTTGCGTTGGAGATATGATAGAGGACACATGATGTGACAACGTGTCATATATAAGTTTTTCAAATAGTTTTGGAATAGCACTTAATTTAGCAATACCTCTATAATTCGAAATACCAGCTTTTGATCCAGACTTAAAGAAGGGAATAATAAATGATTCTTTCCAAATGGGAGGAAAGTAACCCAATTTAAGGGATATGTTAAACATATAAGTCAAAGGAATATACAATAAATGTGCGCAGCGCTTTAAAATGCAACTAGGAACACCGTCAGGACCAGCATCATACGACAATTTCAATTTTGTCAGGGCATTCAGAACTGTATGTTGATTGATGGATGGTATATTAATAATTGAAGATTCCGATATTATGTATGGATACAGATTATTGTTATTAAATACTGTCGAAGAATAAGTTGATGCAAAAAATTCTGCAAACATATTAATTACACAATAATTTACACAATTTTACTTACCTTTTTATTTCTATGATATTTTTTTCTTTGTTTGCAAAATAAACAGCTGTTTATTTTAAGTAATGTAAAGGTCGGTCATATTAGGCAAATATTTGACTAAAAGCGACAAATATTTGTTTGCCTCAGTCTGACCACAAAATATTGTTTGCCGTCAAACAATAAATCAGCTGATGACCACTCACGACCAAATATTTTTCTCTATTTTGGGCAAATAATTATTTGATCTTACAAAACATTTGTAAGAGCAAACAGTGGCAAACAACAGTTATTTCAGCAGTGATGTTAACTTTTAAAACTTTTTTATTTATTTTATTTATTTATTATTAATTACATTAATATAATTATTGTAACTAACTTAAGCTAAGAGTTCTAGCTGCTGTGGCTTTCGACTCTGAATTTGTGATTTTATAAATCATATAAGGTTTTGTAGCTTATTTTCTAAAATGTATTTACAAATTTGTTTAATGTTTTTTTCATTAACTGTTTTTAGGAGATCAGATGGAAGACTAGATCCAAAAATTTTAATTCTAGACGAATGATAGACGGGGCATTCATCTAGAATGTGGGAGACGTTATGTTCAGAATTACAGGATGGACATTTTGGAGGTGTTGTTTTTTCGAGTAGATATTTATGTGAAAATTTGCAGTGACCGATTCGGAGGCGTACTATTTTGTTGGTTATACTTCGGGAGCAGGTAGTAGGATATGTTGGTTTTGTTCCTTTGGGATTATTAATTTTGTAGTTATGTTGATATATACTCCATTTTTGTGTGTTGTTTGACTTAAAATGAGATTGGATGGTGTTTAAGAAATCTCGGGTTTCATAGGTTGGAAATTTTATAAGAGGTTTATATTTTGCTTCTGCTGCTTCTAAATCTGCAAGTTCATTTCCAGGAATGCCAACATGGGAAGGAACCCACATCAATTTAATTTTATGTGAACGTTTTATAAAAATATTTCTGATATGACTTATTAACGGAGATTCATACATCGAGTTTTTTATTGCACGAATAGACGATAGGCTGTCAGTACAGATGATGAAATTGTGCTCGTTGGTAGATGCGAATTCAATAGCAGCATACAAGGCAGATGCTTCAGCTGTGAATATGGAACAAAAGTTGTCGATGTAGCCCGTGTTAATGAGTTTGCCATTATGTGTTACTGTTGCGAAAGTGGTGTGTTCTGTACATTTAGATCCGCAGTATATATCGGTTTCAAATTTTCCCCACTTATAAAACATTTTATTGTGGTTCTAGAAAAATAATTTTTTTTTTCGGCGGTCGAGCCCATTTTCCGAGTTATGGACTTCCAAACTTTTGACATTGACTTGTATATAACTTTGTTATCTAGTATCGGATTTCAGCACTATATATATATCATTTAAAAGCTCACTAGAGTGCCTTTTTTTCGATATTTTTAAATTTGGAATCCATTAATCCATTATGAACCTATTTAAAATTTTGTATTTTGTTTTTTTCTTAAATATGGAATTATCTTGTAAGTAGACAAAAATCATGTGTGTTTTTACATAAACTGAATAAAAGCTGGGTTCACTAGCTCTATTTCGATGTACATTTTGACCTCTTAACCCTTTCAGGACCGGACATATATCGTTATTTGTAAGGTAGTTCAATCACGTATCAAGTATCTTATTTTTTTAGGAAAATTAACCCATTAATAACTATATTTGAAATTATCAAATTATTTATTATACTGTAGAAATAGAAATAACATATTAAAAATACCCTAAAATTGGAGGTAGAATCCTTAATATATCCGATCCTTAAGTGGTTAGGAGGTCCAAATATGCATTGAAATTAAAATAGTCCAGCATTTTTAACATCAATTAAATTCCTCGACGCAATTGGAATTACGCTTGCAAATTTAGAAAATTTAGCAATACAAGTTAAAATATGTTGGCCGTTCGTCGAAAATATATCGATATGTAGTATATGGCCTGTATATTCGGGAATAGGGGTATCGCCAATTATATTATTCTGTTGTACTTGTTCTCTAAACAAATTTTGCAATCTCTATTGATAGTGTTAAGTATTTTTTTTCATGTATGGGAAGAAGTAGTCTTCCAATAATGATTTAAAATTCTCGTTTGCCGACCTATGTGCACGATTATGCTCACAATGTACCGTTTCCATTTGGTCGTTTCGATTCGTTAATTCGATAACCATCCTTTCGGTATGAACGAATTTTACTGACGGGAATGTTTCTAAAACATGATTCTGTATTTCAGCAAGTGTAGGTAAGTCGCAACAAATATTGTTTACAACTTTGGAACTTACACTAGTTCTTATGAATGAATGTGCCGATTATAAGTCTGAAAGAATATTTTAGAGTTTGTGTTACTTTTAGTAATTACAATTTGGCTTTTGAATTGGTTCACAGGAAATTTTATAGATTTTATCGCATACGTGGAGGACATTTCGCTGTGGGCTGTTTCGTGAATAGATTCGATTTCTGATTAAAAATTGTCTTGATAACGCATCTGCCACAACATTCTCCTTTCCTGGCTTCTTTTTATTTTCGAATTCGTACTTTTATCAGAGATAGAAAAAGTTAACGGTTGATGGTCCGTAAAAACTTTTATATGGTGCATGCCGTAAAGGTAGTTTCGCAGGGTTTTTAATGCCCACACAATAGCCAACAGCTCTCGTTCGTTAGTGGCATAATCTTCCTCCGCAGATGATAACTTTCTGGATATCATGGTTATTAGGCGTCCATTTTGCAATAAGACCGAACCCAGCGCATGATTTGATGCATCCGTAGTTAACTCAAACGGTTTATCGAAATCAAAATGAAGTAGTAGAACATCCTCTGACGCGAGGATTTGTTTAATTTTCTTAAAAGCATTGATTACTTCGTCGTCTAGTTTAATATTAACATGTTTGGATTTATTTGCTCCAATATGACAATTTTTACCACGTAAATACATAGTGCGTGGCTGTGCTATTGCGGCGTAGTCTTTCACGAATTTTCTACAATAACCTGACAGGCCAAGAAATGAACCAAGGGTCCTGAGGGATGTTGGGGTTTTGTAGTTGATTATATCGTTAACTTTCCCGCGTGCGGAATAATACCCTTAATACCCTTCTGTGAGACAACGAATCCCAAGAATTCGACCCCTTGTCACCTAATATTGAGTCAATATGTTGTAGGTGACTTTTTTCGTCTGGGGAAAAAATTATTATGCCATCGATATAAACGTGACAAAATTTCCCTAAATATGGTCTAGGGATGTCGTCTATGACCCTTTTAAAGATGCTTGGGACATTCTTGAGGCCAAATAGGAGACGACAGAATCCACATTTGCCATTGTAAATATTAAAAGCGGTCTTTTGGCGATCTTTTTCCGCCAACAAGATATGGTGGAATCCTGACATCAGGTCGAGTGTTGAAAAATATTTTGATATTCCAAGATTACTCAAGATAACCAAAGTATCAGGAATTGGGTATTTATCTGAAATTGTCTTATCGTTATGTTTTCTATAATCGATCATCAATCGATCATCAAGTTTAGGTTTGCCATTTTTATCGAACACTTTTTTATTTACCACATGTATTTGAGAATTATATGGCGAACACGAAGGCCTTATTATGCCGTCTGTTAACAAGGATTTTATTTTCGTATTAATAAAACCGGCCGCAGATATTGGATAAGGGTACGACTTAGAATAAATTGGTTCGCTCATGGTTGTTTTAATAGTTGCAGCTATATTTGTGTTATAGGAAAGTGCCCTATCTGGTTCTGCGAATGAGCAGTGATACTTTTCCATTATCTACAGAAACTCAATTTTGATGATATGTGGAGTAGAGGAAGAATCTATTTCTAAATTATTTATTCCTCCTGGGGAAATATAGCTTAATTTCTCTTCCTTATTTTTAAATCGCAATACATCGTTTTTCATATCACTTTCTGCTCCAACCATTTTTAAAAATTCATAACCTATTATAGCATCAAATGTTGTTAGGCTTGGCAAGATAAAAAAATGTCCATTTGGCCCAACAGTGAGACTTCGCGTTTTTTTTTTGTAATATTCGATATGGAAGGCAGAGGCGGGCTTAAGTTTAAAAAATTAATCTCTTCTTGTATTGGTTCCTCTGTGTTATTAATTCTTTGAACCTTTGGAACAAATTGCCCGGTTGACCCTGGGGGTCTTTTGGGTGCTTGCTGTTGCTGGTTGATCTGTGCGCTTCCTATTGCGCTACGGAGGCTCCTATCTACCTCCATGGGTTTGTGTGATTGGTTTTGTCTTCAGTTCGTTTTATTGTCCCCATTGTTCTGTATTTTTTGCCCGTTATATTGAGCAGGACGTGGTGAAGGACGTGTTATAGGAAAGTGCCCTATCTGGTTCTGCGAATGAGCAGTGATACTTTTCCATTATCTACAGAAACTCAATTTTGATGATATGTGGAGTAGAGGAAGAATCTATTTCTAAATTATTTATTCCTCCTGGGGAAATATAGCTTAATTTCTCTTCCTTATTTTTAAATCGCAATACATCGTTTTTCATATCACTTTCTGCTCCAACCATTTTTAAAAATTCATAACCTATTATAGCATCAAATGTTGTTAGGCTTGGCAAGATAAAAAAATGTCCATTTGGCCCAACAGTGAGACTTCGCGTTTTTTTTTTTGTAATATTCGATATGGAAGGCAGAGGCGGGCTTAAGTTTAAAAAATTAATCTCTTCTTATATTGGTTCCTCTGTGTTATTAATTCTTTGAACCTTTGGAACAAATTGCCCGGTTGACCCTGGGGGTCTTTTGGGTGCTTGCTGTTGCTGGTTGATCTGTGCGCTTCCTATTGCGCTACGGAGGCTCCTATCTACCTCCATGGGTTTGTGTGATTGGTTTTGTCTTCAGTTCGTTTTATTGTCCCCATTGTTCTGTATTTTTTGCCCGTTATATTGAGCAGGACGTGGTGATCGTTGCTGGTTAAATTGCTGGTTCGGATAATGTGGGGATTTGGGTGCAAGATTATTTCTCGAATTATTCCAGTAAGTAGATGCGAAATTATAGCGAACGTGGTTTGTTTCCAGCTCCAATACCAAAGCGAGAGCCGAGGCCATGTCCAGAGGGTTACAGGAGAACACGATGTCACACACTGGACGTTTAGTTCAGAAATAAAGACTTAGTGCGTCTTGCCTATATATTATATTTAACGAATGAATCAGTGGTTGATTACCCTCATTCGTCATAATAACCTTATTTGTTTCCTTTCTACTTCGTCGTAGAATTCTGTAATAGTCCTTGGACCCTGTTTAAGAGTTGAGAGCTATTGCTCGAGAGTGTAAAGGGATCTTTTGTCGGAGTAAGCGAAATCTAATCTGGCCAATATTGCCCGAAAGTTAAGAACAGTGTTAAGGCGTGTGCGTAAAACTGTTATCATCTGATAGTATTTCGAACTACTTACATATCTTCCGTACAACTTATGCGCAGTAACTGCAGACTGACACCACGAGACATATTTCGATGTCGTCCCATTAAACTCGGGTGTCGATTTAACCATGTCTAATGGTTCATTGCATTCAATGCTGTTTATTATTTCTACTTCCGTATACTCTTCTACAATAGTCGGAAGTTCCTGAAACTTTTATCATGTCTGTTCGGTTGCCTTAGCAATGACTGTTGTCAATAAAGCCTGAACTGCATTTGCGTCCATTGTTGATGTGTTAATTCGAAGGCTAGCAAAATTATTTATGATATATCCTATGTCATGCAATCTTGCGCTTATATTCCTGGAACTCATAAAAATAAAAAAACTTTCTATCTATTTCTTTTAAAATCCTTTCAAGTCAGGTTTTCTCATTATTAGAAAAAATACTTAGAGAATTCATAAGAAATACAAGAGGTCAAATGCTACATATGTGAACAACCTGTCATATATTCATATACTACAATTTGAAAAAATTGGAATAAAAGCAAAATAATTGTTCCAAAAAATATTATTATTTCCTTCCATTTTTTATTTATTACTACCATTTTGCCACAATATTTACAAGAAAACTACAAAAAATATTTGGAATATACAACAAGAGCTGATTAAATAGTAAACAAAGAACTGCTGATCACATAGTACGCCGCAAAACATACCTGCTAACGTTGTATTGTCGTATAATTTTTATGTATGGAAAATATCAACAACAACTATACATCTGTTCTATAATTTTAGCACATACGACACATACAACAGTTAGGACACCCTTGTTAATACCCTAACTTTAAAAACTGTGTTGATTTTACAGTTGTTTCCTTTTGTTCTTTAAAGTTGCTATTAAAGTTGATATTAAAGGTGATATTAAAGATTGTTTTGGGGTTGATATCCCAATCTTAGGAGGGATAGCGCTGGTTAAGAAATTTCTTCAAATTTCTGCCCTTCGAAATAATCCGGAACGAAATGCTCGAGTCACTCTCTTAAGTGAAAGTTTACGTCAAATGTTTTGTTGAGTAAAAGAATTCTAACAAACATAAATTTATATTTTATTTTTCATGATTTACAGATTCATATTTTATTTCCTATGATTTACAGATTCATATTTTATTGCTCATGATTTACAAATTCATATTTGTCATGATTTACTTATTCTACTTAATGCTATTTTCCTATGTTGACAAACAGGTGTTAATGTGAGAAGATGCAGGAACTTAAAGATTGGGAATAATTCCCAGAATTTTGGCGCTTAACTATTGGTGGGAAAAAAGATTGTAATATGCTTAGCCAGATGTGGTTTTGAGTTGTGACAACTTGTGCCACAGTCTTGGTGGGGAAAAAATATGTTACTCGCTATTTGTGTTAACTGAGTTAAAAAATTATCAATTACAAATTTTAATAAATAAGTCCGTGACAGCGAATGTCCGGAGGTGCCTCGAAAAAAGTTGTTTTGCGGTGAACGTCATAACTCGTTACCGGATCATATGAAATAAAAAAAAATCGAAATGCGTTTAAATGGTGTTATGTTTCCCGAGGTAAGGGTTTTTTAATTTTTTTTCTATTTTTGGCAGCTTTTTTGCTATAAAATTTCGGTGAATTTGTTGTTAAAAAATGCTAAAAGAAAAAAAATTTTTTTTCGTGTTCGAATTGATCAAGTAGATTTTGAGTTATGATATTCGCGGGCATCATACATGTTGTTTACGAGAAAATCGATTTAAAGTTTTTTAAAAACTGATTTATATACGATATACCGTATGAGGCCGGTCGTTTGAAACGCTGTATCTTCGTTATTTTTGCTCCAATTTAAATGAAGTTTTGACCAAAACTCTCGACGTTTTAAAACTTTACTTAGAGAATTGGATAATTTGGCTTTGTCCATAACTTTGGGGAAACTGCAAATGATTAATCCTGTTTTGTTAGATGGCTCAGAAGTGAATTTTATTTTGAAGTCCGATATAGATTCGAGTGTTAGTGTAAGCGAAATAATAAGTTAAAAATATTGCAGAACGAAAATCTTATTACATTTTTAATTAAATTTCCAAAAATTTTAGAATTTTGTGAAAGAAAATTGATATATCCAGTTGTTCACTATAATGTGACCCTATCATTAGAAGTTAATGATATCGCAAAATGCGGCTAAAAATATGTCATGTTAAGAAATTGTAAAAAAAAAATCTCCAACTTCATTTTGTGAAACGTTTAGCCAGGAAAACAGCTCGTGCCTGGAAGACTTATTGTACAATAATACGGCCGCTACCAGAACGAATTCCGCACACAATGTACCACCTCTAAAAGAAGTCGATGATGACATTGTCACCGTAAATTTAACAGATCATTAGCTCTTCTTATCACTTCAGTACCTTCACGGTTTGAATATTATGAACCTTGACCATATTTCTCACCTGAACTCGAAAGTAAGAGGAACATGGTACGCTTCAGTCTCTCTTTTTGTCCTGATTTTAATAATTTGTATTACATACGTTTTTGCCAAAAGGCAACGCAGGGTGGAAATTAACAATATTTTTCGTACATATGATCAGACGGGGACGCCTGATGCTTAAAGGGGGCACCCAATGTTACAAATTCTTTGTCAATTGCAAGATAATGTAACATGTCACACGCGCACTTGAAAATACTAAAATAAAAATAATTTCGTAGCAGACGCTACCTTACATTTTCATGTAAATTTGATTCACACGAAATGTGACGCTGGTTAGCTGCCTTGCATTCTTCATATGATTTTGGTTCACACGAAAGTGTAACGCTGGTTATGCTGACAAGCATAATTGTGTTTTTGTTTCTGTTTGCATTTGAAGTTGTGGATCTCTTTAAATATGTTTTCAAAAATGATAAAAGAGTTAGTTCATTTTCAAAAAACTTGCATAGCAAGAATTCGTTCATCGGTCTGTTATAAAATAAATCGCTCTGCCTATTACCTCTGAAACTATTTAAGTGATTATATGTTCTGCAAGTAACAATAAAATATAAATAATAAACATAAAAACTGTATTCTGTACGGCTATTAACACCTAAAGATAAGTAAATCTAAATAAGTATATCCAAGGAACCAATAAATGTAATCCAAAATAAAATGCTAACTACGTGTTAACTTTTAATTCATCAGATTGTTGGAATTGGATAAGAAAAAGAATTTATACAACAAAAAGTATTATCAACTCGCTCCAAAAACATACAACACCTTGAAAAATTTACACACCAAAACTAAATGTAAAATAGAAGGCATGGACAAATGAAATTTAATTTACCAAATTAAATTTATTTTATTTATTTATTTTATTTATTTATTTATTTATTTATTTAATTATTATTATTAGAACAATAAGAATATAATTCTTTTATAGTTCAAAAGTTATTACATAATGAAAGTCATAATTAGTACATTTTTAAAAAATAATACAAAATTAAAACATTAAAACAAGTGCAAAGGTGACGGGTCCAACATATGCGAGCAAGTGTGCATTGGCACTACAAAATCAAAATTAAAAGCTAGATTATCCTAACACAAATCTGACCTTAAGTCAAAATATGAACACAAAACAGCACTTGCGTTATACTGTATTAAAAATAACCATTATCCTGACTTTCAACAGGCAGAAATGTTGCAAAAAGAGACTAATTACACGAGAAGATACACGATCGAGACGCATATAATAAACATACCAACGAATCCACGATTAAATTACAAGACAGACACCGACAACTGCGCGCATATTTACAAATATTGAATAATATTTGGGCGCAGCTCCAATAATTAATTAAAAATTTTATTTGCAATTTTTGAAATTGTATTATGGTAATTGTTAGTAATTGTATTTATGTTGTAGTTGTCAATTATATATTTTAATGTAGTATTGGTAATTATATATATCATTTTCTTGTCAGTCCCAATCAGTGTTGCCAGAACTTGAATAGCAAAAATGTTTAAAATTGTGGAAAAAAAGAGCCCAAAAATGGCCAAAAACCTAAAAAAAGGCTAAATCATTCAAATAGAAAGTCTTCTATATATGAAAAAAGAATAAGAAAAATTAATGTTTTTATTTTATGTTACAATAAAATGTAAAATTTGTGATCATTTGCTACATATTCAATACTTCTTTGACTAGTTATAACAAAAATAAAATTAAATAAAAAAATAAGTTTAAAAATTGTTATAAGTTATTAAAGGGGCGATTATCATCAACATAAATCTCGTTATTTTTGTTATCATAACTTTCATTAGATCCTATCAATTTAAAGTATATCATATTGATACCAGCACTTATCGCTTCTTTTTAAACCGTATCTTAATGCAGGCCATAGACGATACGACCGTTGGTACAATTCGGTTAGTAATCAAGTTGGGTGTTTTGCACACAAACGATACAACCTCATTGTACAACATTATTTTGAAAAAACTCATGTTGAGTAAAGATGGCATCGCATATGTGCGCCTGAGTCACATTTGCCGATGGCAAATAATACTCACGCACAATATTTTTTTAATTTGTGTTTTTATTTTTAAAAAATATAGATGATATTTTAGAATTCTTTTTCTTAAAATATACTTTAAAAAAATTTTGTCTTTGTTGCATGAAATGTCCACAAACGTTGCGATCGAGTTGGACAACTTGCCAGAAAATCAGCTTTTTGATTTTCGTGCAACCAAGACGCAACTTCATACAACGACCCCACAAACGTTGCAATCTCGTGCCCAACCTTATCAAGTTGTACCAACGGTCGCAACGTATATGGGTAGCATAATAAATGAATAAAGTAAATAAAATTAAAAAAACAGCAAATATTTTTCTTTAATCATAAATTTTACCTGGTGGATAAAACGGAATTAACTGTTATTAAATGTAGCCTGTTTCTATCTTGTGTCTTTATCAAATTTATTTGACTAAAAACACGCTCTACATCAGCGTTTGACCACGGAAGGCATAAAAGTTTCAAAACGAACTCTGAAATTTCCATAAATTTGTTATTTCCACCTGCATCTCGATAGTTGTGAACTTCTGCCCAAAATGCTACAGTATTGTTAGTATTCATCCATTTTAAATATTGAATATTAGATAGATATTTTTGATATCATCTCGTCATTCAATGTACATAAATCAAAAATTGGTAAAATATCTTTTTTAGATGATTTTAAAATATTTTGCACCGAAAAGTAATCAATGTTCCGTAGAGTTTTGATATTATTTGGAAGTCTAAAACAACAAAAATATTAATTATTCGAAATTTTATAGTACGCGTACATACCTTTGTTTTAATTGATTAATTAGACCAACTACGAAGTCTGTACAATTGGATCTAATTTTATCCTCTTGGCTTTTCTTTTGCTGTCCAGATTTTTTAAAATTCTTTATGAAAGTTTCGACTCATGTCCAAGACTACAAGCGTTTGTTACATATTCTTCAGAATCCTCCAACAATACGTCCACATCAGCGTCGTCTAAAACCTTTTTAAAAAGTTTAACAAGGTAATTTCTCTTAATAGACCGGTTGGATCGTTTTCATTGCTTTGGAAAACTTTGTTCACTATTTGTGCTTCAAATAATACTGGCTTTAAAAACAGTAAATAATAGTAAATTCCTTGATCATTGTACATTTCATTTAGAATTCTGTCTTTATAACATTTCCCATCTGTCATTGCCTTGTCAAAATGCATCTTTAGTTCATCCCATTGAAATGTTATTCTTGAAACTGCCACTTCTATGGACATCCATCGAGTGTCAGACGTTCGTGTAATTTTCAAAGGCTCCTAAAAATAAGAAAATAAAATATAAACAGGTCATTTAATTCTTCATATAAGACTTTATATGACAGTTGGCGGTTTGTACTTTTCGAAAACCAATTGTATGTTTCGTAGACAATAAATTCTAAATTTTCTGGCAAACATTTCTTTAAAGCCTGGTTCACTGCAAGTTGGCACACACATTTTACAAGTATTAAATCTGGAACTTCTTCTTTTAAAGCGACGTGAACACTTTTATTTTTCCCGACCATAATATTCGCGTTGTCATTGCCTATTCTGACCAAATTTTTAATATTTAGTTTAAATTTTTCGATGACTTTTTTTATACCACGCTGATCCGTTTTCTAGTTCTTCAATACAACGAAAAGTGGACACAATTCTAGCTTTAATTATACTAAAATAAATGATTACCAGTCCTAAGAAATATTAAGTTAGTAAAAAAATTTAAAAATGCTTTAATGAAGAAATCTTACCCAAAATTTTTGTAAATGATACTTCAGTCGACTCATCAATTAAAATACCAAAAAAGCTATTTCCAATATTATTGAATAGTTCTTTATTAAAATGAGGAGGAAGTACATTTTTAATTAACTTGCTGCATTTTGTTCTGTGTAGTTTAAGCGACGGACAATCAAATTTTCTTTTGCATAGTTCTCCTAAATGATCCACCGAAGTATGGAGTATGAATTGCAATATACATAGCCTGCTGCTGTAGCTTAAAATTCACTGGCTTAAAAGGTAAAGGCTTGGTCTTGGCAATATATGCAATTGCATATATCGTTAGCTGAAATGCAAAAGAACGTAACTAACAAAAATTTCAAAATCCGTTTTTTGATTGAATTTGGTGCATTTTATCAAAAGCCATGTCCTCAGAAAATCTAAGATATCTACGATCAAAAATACCAATGTTATTAACGAAAATAAAAAACACGTAACTACAACTGCATGTCCTGCATAAATCAAAAGAACGTAACTACAAACTTATGTATATGAAATTTGATCTGATATTTTTTTTAAACATAGTAGGCTTTTTTTGCATTCAATTTGTATATTAAATTTTATTTGTTTTTTTATTTTAACATAGTAGGCTTTGCTTTTTTATTTTTGCTTTTTATTTGTTTTGATTTAACTCAAACAAAGCTAATAAATTTAGTTGTTTGTTGAAAATATACTGTGGTTGGTGAAAAAAGAAACATTATTATCCATTTAGACTTTATTTTAATATACATAAAGGCAAGTAAAACACTAAAATCAAATCTAACATTGAAAAAGTTATTGGAAACAATTTAGAAAGTAATGTTTTTAATTCTAAAAAAACTTTAAAAAACTTGAGACAAGATAATAGAATAAATCGGATGCGTGGTAAGAAATATCAGGGGTTGTCGAAAGGAAATGTGACCGAAAGAATGGCAAGACAAATGAAGGAAGCATGCACTTCAAAATTTTGTACCAAAAGTAAACTCTGGCACTGCTCCTTTTTTTTTAAACGATAAACGAAAGGAGATATTTGACCATTTCTGGCATATGTCCTGGGACAAGAACAAAGTTTATTTAAATGGTCTTATTGAATATTCAAAAAGAAACTGTATTTGCGCGGAAGACTCTCGGCGTTGTAATACAAAATCTTATTTAAATCACAAGTCAATTTGGAAACAAGTCTGCAGTCAAATGTTTTTCAATACTCTAGGTATATCTGAAACTATGGCAAGAAAATGGACAGATATGCAAAGCAATCATAAAAAACGAGACCAGTCCAAAAGTTTCAATACGAAAAAGGACTGCTTTTTAAAAAAATGGTTAGTAGATATACCAAAAATAGAATCTCATTATCGTCGAAAATATACGAACAAAGTATATTTCGAGTCAGATTTTAAATCATATAAACAAATTTTTGATCTATATTTGCTAGAATGCAAAGCAAACGAAGAAAATGGAATATATCCTGTATCGTATCCTAATTTTATGGAAACATTAAAAAATGGCAATTACTCATTATTTAAGCCCAGGAATGGTCAGTGTGATTTGTGCTTAAAATACAAAGCAAAGAATATATCAGAAGATCAGTTCGAGGAACATAGAAAAGAAATTGAGCTTATGAGAAATGAAAAGGAAAATAACATAGAAAACCCGAAATCGGGATTGTGTCTGCTGCTTTGTATATATATGAAAGCAGTTAAGCTTGTACCACAACTAAAGGCTAGTGCCTCGTACTATAAAATGAAACTTCAAGTGCATAATTTAACAATTTATAACGCAATATCTCATGCATCTGATAATTATATTTGGGACGAAACAGAAGGCAATCTTGTAGCATCAACTTTCACAACTTGCATTATAAAACATTTGAAAAACGCAGTTCTTCAATCTCCTGGTATCCATCACATTATTATCTATACTGATGGTTGTTTCGACCAAAATAAAAATGTTGTTTTATCTAATGCTTACTTTCTTTATGCGTGGAAAAAAGTATTACAATCGAACATAAATATCTCGTAGTTGGACACACACAAATGGAATGTGACTCAACCCACTCCCTCATAAAAAGGAAAATTAAAGATAAGCAAATTAATTTACCATCACAGCTTGTGGATTTGATCAAAAATTTGAATCATTTGAATCACCAATACTTTGACGACTATGATTCTGTTCCGCAGCGATATTCATCAATTCGACCAGGTAATTTATATTGTAATATTGTTAATGGCTTATAAATTTCTAATATTTTTTTTATCACATACCTATAAACCAAAAACTGGAGACCCCACTGTTAACATGATCCGTGCTTTGGGCTATGATCCCAGTGGTATTATCAATTTCAAAACGAATATAACAGATGAATACAAGCAGCTTCCACAAAGAATTGAAAAAATAATTTTGCAAGTGTTCAACCTCGCCAATTACATCTGGGAAAAATAAAAATATGTAAACAAAAATGGCAACACCTGCAAGATCTCAAGTCATTTCTTCCAGAGGACTATTTTTTTATTGTAGCATTCCCCATGAAACCTAAAAAATTTAATGTAATATTTCTGTTTTTCACAACTATACAAATATTTATTTAATGTTCTATTTCTTTTAAACGGAACTAATTTTGTTTTTCTTTTTTTTTTTTTTAATAATTATAGTACACAAAATGTCCTTAAAATTTAAAACATAAATGAATAAAAACATTGCATTCAGAGCAACTTAAATGTTCCATTAAATAACTCTCAAAAAAACAATAATTTAAAAGTATTTATTTTTCATGATATAAATTTCATTGTAGTTACGTTTTTTTGTTTAAGAAAAAAAAAATTGAAAAGAACGTAACTAACATTACTCTTAAAATTTCCATCAAAATACTACTTTTATTCAAGAAATAGATAAGTCGGTGTGTTTTAAGTAATAATTGAAAAACTGGGTTCTTTATTTTTGACCATTTTATACGGTTTTAAGCTTCTCCTGTAAAAAAAATGAAAACTGTAGTTACGTTCTTTTGCATTTCTGCTAACGATATGTGTTTTTTTGTATCCGAGTGAACAGTTAAATCATAGAATTTTGCAGTGATTTCACATTTGGGCAATTCCATATGTGGCGGAATGACATTTTGAGTTATAGAATTGAAGTTAAGGCTATTCCACAAAGGTATTTTCAATTGAAAATTCATTCTTCAGTTTGAAAATGATTGTTAATGATTAAGAGATTAAAAAAAAAAACTGGAAAACAATTTTTTTCACTATTTTATTCTTTTATTTTTCTTTTCTTTTTATTTCTCATTGTGTGACGGAATGACATTTTTGCTACCATGACTCTGTCCTGGTATTAAAACCTGGGAACTTTTGTGAATTAAGAAGCTAATCGGTTATTAAACTGAAGCAGATTTTACATATGATATATAAGCAATATAAAATTATAATTTAGAGCAACTTACCTGTAATAGTGTTTAAGTTATTAATGTCAATTGACATGACGGAAATTACATTATGTAACTTGGAATATATTTTTAATATATTTTTAAACTTCATACAAATGAAAAAAAAAATTGTTTTCATCAAAGTTGACATTTTTATGGAATTGCCCATTTAAAATATTTACAAAATGCCTTTCCAGAACTTTCATATTTTTAAATTATGTGATAAAAAAAACTACAAAGAAAGTTTTGTATTAATTGTTAAACAAATTCCTTATTCCAAATTCGTTCGTCCTGTCAACCGTCCTTTGTCGCCCATTCACCATAGTTGACAGCAGCAGCCCAGGGGGTCACAATCTTAAAAGGAGGGGGTCCATGTCGAAGTCTTCGTCGAGGGTATCTTCTAGTTCTTCGACGGAGACTTCAACATGCCGGCCCCCTTGCACTGGTGCAATATTAATTAGCGCGGCACCTAAACCGCTCAGCGTCGACACCACTTGCCTCAGAAGCTCGTGTGTTGTGGTCTGGCCTTCCGACTGCTGCTGGAGCTGCTGCTGCAATGGCTTAAAACTCTCCTGCCAACTGGCTGGAGGTTGAGGTGAAATACGACTCAGCGCTGACTGCCGGTTATACTGCTGCTGTTATTGCCATCACTGATGTCGCCGTTGATGTTGTTGTTGTGGTGGTTCGCCTCGAGCTGCATCACGGGTTGGATGCGCCGGCCTCTGAAGGCGGTCCTGCACGGAACACCGCTGTCCGTTCCGAGGTACTACTTCAGCCCTCTTGGACTTCAAGCCACGAGGATGGAGCATGGTGTGTGTGATGGAGGTCACCACAGTGCTTAGACCGTCACATCGAGGTGCAACCTCCAGCGGTGTGGCTTCTCCTGAAGCAAATGCTGCAGAACTTTCACCAGGTAGGCCCGCTGCTTAACCGAATAGCCTTTAAACAAGCTGCAGAATCTGAGCGGATGGAACCGAAAGCAGATAAGACATTTCGAGGCGCGTTCAGCTGGTTCCATGGTAAATCTGAAAGAAACAAATAGACACAAAAAGGAAAAAAGATAGAAAACAGAACTATGGGCCTCGTTTTAACACCTGCCTGAGTACGGATATCAGCTACTCGAACTTGCTTATCCGGTCCTGGACGAACAGCCTCTATGCGCCCGAGGCGCCATTCATTAGGCGGAAGTAGCACGTCTTTGACCAGTATAAAGTCCTCTATTTGTAGCTCTCTTTTTGGATGCTGCCATTTGTTAGTTTGTGTGGCTCTTGTAGATACTCTGTCTTCCATCTTTGTGCAAATCTGTGGTGTAGGGCTTTCAGCTTTTCCCAACGGTTGAGCAGGCATCTCAGGTGTAAACGTCAGTGGGCCACCTCGGAGAAAGTGGCCGGGTGTAAGAACCCGTAGGTCTCCTGGGTCTTCAATTATCTTGGATAACGGCCTTGAATTTATAACTGCCTCAATTCTCACTAGAAGAGTAGCAAATTCTTCAAAATTAAGTTTCATATTTGCTACAACCCTTGGTAGGATGAATTTTCATTCGAAACCGTGAATAGCGTATTTTTCAGACACGTCCCTGGAGGAGTGCTTAAGGAACGTGGTATACTCATTAAGCAAGGCTTCACTGTCGAATTCCGAAGATGACCCGCTTTAATTTGAATGTAAAGGGTAATGAGAAAGACGATCTTTCTGCTGTTAAGGCTGCTATTGTCTGAGATAATATGCGTTGCTTATATCCTGTGCAGGTCAGGCATGCATTAAGGCATTTTTTTACAGCCCTTTTTAGGTAGGGAATATAAAACTGGCAACGCACCATATTCATCATGAGAGATATGTCGGCATGCATTAATGTTTCGTGCATGAACTTTAAGACGATTTCGCAAAGGTTAGAGGAAGTCGGGATGACGATTGGAAATCTTTCATCGTAAGTTAAATCGGCATTAGCTAACCGATCGTTAACTCTAAGGTCCATGAACGTTTTAAGGGTTAGTAGTGAACTTTTTCTGGAAATTGGCCTCGAATGCAATAAATCGTCATACTCTCTTGCATAATATGCCTTCTGAGTCAGCTTGATAAGACAGACCTTAACTGTATTAAATTCGTTATGGGTGGGAGTTGCACTTTTAGTGTCGGGATTTCCTCGAGACTTTTCTAGGAACCAAGGGCTCGGCGATACGTAGCGAAACTGTTAATGATGTAGAATTCATCACCAGTCTCCTCCTCCCTTCGAGCTAATTGGTATTTGGAAGGCGGGTTTAACTCGTAACCGATATTTCCACATCTTTTAGATGTATTTTAGTCTGGTCAGAGGATATTGACGTATTTTCAGTCTGGTCAAAGGATATCGCACAATAGCGTACAGACTTCGGTCCTCATCTTTTGTTCCAGTGGAGGCGGTGGATTAGATTCTGGCCACTGCTCTTGGTCGTCAGGAAGCCATATTGGTCCAAACCATCACAAAGGATTGCCCCTTACTTCCTGTGGTTTACATCCTCGTGTTCCGAGATCAGCTGGGTTATAATTGGTTGACACGTGCTTCCAAGTAGCGTTACCAACATCGTTAAGAGTAGTGGTCGTACGATTAGCAACGTATATCTTCCAAGTCGACGGATGCTTTTGAAGCCATGCTAAGACGATTGTAGAGTCCGTCCATAGGAAGAGTAAGGCACTCTGAAGTGAAAGTTTGGTCACTACATATTTAACAAGTTTCGAGGCTTCTGTAGCGGGGCTACTTTCGCCACCAAGAGATGCGAAAATGTGCCGGTCAACGTAGTGGACCTGACATACAGCGTGGCACAGTATGCAAACTCAGAAGCATCACAGAACCCATGTATTTGTACCCCATTTTCAGGATGAAAATTTACCCATCAAGGAATTTTAATTGACTCAATTTGAGGAAAGTTTTCAACAAAACTGTTCCATCTTTTTAGTGCTCCATTTTTCATCCCAATTTACGCCATTTTGCCACAATTCTTGCAGCAACATTTTGGCTTGAATTATTATAGGCGTTAACCAACCTGCCGGGTCAGACAGTTTCGCCACCGACGACAGGATTTGCCTTTTAGTAGTCGTGTCGGCGGAGCCAATCGGTTATACTTTATGTGTGAACGTGTCACTAAGACCGTTTCAACGAATACCGAGGGTTTTAGCGGCACTCGAATCATCAAATTTTAAAAAGTCTGAATTCTACACATTCTCGGGTAGAATGTGAGATAATAAGTCGGGATGATTCGCAGTAATTTTTTTTAATGGAAACCCAGCAGAATTTAGCACATTAATCAATTGATTTTGCGCTTCCATTGCCGAAGGATGTCATCCACATAGGTTTATTTTCTTAAAATGTTAGATGATAACGGATAGTTATCTTGTGTATCTTCGGCCAGCTGAAGAAGAGTTCGAAGAGCTAAATATGGGGCGCAATTAACACCAAAAGTGACGGTTGCTAATTTAAAGTCGTCTATTGGGCCGCTTATATTTCTACGAAATAGAATTTTTTGATACTGTCTATCACAATCATCTATCATAATCTGACGATACATTTTCTCTATATCGCCATTAATATCACGGTCATTAAATCTGACTGCAAAGTCGGTTCATGGTGCAAGACATCATTCAATGAAAGTGAACTTTTTGTCTTTCTTGATCCGTTGAATACAACACGAACTTTTTTAGATGCACTTTCAGGTCTGAAAACCGCATACTTCCCATCCTTGTACAACTCCATGGAATTGGAACTTCGCATATGACCTAGATCTACATACTCCTTTAAAATATCATGATTTGTTTTCATTAAGTCGGGCTTTTTCTGAATCTTAGTTTCCATATGCTCACATTGTTTCTTAGCCACAAATCGGCAAGATCCTAAAAACAAACTTTTCGGAAAGTCTTTCCTAAATGGTAATTTCACCACATATTTACCATTTTCTCGTCTGTAAGTGGTACTAACATATAATTTTCGCAATATAAATCCTCCTCAGATTGAACTGGTGTGGTCAAAATCTCTTAACTCCCAAAATTTTCTTAATTTCGCACATTTTTCATCCGTTTCATTTTTCCTTGACGGACCATACCAGCCATAAATCGAATTTTGGACTACCATGTTCCCTAGAATATTTCTCCGTGTACCATCAAGTATAATTTATGGAATTACAGCACAGCCTTAAAGCATATCGATCTGTGATGAATCCAAAAAGGTCGGATCTGCCACATTAAGGTCACCAATCTCACTTAGATCTGGATTTGATACTTTAAACATGGGCATTGGAAACAATTACCGCTTGTGTGTGATGTGTGAAACCCTCTTTTTCAACACAAAGCGTTATCTCACAAAGTTTACTAGAATTGGCAATTATAGTACCACCCAATCCACTTATTTCAAAATTGGCAGATTTCGATTTCAGATTCAACCGTTTTTTGAACTTTTTACGATAAAAATGTTTTTTTTTTTAAGCTGAATCAATAAGTGCTCGCACTGTGAACTTTTCACCCAAATGAGAATTTGCACCAAAAATGTCGCTAGTAGTATGTTATTCTGACTGACCGACATATGTAATATGTTGCATTTGCTTTGGATCTTGAACAGCATGGTTGCTCTGCTTGATCATTAATGGCGGGAACTTTACGGTTTACACATTGTATAGATTCCGTATGAAACGAATTGACTGACCGATTCTTTTCGTATTCGTTTTCCTGTTACTGCCCTCATTATTCTGATTTAAGCCGTAAACACATAACCGCGAGTTGCGAGTGCGAGTAAAAACTAAACTTTTTGCATGCGAGAATTTGTGCTTTTGTGCTTTTACAAAATCATCAAAATGCTTTCGAGCAGCTGATTGTCCTACTGTCAAACATAATTCAATTGTCAATTGTATAAGTTAACTCCGTTAACACAGGTAGCGTGTAACAATGTTTCCCACCAAACACACCACACAAATTGTCACAAAATCCACACCCAGGTAAACAATTTCAAAGTTAAACCCGTATGAATAACTTATTGTTCCCACAATAAGTATGCTGCAAGTTAACACAAGTAAACATTGCATCCATCTTCCTCACCCAAACTGTGGCACAAGTTGTCACAACTCAAAACCACACCTGGCCAAATAAATTGTGATCTATTTTCCCACAGCTAATTTCGCGTCAAACTTCCAGGAATTAATCCCAATCTTTTAGTTCGCACACTTAACACCTGGCTGTCAATATAGGGAATATAGTAATAAGTAGAGTAAGTAAATCATGAGAAATTAAATGCAGATCACAAACTCATGACTAATAAGTTTCTCACATTGACACCTGTTTGTCAATGTAAGAAAATAATTAAACTAAGCAAATCATGGGAAATTAAATGAACTCATGATTAATAATTCTCCCACATTGACACCTGTTTATCAATGTAGGGAATTAGCACTAAGTAGAATAAGAACAAAACGATGAGAAATAATTTGTAAAATGAAAATGTTAGAATTAAGATTTTAGTATTTAAGTAACATGTTTGAAAAATAAAGAGTTAGTTAAAGTTCAGATCAAAATGCATATCAGCTGATTCTCCTGTCATCTGATTTTTCTCGCACATAAAATAGAATCAATTATATTTCCCTTGCGAGTGTTTTTACAACCTAAGTTGGCAACGCCACACAAAGCTTTACTATCGATCTCGCTTCCACATACAGAAAAAATCATGCTGCCTCATTCTCGTTTTTTCTCGCACTCGCAACTCTTAGTTGTGTATTTAGGGATTTACGTGCAGTAAACTGTGATGCCGACCTTTACACTGTGTGCATTTTAAAAGGCTTTTACATTCTCGATTATCATGAGCAGGCAAGAGACAGTTACTACATACATATATTATTACTGTCAACGAAATCGATTCGTTGTTTAACCGAAAGGTCAGAAAACTTTTTGCAAAATCGAAGATTATGATTTTCGTCACATAATCTACACTCCGATGTCCTATTATTTCCACTATTATCCATATTAACATTCTGCCCTCTATATCTGCCACCATTGGCGTTAGTAGACCTACTTTTAAAACCATCATTCCTATTGGAGGAGCTATTTGACATTCAATTCATTCGTGGCTCCTGGCGGCGAAGACAAGATATTCTCTCTACCACCTGATGGCGATTAATCAAAAATGCTTCCATCTAAGCCCAAGTCGGTAAACTAGAATGTGATTCCAAGGACTGTTCTCATACCGTCAGAGTTTCTACAGGCAATTTCGTGGAACACAAATAAATTAAAATCGGATCCCATTGATACACGAAGGCCCCATGAGAAGTAAGCATTGCGAGACAATCACTAATGGTTGTCCGAATTCTGTCTATCGCCTCACATGTTTCAGTATGTGCGGCTTGAATATTAAAAACCGCCTTTAGCTGGTTATCAACCAATACCCTTTCGTTCTCGTAACGAGCCCTCAAGGCACCCATGCTAGTAAATAGTTTTGATCTGTTGAAGGATACTTGCCAGCAATTCTCCCTGCTTCGCCCTTGGTCTTACTTCGCAAATGAAATAATTTCTGCGCCTGGGTCAACCTAGGATGATTGCCATAGATGGCCGTAAACATATCCCTGAATGCCGGCCATTCCTCAAACTACCATGAAATTCCTGAGTATCGCACGGCGGAACCTTGATACTAATTTCCGAAGTGTCAAAGGTAGCATTTATATTGTAATACGCTGACGTATTGAAACCAGAGAATGAATAGGTCCGCTTTGACCGTTACCAGCCTGAAACTTTGCCTCTTTCAACATATCCATACTAGCCTTTGTTATAAGGTATTTCCCCTTAAATTCCCGAAACTTGATTCTGGCCAAATCCTTTAATTCGGTGGATATTATCGTATCACTTACGTTACACATCGCATCGTACGATGACTTTAACGACTTCCAATCGACTTCCAAAGACTCAAGTCTCGCTGCTACTATAGACTCCGTTAAGTCCTCTGGGCAGTTTTCCACGGAGCAGTAGTTGCTAAGAATATTTAATTTTTCTTAAATTCCAATTTTATTTGAAGTACAATACAAAACGAATTGCTTGAATTTGTCTGTATTTACAAAATTTGTAAATGAAAATGCCGGAGACAAAAGAATTTATGAAAAAAAAAAAAAAAATTCAATGTAAGAAATTTCACGGAGGTTTCACTTTAATTCTACGTAGTATTAATTAAAAATGAGAGTGCACGAATTTCGTTATCAATCGTAATTTAGTCGTTTTCCACGGAGCAGTAATCGACAAACATTACATTTTCTCACAAAATTTTATTTTCAAGCAAACAAGTAAATCGTGATGTTACAAAAAATATGACTTTTTCTCTTTTTAGTTATTTTGACTATCACTTGTTTTCACAAAAGCACTTAATTTTTGTTCGTTTTCAATTGCACTAATAATTCCGTGCAATACTCACGTACTATATCCGCAGCAGCTCATCTACTCAAAAAACGACGGCATGTAAACGCGCGTAGCAGAATTGAATTTTAAATTAAATAATTCATCAAATATATTTAAAAAAAAATTTTTTTTTTCTAAATTGTGAATAATTTTTCACGTTTGTGCAAAAATGGTGGCAGTGTAAACACACGAAAAACTAAATTTTCCGTAACAATTTTTCACCACTTTCACTTTATTAAATTTTCTTCAAATTCATTTAGAACAACACAAAATTTTTTTTTTTTTTTCTATATATTTGCTAATGTATTTTTTAAACAGAATAAATAAAACACATGCTTTTAAGCATGTAAATCGGTTTATAAAATGTAAACAAACAAGTCGGAATTGTTAAAAAGAACAAAAAACGATATTGCCACTATGTTTTTTTTTTTTTTTGGATACTTTAACACACAGTGAAATATGAAAAAGTCTAATATGATTGGAATTAACTTTGACAATTTTCACACATGTAATCAGTACATACTCATGTTTGTTTTATTTTATAAAAAAATCTTGTCACCGTTCAAATTAAGGTGTAGAAGGCCATAAACAAATTCCTTAATAAATTAAGGCATTTGTTGTGCGCTTTTAATGGAATAAAAGTAAAATTATTTGTTCGCTGAAAAAAATAAATTTATGTATGCACGTGTGTGTGTGTGTGTATGTGTGTGTTAATTTGTGTGGTTAGTAGGTATGTAAGTTAAAGCTTCACTTTCCTTACGTTTTGTTGGAGGATTGTTCCGTGTTGAATGAAAGACGGGGAGGTTTTCGTTTTAATGTTATAAATTACGAACGTATAAATTTTTATCGGTGATTGTGTGCTGTGCGTTGTTGAGGCGTAAAAGCTGGTGGTGCTGCTGTCACTAATAGTCTTCAGACTGACCGGAAAAAGGCCGGTTGACAGATAACATAAAATGTTGTCCTGTCAACCGTCCTTTGTCGCCCATTCACCATAGTTGACAGCACCAGCTCAGGGGGTCACAATCTTTTAAAGGAGGGGGTCCATGTCGAAGTCGTCGAAGTCTTCGTCGAGGCCATCTTCTCGTTCATCAACGGAAACTTCAACAATTGTTATACGAAAAATTAAAGCAAAAATACATACTTAAATGTTAAATATAGAATAATAAAAATAAATAAAAAAATTAAGAGGAAATAGACATACCAGAAATGACATAAAAAACACAATGCAACTGCTAGCATCAAACATATCAACAACAAATACACAAATCAGTACAAATATACAAAATTCTATGGCTACAATCACCACCACACTCTCTACCCTTGTCGCACAAGTCAATGAACTTAGGGAAAATAATAAAGAGAAAGAAAAGAAAATTAACGACATGTGCAAACGGAAAAACAAACTGGAAGAACAAATGATCAACAAAAACAAAGAAATAAAAAACGTGAAGTTATTAAAACAATAGCAGCATCTGTTAATGTGGAAATAAAAGACACTGACATTTGCAATTCTTTTCGACTGAACAAAAACAACAACGATAAAGTAATCGTAGAGTTCTCAACACTCAATAAGAAAAGAGAACTTATGACTAAAATCCCTCGTCATAGAGTAGAGTCAAAAGTGTTAAGCAACGGTGCACTGTGGCTCAAATTTTGATTTCATTGGCCAAAAGTCAAATTTTTTTTTGTCATCGATTTTTAAAATTTTTACTCCTTTTTGTAGCTTATATATCCAGATTAAGGTAGCCAAAAAATTAGGTTAAACTATTGATAATTGTGGGCGTGGCATTATAATTTAAATAATTACACTTTTTATTATTTGTTTAAAAACAGCCGCTCATGCGACTGTTTACTTTCACGTCTCTTTATTAATTATTTTTCTATACTAATTTTAACGTATATCTACCTACGTACGCGCGCACATGCATTGTACACGCGTACACATACACTTACATTATGTGTAACTGAGTAGACGAGTGAATTTGCGTATTAAGCAGTTCACACGTAACTATACTACAGTACAATTGTGAGAAATACTTTTCTCACGCTTGAGTTCGGTGCAGGTGGATATATTTAGTTACAATTAGTAATTTAATTTTACTATTTAGTTACCGTACAGAAGGTAGGGTAACTATGACTTATCAAACACACTACACCTCCCTTTTACAGAAAAAGAATGATATATATTCCTGATCATTCTTTCATATACTTATAGTATTTTTAAATTTAGTTTGAAAAAAAAATATTAGGTCTCAAGATCTATTTTGGGTTCTTCACCTTCCCTTTTTTCCTTAAAATAAAATTAAATTTTAATTAATTCGATTTTGAAATTTATTTTTAATTTTAATTTAAATTTTATAAAGTTATTTAAAATTAATGTTGTAGGTAAAATTATAATTTATATGTAAAATGTTTTCTTCTTTTTTTTTTTTGAATGTTAGTTTACAATAAATTCTTCTTTTTTTCTTAAATTAATTATAATGTTAATTTTAAAAATTTTAAATTTTATATTTAGAATTGTTGTTAAATTTTAATCTTAAACTTATTTTGACCTGGCCAGGTAATCGTCTGAAAAAGAACTTTGTTTCTCATTTTTTTTTTTGTAATAGAATTTATTCAAATTTTTATATAACCTATAAAAATAATTTTAATTTGGAATTTTATGTTGTTCCAATTATAAAATTTATTTATATTTTTGATTTTTAAATTTTAATTTAAGTTTTACTTTTAGTTTTGTTTATTTTGAATTCTATTTTCTAAATTTTTAAATTTAATTTAATTGTAATTTTTAGGTTTTTCTCTATTCCTAGAAATTTGTAGAATTTTATAAAAAATTATATTTATTATATTAAGTACTCTATATTTTTATATTCTATTTTGTTTTAACCTATGCTTATGTGTATGGGTTGTTCTAATTTTCAATTTAAAGCTTAAGTTTTAATTTCCAGATTTTTAATTCTAGTTAATTTTTCAAGCCCATGCTTCAAATTAAATTCTGTTTGTAATCTTCGATTCCAAGTATAATTTAATTTCAACTATTAAATTCTTAATTTGATTTTTAAATTTAATCTTAGTTTTTAGATTTTCCTTTACTTGTCAAAAATGTTAAAAATGTTTATCTAGTTGCTTTAAAATTTTAGACCAATTTCAATGGATCTCATTATGCAATAATTTTATTTCCTTCGAACTTCTTTCTCTATTAAAAAAATAAGTATTTTCTTTCAAAATTATTAAAAATGTTCATTATAAATTTTTCGTTCAATTTCCCTTTTCAATACTTTATAAACATTATAAAAATTTCCGTATCAATATCGGAACTAACTCTCAATAGTTTAAATTATTTTACGATCTTGTCATTATCTCAATTTTCATTTCATTCTCAATTTTCATTCTCATTTTCAATTTTCATTTTCATTTCAAATATTTATTGTTGTATATTTTATAAAAATTATATTCCACTAGTTATCCATATCCTATTGCTTCTATTATCTCTATTACCCTTGGTCATTATTTTATAGCACTTTCATTTTATTATCATTATTATTATACCCATTTTCATATTATTCAATATTCATATTTTATTTATATAGTTGCAACTTTATTAATGCCATTAATTGATGTCGGTTATATCACAACCTAGAGTATAATTGACCTCAATCAATTTCCCATTAACATCATGGACATTTTATTGATTCGAATCTACCTTTATTTATATATATATATCTTCATTATTTTATTTCTATCCCCCGGGGTCATGGGCTATTAGCTAACTTGTCATCGTGACAGTTGCTTATTAGTGTCAGACTGTGGTTACCAGCTATTTTCCAAGCTTGAGAAAGAGTGGCCTCAGTCACTTTCCATTAATAACCAAGTCAGCACCTTTTCCATAAATTCATAAATTATTATTATTATTCTATCTTGCAAAATGTTGGCAACATTTTGCTGTGCTCTTGGGCATTTTAGGGCTATGCATCGCCCTCTTTAGCCCATTATTTTTCTGATAGGCTCAATCGAGACCATTCTTAGGAGGGGAAAAATATGTAATCTTTATTTATTGGAAGTCCAAAAATTCCGTAATAATTTTGAGTTGAGTTGCTCAGCAAACTAAGGTAATTTACGTATCCAATTTATACAGAAAAAAAATGAAGTTCTTTTCTGTTCTGCATCTAAAAGATACTTTCTACTAATTTGAATACCTCCAATATAAGTTTAACCATTGAATTATTTCATATAGTGAATATAGTGAAAATATAGGAATTGATTTCAAACTCAGTTTAAATTTAATTAAACTGTGAATTTATTCTATAAACTATAAAAGTAATCATTTAAATTACTAAAAAAGAAAAGTGTATCTGGATGTAAATCCATTTGAAGTACCAGGTTGTACATTACAACCTGAAAAAGTTGTATTTGGAAATCAATAGAAAAGTGTAAGAATTCTAATTGAATTACCGGGTCGTATATTACAATCCGAAAAAATTGTATTTGGAAATCAATAGAAAAGTGTAAGAAACTGGATGTAAATCAAATTCAATTACAAAGTCACTATTTAAATTGTTTTAATTGTGTTTCCAATTTATTAAAGTGTTTCAGTGAGTAAAAATTATAGGATGCACTAAAAGTTTAAAGAATTCTATAATATGTCAACAGAAATTTTCCAGTGTTAACATATTATCAGTTAGGGCATTTAGTATATTTATTAAAAAAAGAATCATTAACTCAAACCACGATCAGCACGTCTGCATTACGCGGTCAAATTAATGCAATATAAATGATTGAGAAAGAGAAAAAAAAATTCCAAGTAAATATTAGTAAGATTTATTTGTTCTTTATGTCACTTTATCTTTCGTTTCCCTCCTATCTCGATTGACCTTATTCCTATTTCAAATTATCTATGACCAGGTAAGAGTTCTGCTTCTACAAAATCATGTTTTTCTCCCTTACAGAATTAATGAAAGGAAAAAAAAATTTTCCAAAAAAAAATTATTATTGTTTATTATAAGTTGAATTGAGAATTGAGAATGAATTAAAAAAAAATCGAGAGGATTAAGTATTAAGAAAAATTTCATCGCGTAAGGGTATTTCGCGAACATTAAACATTGATTAAAAACGAAAAGAAAACAGAACCAGATTTCTTATGATAAAAATATTCATTTGGTGTAGTTAAAATATACCTTAACCCATCAATGATTAAAAATTAATTTCATGTTCCAATTAAATAAATCGTCCTTAAAGATTTCGCGGAAATTAATTAATTTTCAATCGCTAGTAAGGATCGGAAAAAAAATAATCTTCGCGAGAATTTAATTACTGAAAAATTTTCTTCGGGCTAGAAAACCTTTCAAAAATTAAAGGACTTGATCTAACGTTAGTACGTTGTCCCAAAAGTGGATCTGAAAATTAAGTTGACCGAATAAATTTAAGGGAAAGGAGCGTAATAAAAAATTTTCAATTTCATTAAAAAATTTCACGGAAATTATAAATTATAAATATTTAACCCAAGCAACGAATTTATTAATTTTAATAAAAATGTTAAGGTATTTACAGCAGTTCTATTCCGTTTTTCAAAAATAATAAAAACTTACATACGAATAACTTAAAATACAAATTTGGCATTATAGCATTAAGTTAATAGAAGAAAATATGCAATATTAAATCAAACAAACAAAAATAAAAATTAAGTACAAAGATATACGAAATAAAAAATTGTTTTAGTTTAAACATTTCTGAATTATTTTGTTTTGTTAAAACTAAAAGTACATTGATTCGTCATTCTCATTGTTCTTAAATGATTGTTACATTTAAAAATATACTTATAAAAAAATATAAAAACAACTAGTAAAACATATAGACTTCATATGGACTTACAATATTTACATCTGTATTTCCCGACGATGTTTGCCGGCCATTGTTCTGTTGCTGTTGTTGTTGTTGCTGTTCTGTGGCAGAAGTGGCATCTGTAAGATGTTGTTGCTGTTGCTGCTCCTTTTTAACAAGATTTTCATCGGCATCAACAACTTTTATGGGTTGATTATCAGCAATTTTTACTGTGTGACCATCTTGTTCCCATTTACTGGCAATTTGTAATGTTTCTACAGTTTTTTGCTGTATTGTTTTTGAATCATCTAATAATGTAAGTTCATAGAATTCTTGAATATCTAATAGTGCTTGAAAAAGGCGTGATTTAAATATACGTATGACACGTTCAATTGCAATTCTAAGAGCACGATCTTGAGATTCCGATAATCTGGAATGATAATCCTCTAATAGCTCAAGCGCACGATGAGCCTCTTGCTTTTTTACTGGCATATTTAATGTATAGAAATAAATGATGAAAACCTTTTTTTTTTTTGGATTAACTTTGGAGAAGGCTGTTATTAAATGATAACGATGAAGTAGTTGTAGAATATATAGTTGTGCCAAAATTTTGAATATTTTGTGCTTTATCACCATCAACCACACTATTTTGTATCTAGTATTTTGGCATCTTCTAAGATCATTTTTTCTTTCGCTTCTGTTATAAATTATGCTTAAGATTATTATATTTTTTTTCATATAACAACTCTATTCATTTATTTTTTAGCGTAAGCAAAATATATAAGGGGTGCAAATTTTTTTCTTGTAAGCACCTTTTTTTTCAATGTGAATTTTTACTTTGAGAATTTCTATTGTATTCATACACTTTTTTTTTTCTTGTTAAACACTAGCTTTGGCATTGTTCACTCACAGTTTTAATTTATTTTATTATATTTGTTTATGGGCCACGTCCTGATGTCCTTTTCTCAGGACGTGGCCTGGCAGGATCGCCATATAATTTAAATAATTACACTTTTTATTATTTGTTTAAAAACAGCCGCTCATGCGACTGTTTACTTTCACGTCTCTTTATTAATTATTTTTCTATACTAATTTTAACGTATATCTACCTACGTACGCGCGCACATGCATTGTACACGCGTACACATACACTTACATTATGTGTAACTGAGTAGACGAGTGAATTTGCGTATTAAGCAGTTCACACGTAACTATACTACAGTACAATTGTGAGAAATACTTTTCTCACGCTTGAGTTCGGTGCAGGTGGATATATTTAGTTACAATTAGTAATTTAATTTTACTATTTAGTTACCGTACAGAAGGTAGGGTAACTATGACTTATCAAACACACTACAGCATGCTGTCAAACTCAACTGTTTTTTTTAATTCAGCAAAAGGTGTTTTTTTTTGTTTTTTATCAAAAATAAATGGTTACTACTCGCAAGCTATCATCGATATTGGCCTGCGGTCTTTTTTATAATGTTAGTAGGATTATAGTCTTTAGTTTTTGTAAGTAGTCACAGTTCTAACGTTTGATATTAGGGGCGTTATGAAATATTTATGAAACCACTATATTTTTCTCAAATTTAAACTTTAGTGGAATAGAACTTCTAAAGGAAGTAAGGGAACAAGAAACGTATACCACCCGGAGAAAGGCGAATGTATCCTGTTTAACCCTATATATACTTTTGCACCCCCCACGAGCCCCCGGTAGAACACTTTTTTCATTTTAATGAAATTACTCTAAAAAAATTACTCTAAAAAAAATTTTGTTTTTTTACTTTAGACTACGTAAAAGTAAAATAATTAAATAAAATACCTGCGAAAGGGTTTATTGGCTTTGTTTTGATCAGCAAAAAAATAAGTCATAAAATGATCACAATAGGTTCTACAGTAAACAAATGATCTCTTTCTTAATTTACCTGTTGTCAAATTTAAGGGTCAACCAAAGTCATAAACAATTTTATAAGTTTGTCAATAATCGCGGCACTAAACCACTAAAGATAAAAAACCACCCCATATTGGCGAGAAACTAATTAGTTTTACCTGATATTGAAGTCTGGATAACAAGTGCAGTTTTGTTCAATTTAAGTACTACCTGCTATGAAATTAAAGATCAATGTGTGAATAACATGTACCTAAAAATGTATAAAATGACGAATTCTATAAGGGATTACTCAATAATAAGTTAATACTTCAAGTGTACGGACGTATATTCGCAAGTGATAAAAAGTGATAAAAAAGTGATAACAGACGCAAATAAAAATATTGAGAAAAATATGGAGAACTTTAGTTATAAAGAACTGGCCGAAGAGTATTTTCGAAACAAAAACCAGGAAGATGTTCTTAGTTACGTTAAAATAAAATTAAACTTAAATTCGTCTAGTACCGAAATACAAGAGCAATTATCTAATTTCGTCAAAGTACTAAAAAAACGATTGAAAGAAGTTAACTACTGTAAACAAAAGTTTTATAATAAAAGTGCAAACTGGTTAGAAGGCCAACTTAATGTTGGTGGAGAAACAGCAAAGCTAGATAAGGCTGGAAGACCACGCAAATCATTGGACAACTGCAGCGATAGATCTAAGAGGCGGAAACTTAAAAATTTTAACGAGGAAATTGGTTCTACAAATATAAAAGAATCTTTTCTACATCAATTACGAGCACAAAACCAATTAACAAAAGTGGATATCATTGAAAAAACTTGTAATGCTAGTCCAGTGAGAACAAAGCGAATTCTTAAAAGTATACCAACTCCGAGCGATGCAAAACAGTTCACAAATGAGGAGGCATTAGCATTATTTCTGGATTTGAAATTAACAAAACACCAATATATTCAGCTCAGATTGCGTGCGATTGAAAAAGGCTCAAATATGTATCCAGCATATCATCACATAACAGCTGCTAAAATAGACTGTTTGCCATCAAAGGACACTATTACAATCACACCAATTTCGGCAGAAGTACAACTACAATCTTTACTTGATCACACAGCCAAACGCTTGCTACAATCAATAACAGGAACTGAGTTAAAGAAATATGGAAACACAAAGTTAATTCTATTTTGTAAATGGGGATGTGATGGTTCTTCGGGACAAAAACAATACAAACAAGTTGTATGTGAAAATATTTCGGACTCAGATATGTTCATGGTATCATTTGTACCATTGCGATTGAAAAAGATTTTGGAAGATTCGGAGCCTTCGAGTAGTACAACGCAAACAATGGATATTTGGAAAAATGAGACACCATCTTCTACGAAATACTGCAGGCCAATCAAATTTGAATTCAAAAAAGAAAGTCATGATGCCATTAACAAAGAAGTTAGTGATATCAAGGCCCAAATAGCAACACTACAGCCATTACAATTACAGTTAGATGGGCAGCAAATTGAAGTAAGCTACCAATTAGTGCTGACAATGATAGATGGAAAAGTAGGTCAGGCTTTGACTAACACGAAGGCTGCATCCAGCTGCATTATATGCCAAGCAACATCAAGCCAATTAAACCAAGTCCCGACAAAATCATTCGATAATACCGATGCCTTCGAATTTGGATTATCACCACTACATGCAAGAATACGACTTATGGAACACATACTAAAAATCAGTTATGATTTGGATTTCAGGCCTTCAGGATCAATAAGAAACAACGAAACCAACAAAGAGTTAAGAAGTTCAAAAAAGAAACATGTTCAAGATGAATATCGCAAATTTGGATTGATTATAGATCAGCCAAAACAAGGGTCAGGCAATACAAATGATGGCAATACCGCAAGAAGATTCTTTTCAGATCCAGAAACAGCATCTGAAATAACAGGAGTGGATTTAAACCTTATTTTCAGATTTAAAATAATCCTAGAAGTACTTGCGTGCAATGAAGAAATTGACTCTAGAAAATTTGGAGATTATGCTAAGGAAACTGCAAAAATATATACAACCAACTACCCATGGAGAAATATGTCTGCAACAGTCCACAAAATCCTTTATCATGGAGAAGATGTCATTAAATATCATTTGGTGCCACTTGGAGATCTATCAGAGGAGGCTCAGGAAAAAAGGAACAAGGATTACAGATTTTATAGACAGCACAATACTAGAAAAATGTCACGAAATTCCACAAATGAAGATCTATTTAATATATTATTGGCAACGTCAGATCCGTTCATCTCCAGTATTCGAAATCAATGGAAAGTGGAACATCGGGATTTAGATGAAGAAGCCAAAAAACTACTAAAGAACAGAAATAGCACAGAACAAAATATGGAATATTTGCAATCAATATTTGAGTCTAATGAATAATAATTATAATTGCCTTTCATTGTTATTTAAGTACGAAAAACATAGTATTAGTAAAAAATAATAATAAACAGAACCTACCATTGTTACAAATGCTATTTAAATCTATTGCAGTTTTTATTCTTAAAAGGTTTCCCACATATGAATGCAATGTTTTAATAGATAAGAAAGATTCAAAAAATAAGAACCCATATTTTCATATCAAAATTAAAAAAAAAATTAGAATCATTGCGCTAATGTTTAGCAGATTTATTTAGCTAGTGTAACAAATTAGGCAGCAAACACTAATAAATTTTTCTGTAGTAATAATAATATTCCTTGAGTGTAAGCAAATTGCAAATTTGATAGCAAACATTTTTAATTTTTTAGTAATACTAGTTAAATTTCTAGTGAATTTTACTATTTTGTTGCGTGTAAAAATTTTTTTGAGTGTAAAAATTTTTTTGAGTGTAAGCATTAAAAAAATTTCATTATTACAAAAAATGTTTATAATAATTATTTAACTCCAAATATGACGCTTTCTAATAAATAAAAATAAATAAAAAAAAACATATATCACGCTAAAAGTTAAAAAAAATCAAAAGTTAAACTTTGACCTAGAATTCCTTAAAAAGTACTCAATCAATTTAAATGAAATTCACACTGAGTCAAGATCAACTATCTATCTATCAATTAAAAAAAACAGTACTAAAATATTTTGATCGGTTCAAAAGTTACAGAATTTTGGCCAATGAAAAATGATTTTCAGCCACTGTGCGGTGATGAAAACAACAGTTACATATATGTAAACGACCAGCTGACTGCACATAATCGTCGGCTACTGTGGCTAGCTAAAACAAAAGCAGAGCAGTCCAAATTGAAGTTTGTGTAGGAAGGAAACATATTTGCAAAGAAAAACGAAACAGAAAAACCAATATATATAAACAATGATGCCGATATTGAACAAATAACAACTATATTTTAAATTTTGTCAAAAAACTTATTTTTCTTTTATATAAATAAAAAATAAAAACATTCTTAATTAAAGCAAAAATGAGTACAATCAATACTTTATAATATGATTTTTTAATCAAATCGAAACAAAACACTTAAGTTATCCCTTTTCGCTTATATGCATGAATATTCGATCGCTTAGAAAACACTTTCAAACTTTCTTAACAACAATAAAAAATATAATTGAAAAAATACAATTTATAGTTCTCATCTAAACTAATATAAAGGATGAAGAGAATTGTTCCACTTTTTTGAACAGGGGAGAAGAAAAAGGTAAAGGCGGAGGTATAGTGGTAAATGCAAAAGAAAACAGTAACTTTACACAAATAAAAATAAAGACAATCCCTTTCGAGCTAATGCAATCAGAAGTAGAAATAAACGCAACCTCTTTCCCTTTTAGCGATATACCGCCAACCTAAACTAAATAACAACATGTTTATAACAGAAATAGAAAAAGTTCTCAAACAAATTCGAATCAAACAAAACGTAGTTATCGTGGGTGACATAAACATAGATATTTTGACTGACAATAACATAGTAACAAATTACTCTGATATGTGCTTGTCAAACAGGATGCAGATCGCGATACGTGAACCAACACGAACTGATATAAAAAATAACACACAAACATGCATTGACCACTGCCTCGTTAAAAACACACATAATCAAATCATTGTTAGTACAGCAGTTGTTAAGACAACCATATCAGATCATTTTACCATCTTTTGTTGCATCGAACATGTCGCGTCAAACACAAACATAAGCCAACAGAGATCGAGTAAAGAGACATATATAAGCACATATAAAGTAAATAATTTTATAAAAGAAACCAATTGGAATAATTTAGTTAATCAGAATGATATAAACGATTTTTATAACAATATGAATAAAAAGTTTAATAAAATATACGAAAAATCCAAAGATCTACAAATTCATGGATTAGTAATGAATTGCTGCGAACTTCGGGATAAACTTTTTAAAAAGTGGAAAAATAATAAAAGAAACCAAAATTACGAATTAGAATAAACAATTTAGAAATAAATTAAACAAAAAATTTTACATGAAAAAAATAAATATTATCGGCAAAAATTCGGCAACTTATTAACGAGATTAAGGGTAAGACTGTTAAAAATATTGATGAAGTAATTTTAAAAAACTTCAGAAATCAAAATTTAGATAAAACTTAACAAAACTTTGCATTTCATTTTAATGAAAACGTTATAAAATTAATTCACACGTGCAACGTAAAAACAAGCGGTACAAATCGGGAGATAACTTTACCTAATTCCATATATATGGAATACACAACTGAGGTGGATATATTCAACATACTTACAAAACTAAACATGAGGAAAAGTGGTGGTCATGCTGAAATTAGACCCAAAGACATTAAAAATCATTCTTTAATATTTACTCCAATTATAACCTCATTAATAAACCAAAGTATATCTTCGACAACAATACCTCAACTCCTAAAAAAGTCCATAATAAGACCAATATATAAAAATGGAGCAAAAGATAGCATAAACAACTACAGACCTATATCGATATTACCGGTCATAGAAAATGTATTAGAGGAAATAATAGTGAAAAGGCTCAATAATTTTTTAACGAAACACAATATAATAAATAAAAATCAATACGGGTTTCAAAAAAATAAAAACATTAACCAACTACTAGGCGGATTTGCAAATACAATAAACACAGCTCTTAGTAAGGTTGAGACTGCTTAGTCTTATACATAGATTTCAGTAAAGCATTTGACACCCTTTCACATTCGAAACTCTTAGAAATTCTTGAAAGAAATGGTATAAGAGGACATGTGCTTGCATGGTTCAGAGAGTATTTAAAAATGAGAATGTACAGGGTTAAAATATATAATAAAATCAGTGAGGAAATAGGAACTACCCATGGAGTTCCACAAGGATCTAAGCTTCGGCCGCTGCTTTATCTTATTTATGCCAACGATATGTTAAACGCCTTAACAGACTGTTACACCTACGCCTACGCTGACGACACAGCAATTATTGTTACCAACAAAAATATTCAAATAGTAACAAAAACAATGCAAAAACAACTCGACAGTGTGTGCAAATGGTGCCATGATAATGGCTTAGTCATTAACGCCTCAAAAACAAAAATTATGCATATTAGACAACCAAACATGAATAAGAGCAGCATTATATACATACATAACAAAAGCAATGATGATAATGATAACTGCAATACTACGATAGAATTAGTAAAGGTGCGTTCAGACTACGCAAATATTTGACCAAATAAACGTAACCCCTAATTTTATGAAAGTTTTATTCAATCTTACATGATATATAAAAGACAAAATTAAGTTATGTTTTATTACATTAGTAATATTTAATATATTTAACTATATTCTATATCATATATTGTATAACTTAATGAAAATTATACAAGGAAAATTATACATTATTTAGGGGTTACGTTTATTTGGTCAAATATTTGCGTAGTCTGAACGCACCTTAAATCAATACAAATACTTAGGTGTACATGTAGATGACACATTCAAGTGGAGAATACACATAAATGAACTACAAAAGAAATTACGTAAAGCTGCTTATTCACTTTACCATGGACAAACAAACACCATACCAACACACAATAACAACATCAGTAATAACGTACTAGTTATAATTTATAACAATACAACTAACAACAATAACCTACCAACCAATATACACTACAGACAAATCAACAACGCAGCAGGTAATCATAACAGTAATAATATCAATGCTAATAACACATTTGAAACGAGCAAATACCAAAACAATCGGCCACGTAGGATAATTATTCCTACAAACAGCTACAACATCGGCAATCACAATAATCAGCTATTACATAGTATCAACTCACAAAGCAACACTATTTTAACTGAAACTAACAATGAAAACTCTCAAAGACACCTCAACACATTCAAGAATCACCCAAGAAATTTATCACGAGAACTAGAAATCCTCAACGTCAAACAACAAATAAACCGTTATAACACCCGATTACGCTCCGAAGGAAGATATAGAATAAAAACAACTTTGGTGACAGAACGCTGGAAATTATCCACCCAACCATAATCAACGAATTACCAAATAACCTAATAAATGTAGAAAATTCACCATTTAGAAAAAAAATTATATAAAAAATTTTTCATAATGTCGCAATGAAATAACATAAATATTTAAATCTAAACTTTTTTTTTAAATTTATCTTCCTGCAGTCAAGCCCAAGGGCTTTGCGGGGTTAAACATTAATTAATTAATTGTATCTGATGAAATCAATAAATAAATAATTAATATTTTGTTAGTTTTATCGTCATTTTTCAGACATATTGCAATTACTACTGTAATTAATATGCAATTTTTAATTTTGTTTAAATGGTGCGTGGTAAAGAAGAAGAAAGCATATATTTCAAAAATTCATAACTGCACTGTATTCTTAATCGGACCGGTTTCTGGCATTTCAGCCTTCATCAGCGATTTTATTGAACATTGTGATAATTGTTATGTTTTAATTGAATAGATTGTTTCTATATGAAAATTTTTTCTACTAAGGGCGGCCGTGAGGTTTTGAACCATGAACCTTCACATACACTCGTACTTGCACTTTTTGGTCAGCGCTTTAACACACTCACCTAAAGTCAGGCCTACGAGCAGTGTGGTTAGTTTTCAGTTTTCGTACCATACAGCTTTACTTTGTATTAATTTCAGAAGATACAACTCTGTCCAAACAAACAATAGTTATTTTTGAATTTTGAATATTTTTTGCATTTATACTTCTAATTTCCACTATTCTCAGTTTTCGTAAGAGTTGTCATATGTGATGTACGGTTTTTGTACATAACTACATATGCACTTTACATATATTTGAGATGACGCTTTGAAGCGAAGAAAATTTTTTGTTTTGTTAGTTTTATCGTCATTTTTCAGACATATTGCAATTACTACTGTAATTAATATGCAATTTTTAATTTTGTTTAAATGGTGCGTGGTAAAGAAGAAGAAAGCATATATTTCAAAAATTCATAACTGCACTGTATTCTTAATCGGACCGGTTTCTGGCATTTCAGCCTTCATCAGCGATTTTATTGAACATTGTGATAATTGTTATGTTTTAATTGAATAGATTGTTTCTATATGAAAATTTTTTCTACTAAGGGCGGCCGTGAGGTTTTGAACCATGAACCTTCACATACACTCGTACTTGCACTTTTTGGTCAGCGCTTTAACACACTCACCTAAAGTCAGGCCTACGAGCAGTGTGGTTAGTTTTCAGTTTTCGTACCATACAGCTTTACTTTGTATTAATTTCAGAAGATACAACTCTGTCCAAACAAACAATAGTTATTTTTGAATTTTGAATATTTTTTGCATTTATACTTCTAATTTCCACTATTCTCAGTTTTCGTAAGAGTTGTCATATGTGATGTACGGTTTTTGTACATAACTACATATGCACTTTACATATATTTGAGATGACGCTTTGAAGCGAAGAAAATTTTTTTGTTTTGTTAGTTTTATCGTCATTTTTCAGACATATTGCAATTACTACTGTAATTAATATGCAATTTTTAATTTTGTTTAAATGGTGCGTGGTAAAGAAGAAGAAAGCATATAACGGGTGATTTTTTAAGAGCTTGATAACTTTTTTTAAAAAAAAAAACGCATAAAATTTGCAAAATCTCATCGGTTCTTTATTTGAAACGTTAGATTGGTCCATGACATTTACTTTTTGAAGATAATTTCATTTAAATGTTGACCGCGGCTGCGTCTTAGGTGGTCCATTCGGAAAGTCCAATTTTGGGCAACTTTTTCGAGCATTTCGGCCGGAATAGCCCGAATTTCTTCGGAAATGTTGCCTTCCAAAGCTGGAATAGTTGCTGGCTTATTTCTGTAGACTTTAGACTTGACGTAGCCCCACAAAAAATAGTCTAAAGGCGTCAAATCGCATGATCTTGGTGGCCAACTTACCGGTCCATTTCTTGAGATGAATTGTTCTCCGAAGTTTTCCCTCAAAATGGCCATAGAATCGCGAGCTGTGTGGCATGTAGCGCCATCTTGTTGAAACCACATGTCAACCAAGTTCAGTTCTTCCATTTTTGGCAACAAAAAGTTTGTTAGCATCGAACGATAGCGATCGCCATTCACCGTAACGTTGCGTCCAACAGCATCTTTGAAAAAATACGGTCCAATGATTCCACCAGCGTACAAACCACACCAAACAGTGCATTTTTCGGGATGCATGGGCAGTTCTTGAACGGCTTCTGGTTGCTCTTCACTCCAAATACGGCAATTTTGCTTATTTACGAAGCCATTCAACCAGAAATGAGCCTCATCGCTGAACAAAATTTGTCGATAAAAAAGCGGATTTTCTGCCAACTTTTCTAGGGCCCATTCACTGAAAATTAGACGTTGTGGCAGATCGTTCGGCTTCAGTTCTTGCACGAGCTGCATTTTATACGGTTTTACACCAAGATCTTTGCGTAAAATCTTCCATGTGGTCGAATAACACAAACCCAATTGCTGCGAACGGCGACGAATCGACATTTCACGGTCTTCAGTAACACTCTCAGAAACAGACGCAATATTCTCTTCTGTACGCACTGTACGCATTCGTGTGGTTGGTTTAATGTCCAATAAAGTAAACTGAGTGCGAAACTTGGTCACAATCGCATTAATTGTTTGCTCACTTGGTCGATTATGTAGACCATAAATCGGACGTAAAGCGCGAAACACATTTCGAACCGAACACTGATTTTGGTAATAAAATTCAATGATTTGCAAGCGTTGCTCGTTAGTAAGTCTATTCATGATGAAATGTCAAAGCATACTGAGCATCTTTCTATTTGACACCATGTCTGAAATCCCACGTGATCTGTCAAATACTAATGCATGAAAATCCTAACCTCAAAAAAATCACCCGTTATTTCAAAAATTCATAACTGCACTGTATTCTTAATCGGACCGGTTTCTGGCATTTCAGCCTTCATCAGCGATTTTATTGAACATTGTGATAATTGTTATGTTTTAATTGAATAGATTGTTTCTATATGAAAATTTTTTCTACTAAGGGCGGCCGTGAGGTTTTGAACCATGAACCTTCACATACACTCGTACTTGCACTTTTTGGTCAGCGCTTTAACACACTCACCTAAAGTCAGGCCTACGAGCAGTGTGGTTAGTTTTCAGTTTTCGTACCATACAGCTTTACTTTGTATTAATTTCAGAAGATACAACTCTGTCCAAACAAACAATAGTTATTTTTGAATTTTGAATATTTTTTGCATTTATACTTCTAATTTCCACTATTCTCAGTTTTCGTAAGAGTTGTCATATGTGATGTACGGTTTTTGTACATAACTACATATGCACTTTACATATATTTGAGATGACGCTTTGAAGCGAAGAAAATTTTTTGTTTTGTTAGTTTTATCGTCATTTTTCAGACATATTGCAATTACTACTGTAATTAATATGCAATTTTTAATTTTGTTTAAATGGTGCGTGGTAAAGAAGAAGAAAGCATATATTTCAAAAATTCATAACTGCACTGTATTCTTAATCGGACCGGTTTCTGGCATTTCAGCCTTCATCAGCGATTTTATTGAACATTGTGATAATTGTTATGTTTTAATTGAATAGATTGTTTCTATATGAAAATTTTTTCTGCAAAAAATATTCAAAATTCAAAAATAACTATTGTTTGTTTGGACAGAGTTGTATCTTCTGAAATTAATACAAAGTAAAGCTGTATGGTACGAAAACTGAAAACTAACCACACTGCTCGTAGGCCTGACTTTAGGTGAGTGTGTTAAAGCGCTGACCAAAAATTGCAAGTACGAGTGTATGTGAAGGTTCATGGTTCAAAACCTCACGGCCGCCCTTAGTAGAAAAAATTTTCATATAGAAACAATCTATTCAATTAAAACATAACAATTATCACAATGTTCAATAAAATCGCTGATGAAGGCTGAAATGCCAGAAACCGGTCCGATTAAGAATACAGTGCAGTTATGAATTTTTGAAATATATGCTTTCTTCTTCTTTACCACGCACCATTTAAACAAAATTAAAAATTGCATATTAATTACAGTAGTAATTGCAATATGTCTGAAAAATGACGATAAAACTAACAAAACAAAAAATTTTCTTCGCTTCAAAGCGTCATCTCAAATATATGTAAAGTGCATATGTAGTTATGTACAAAAACCGTACATCACATATGACAACTCTTACGAAAACTGAGAATAGTGGAAATTAGAAGTATAAATGCAAAAAATATTCAAAATTCAAAAATAACTATTGTTTGTTTGGACAGAGTTGTATCTTCTGAAATTAATACAAAGTAAAGCTGTATGGTACGAAAACTGAAAACTAACCACACTGCTCGTAGGCCTGACTTTAGGTGAGTGTGTTAAAGCGCTGACCAAAAAGTGCAAGTACGAGTGTATGTGAAGGTTCATGGTTCAAAACCTCACGGCCGCCCTTAGTAGAAAAAATTTTCATATAGAAACAATCTATTCAATTAAAACATAACAATTATCACAATGTTCAATAAAATCGCTGATGAAGGCTGAAATGCCAGAAACCGGTCCGATTAAGAATACAGTGCAGTTATGAATTTTTGAAATATATGCTTTCTTCTTCTTTACCACGCACCATTTAAACAAAATTAAAAATTGCATATTAATTACAGTAGTAATTGCAATATGTCTGAAAAATGACGATAAAACTAACAAAACAAAAAATTTTCTTCGCTTCAAAGCGTCATCTCAAATATATGTAAAGTGCATATGTAGTTATGTACAAAAACCGTACATCACATATGACAACTCTTACGAAAACTGAGAATAGTGGAAATTAGAAGTATAAATGCAAAAAATATTCAAAATTCAAAAATAACTATTGTTTGTTTGGACAGAGTTGTATCTTCTGAAATTAATACAAAGTAAAGCTGTATGGTACGAAAACTGAAAACTAACCACACTGCTCGTAGGCCTGACTTTAGGTGAGTGTGTTAAAGCGCTGACCAAAAAGTGCAAGTACGAGTGTATGTGAAGGTTCATGGTTCAAAACCTCACGGCCGCCCTTAGTAGAAAAAATTTTCATATAGAAACAATCTATTCAATTAAAACATAACAATTATCACAATGTTCAATAAAATCGCTGATGAAGGCTGAAATGCCAGAAACCGGTCCGATTAAGAATACAGTGCAGTTATGAATTTTTGAAATATATGCTTTCTTCTTCTTTACCACGCACCATTTAAACAAAATTAAAAATTGCATATTAATTACAGTAGTAATTGCAATATGTCTGAAAAATGACGATAAAACTAACAAAACAAAAAATTTTCTTCGCTTCAAAGCGTCATCTCAAATATATGTAAAGTGCATATGTAGTTATGTACAAAAACCGTACATCACATATGACAACTCTTACGAAAACTGAGAATAGTGGAAATTAGAAGTATAAATGCAAAAAATATTCAAAATTCAAAAATAACTATTGTTTGTTTGGACAGAGTTGTATCTTCTGAAATTAATACAAAGTAAAGCTGTATGGTACGAAAACTGAAAACTAACCACACTGCTCGTAGGCCTGACTTTAGGTGAGTGTGTTAAAGCGCTGACCAAAAAGTGCAAATACGAGTGTATGTGAAGGTTCATGGTTCAAAACCTCACGGCCGCCCTTAGTAGAAAAAATTTTCATATAGAAACAATCTATTCAATTAAAACATAACAATTATCACAATGTTCAATAAAATCGCTGATGAAGGCTGAAATGCCAGAAACCGGTCCGATTAAGAATACAGTGCAGTTATGAATTTTTGAAATATATGCTTTCTTCTTCTTTACCACGCACCATTTAAACAAAATTAAAAATTGCATATTAATTACAGTAGTAATTGCAATATGTCTGAAAAATGACGATAAAACTAACAAAACAAAAAATTTTCTTCGCTTCAAAGCGTCATCTCAAATATATGTAAAGTGCATATGTAGTTATGTACAAAAACCGTACATCACATATGACAACTCTTACGAAAACTGAGAATAGTGGAAATTAGAAGTATAAATGCAAAAAATATTCAAAATTCAAAAATAACTATTGTTTGTTTGGACAGAGTTGTATCTTCTGAAATTAATACAAAGTAAAGCTGTATGGTACGAAAACTGAAAACTAACCACACTGCTCGTAGGCCTGACTTTAGGTGAGTGTGTTAAAGCGCTGACCAAAAAGTGCAAGTACGAGTGTATGTGAAGGTTCATGGTTCAAAACCTCACGGCCGCCCTTAGTAGAAAAAATTTTCATATAGAAACAATCTATTCAATTAAAACATAACAATTATCACAATGTTCAATAAAATCGCTGATGAAGGCTGAAATGCCAGAAACCGGTCCGATTAAGAATACAGTGCAGTTATGAATTTTTGAAATATATGCTTTCTTCTTCTTTACCACGCACCATTTAAACAAAATTAAAAATTGCATATTAATTACAGTAGTAATTGCAATATGTCTGAAAAATGACGATAAAACTAACAAAACAAAAAAAAAAAAAAATTTTCTTCGCTTCAAAGCGTCATCTCAAATATATGTAAAGTGCATATGTAGTTATGTACAAAAACCGTACATCACATATGACAACTCTTACGAAAACTGAGAATAGTGGAAATTAGAAGTATAAATGCAAAAAATATTCAAAATTCAAAAATAACTATTGTTTGTTTGGACAGAGTTGTATCTTCTGAAATTAATACAAAGTAAAGCTGTATGGTACGAAAACTGAAAACTAACCACACTGCTCGTAGGCCTGACTTTAGGTGAGTGTGTTAAAGCGCTGACCAAAAAGTGCAAGTACGAGTGTATGTGAAGGTTCATGGTTCAAAACCTCACGGCCGCCCTTAGTAGGAAAAATTTTCATATAGAAACAATCTATTCAATTAAAACATAACAATTATCACAATGTTCAATAAAATCGCTGATGAAGGCTGAAATGCCAGAAACCGGTCCGATTAAGAATACAGTGCAGTTATGAATTTTTGAAATATATGCTTTCTTCTTCTTTACCACGCACCATTTAAACAAAATTAAAAATTGCATATTAATTACAGTAGTAATTGCAATATGTCTGAAAAATGACGATAAAACTAACAAAACAAAAAATTTTCTTCGCTTCAAAGCGTCATCTCAAATATATGTAAAGTGCATATGTAGTTATGTACAAAAACCGTACATCACATATGACAACTCTTACGAAAACTGAGAATAGTGGAAATTAGAAGTATAAATGCAAAAAATATTCAAAATTCAAAAATAACTATTGTTTGTTTGGACAGAGTTGTATCTTCTGAAATTAATACAAAGTAAAGCTGTATGGTACGAAAACTGAAAACTAACCACACTGCTCGTAGGCCTGACTTTAGGTGAGTGTGTTAAAGCGCTGACCAAAAAGTGCAAGTACGAGTGTATGTGAAGGTTCATGGTTCAAAACCTCACGGCCGCCCTTAGTAGAAAAAATTTTCATATAGAAACAATCTATTCAATTAAAACATAACAATTATCACAATGTTCAATAAAATCGCTGATGAAGGCTGAAATGCCAGAAACCGGTCCGATTAAGAATACAGTGCAGTTATGAATTTTTGAAATATATGCTTTCTTCTTCTTTACCACGCACCATTTAAACAAAATTAAAAATTGCATATTAATTACAGTAGTAATTGCAATATGTCTGAAAAATGACGATAAAACTAACAAAACAAAAAATTTTCTTCGCTTCAAAGCGTCATCTCAAATATATGTAAAGTGCATATGTAGTTATGTACAAAAACCGTACATCACATATGACAACTCTTACGAAAACTGAGAATAGTGGAAATTAGAAGTATAAATGCAAAAAATATTCAAAATTCAAAAATAACTATTGTTTGTTTGGACAGAGTTGTATCTTCTGAAATTAATACAAAGTAAAGCTGTATGGTACGAAAACTGAAAACTAACCACACTGCTCGTAGGCCTGACTTTAGGTGAGTGTGTTAAAGCGCTGACCAAAAAGTGCAAGTACGAGTGTATGTGAAGGTTCATGGTTCAAAACCTCACGGCCGCCCTTAGTAGAAAAAATTTTCATATAGAAACAATCTATTCAATTAAAACATAACAATTATCACAATGTTCAATAAAATCGCTGATGAAGGCTGAAATGCCAGAAACCGGTCCGATTAAGAATACAGTGCAGTTATGAATTTTTGAAATATATGCTTTCTTCTTCTTTACCACGCACCATTTAAACAAAATTAAAAATTGAATATTAATTACAGTAGTAATTGCAATATGTCTGAAAAATGACGATAAAACTAACAAAACAAAAAATTTTCTTCGCTTCAAAGCGTCATCTCAAATATATGTAAAGTGCATATGTAGTTATGTACAAAAACCGTACATCACATATGACAACTCTTACGAAAACTGAGAATAGTGGAAATTAGAAGTATAAATGCAAAAAATATTCAAAATTCAAAAATAACTATTGTTTGTTTGGACAGAGTTGTATCTTCTGAAATTAATACAAAGTAAAGCTGTATGGTACGAAAACTGAAAACTAACCACACTGCTCGTAGGCCTGACTTTAGGTGAGTGTGTTAAAGCGCTGACCAAAAAGTGCAAGTACGAGTGTATGTGAAGGTTCATGGTTCAAAACCTCACGGCCGCCCTTAGTAGAAAAAATTTTCATATAGAAACAATCTATTCAATTAAAACATAACAATTATCACAATGTTCAATAAAATCGCTGATGAAGGCTGAAATGCCAGAAACCGGTCCGATTAAGAATACAGTGCAGTTATGAATTTTTGAAATATATGCTTTCTTCTTCTTTACCACGCACCATTTAAATAAATAATTAATAATTAAAAAAAAAAAATAATAATATCAAATTTTATAAGTAAATTATGCCCCAGTTCAGGAGGGACTGCTGCAACTGAGGATGGAGGAGTATAATCGAATGTTTCCCTCATAAACGCAATTAGCGTTAATTGTGTTTATCAAGTTACGTCTGCATGAGTACGATATTTATGGCTTCTAATTCACTTTTTCAGTACATTTGGTGGAGCTTATTTAGTTCCAATTGTCACCGCATGTAGTACCGCAGAGGGCACTACCATATTCACCACGTTTAGCAAAAACTCACACCCATATTCACCTTACTTGGGGTTGAAAACCTATTGTTTAGCAAATCTCGCAACCATATTCGCTTTACTTGTAGTTAGCAATACTATTAGTCATGTTGAATTTCGCAATGTTTAACAAAATGTCACATCCATATTCGCTTTACTTATAGTTGGCAATACTATTAATGATGTTGAATTTCGCAATGTTTAGCAAAAACATTAGAGGCATAACTTTTTTTTGAGTTCATAATATTCTACTGTATATAACAAGAGTTTTTCTTAAATATGGAATTATCTCGTAAGTAGACATATATCATGTGTGTTTTTACATAAACTGAATAAAAGCTGGGTCCACTAGTTTCATTTCAATGTATATTTTGACCTCTTAACCACTTAAGGATCGGATATATTAGGGATTTTACCTTCAATTTTAAGGTTATTTTAATGTTATTTCTATTCCAATAGTGTACTTAATAATGGGATAATGTCGGATATAGTTATTAATGGGTTAATTTCCCTAAAAAATAAGATACTTGATTTTCTATTGAACTAGCTTACTGATGACGATACATATCCGGTCCTGAACGGCTTAATTGATCAAAATATACATCGAAATGAACCTAGTGGACCCAGCTTTTATTCAGTTTATGTAAAAACACACATGATATATGTCTACTTACGAGATTATTCCATATTTAAGAAAAACTCTATTACAAAAATACAAAATTTTAAATAGGTCCATAATGGGTTAATAGATTTTAAATTTAAGAATATCGAGTAAAATACACTCAAGTAAGCTTTTAAATGATATATATAGTGCTGAAATCCGATACTACATAACAAAGTTATATACAAGTCAATGTCAAAAGTTTGGAAGTCCATAACTCGGAAAATAGGCTCGACCGCAATAAAATGTTTTATAAGTGGTGAAAATTTGAAACCGATCGGGGGCATTGCCCCTAAACTCCACTTAAGCCAAAGTTATGTTTAACTTTAGCTTATTTATCATTTTACGAACACAGAATTTGCCACACTGTTACATTACTTAAAATAAACAGCTGTTTATTTTGTAAACAAAAAAAAAATATAGTTAAAGATAATATTTAAATATGATATAACAGAAAACTTCCAAAATTATCACCGATGGGCTGCACAGCACAAACTTAATTTATTGCCTAATAATTAAAAGTATTGTATTAGTATAAATGTTGTTGTTATTATAGTTGTTGTTGTTGTAATTATAGTTGTTGTTGTTGTCTTGGTGGTTTTGGTGGGGGTAAGTGTGATAACATAACTCTCGCGTTGATTATAATTTACTGAATAATAATTGCTATGCGAGGTATTTGGATAATTTAAAATCAAACTTTGCTAATAACCAAGCCCTTCTTTGACTTTGTAGTGTGAAACGCAAATCCTCGTCGTTCCCGCCTACAATGTTTTGCGACGCTAATTCATCCTCTGATTATCTTGATATTGCGAATATGTTTGCTAATTTTTTCCAGTCCACGTATAGCAATTCTATTTCAAATTCTTTACTATTTCAAAAATTAAAACTAAAGTAAAAATTGAAAAATTTATTGTTGACTCTGAGGGTCCAACCCGCACATTAAAATAACGACGATATGCACGCTGAGTCAAAACAATGGATCGTTGATTTGAAAAATAAAGCTCAACAATTTGGGCACGTTGTTCAATTGAGTACTGTTCCATTTTAAATTCCCCAAGTCTTCTTTACAAAATACTGAAAAGAAAAGAAAAAAAAAGTTATAATAAAAAAGTTATAAGCAATTCAAACCCCTTCGTTAATTTTGGGCCACCCTGAAAAAAGAATGATATATCTAAAATATTAATGGAAAACAACTATAAGAACTAACTGAAAGACACCTATTTATAATAAATTAAACTAAAAATTTAAAACTCGAATTGAAAGTTAAGAACTAAAAACTTGAATTAAAAATTTAACACGTGGAAACTGAAAACTTAAATTTAATAATTGAAAAGCAAATATAACAAAAATGTTTGAAAATCGTTAATATTTGAAAAAAATAAAGATTTGATCGTTAATATTTGAAAAAATAAAAAATTGGTCTGATGTAATAACAAATTTAGTAAATAAATATTAAAGTCTGAAAAGTGGTATTAAATTAGTTCTGATTTAATTAGTTCTGAGAAACAAAAAAAATACATTGGAATAATTCAATAGAAAGAAACATATAGACTTGAATAAACGAATACTTTCTCAAATAAATCTAAAAAATGGGTTTTGTGAATGAAAAATATGTTGTCAGCTATAAAAACCTCAATAGAATATATGAAATGTATTTAAATTCAAAGTTAACGGATATATTTTTACTTAAAGTAGCTAAAATATATTCGAAGTGAAAAAGAACTATAGTAACTAACTGAAAGACACCAGAAAATAAAAAAAAAATGGCTAAAAAATATGATTATGTTATATATGATTTCAAAAATATTTTGAAATAAAAATTTAAATATGATAAATTTTTTCATTGAATTACTTATAGGTTTAATAAAACCATATAATTATTCGTATTGAAGGTCGTTTTGGTGCACCAATTTCTGAAGCTTTTTCCTGTTTAGTATATTGTGAATTTGATAGTATACTTGAAATAGATAAATCCCGTGAAATTATTCAATCACTATGAGTTCAGTTAAAATCAATCATTATATGAAATCGAACAGTGCAACTAAAAATAATTTTAAAGGTGTCTTTGCTTCTGATCAACTACCTAAGAAAGCTGTTGTAAAACCATCATTCAGTATAGCAAACACCGATCCATCATATAAACCAGGACAGCATTGGGTTGCGTTTTATTTCCCAAAGAATAAACCTTTTGAATTCTTTTGTCCAGCTGGTTAACCTCCTATTAAACCCTTTATTACATTTTTGAATACAAATTCTAAATCGTATATTTATAACAAAAATCGTATTCAAAGCGAATATTCAATATTATGTGGAATTTATTGTTGTATTTTCATTTATTTTAGATGTAAAAATATCATTTTATAAAATTTTTAAATTTTTTAATTATTCAAACTTATTTTAAAATGATGTATTAATAAGTATTTTTTAAATTATTTTTGGTAAATAAAATAACAATAAAACAAAATTATTCATCTATTGTTTTTATTTCATTCATTACATTAGAACAAAAAAAATTGTTTTAATAAAATGATTTGTGATTTTGCTAAACAGACAGCGAACTCGGCGGTTCTGCTTACAAAAAAAGTTTTGTTAATAGCAAATATATATTTTAAAAACAACTGTTGGTTGGTGGGCTTTTGTGATTTTGCTTTCATTGCATTATAACAAAATTTTTTTTTTTAATTTTGTAACATAGCAGTAAACATGTTTTACAAGTAGTATGTATATGAGAGCACGAGACCATGCACATGTACAGTGGAAGCTCTCATAACGGACACTTACAGGTGTGTGTGTTTGTGTGTGAGAGAGAGGGAGAGGGGCGTATGTGTGTGTGTGTGAGAGAGAGGTGTGTGTGTGTTTGTGTGTGTGTGTGAGTGAGAGAGGGAGAGGGGCTTGTGTGTGTGTGTGTGTGTGTGAGAGGGAGAGTGGCGTGTGCGTGTGTGTGTGTGTTCATATATTAAAGATTTTCAAACTATTTTTTTTTATTTGCTTCTTAATTTCTAATTAAAGTTTTTAGTTTTTAGGCTTTCAATTATTAATTTAAGTTTTTAGTTTTTTTGTTTTTTAATTTTTTGTTTATATTTTTAGTTTTTAACTTTTACTTTAATTTATTATATTAATTTATATCTATTAAGTTTCTATAGTTGTTTTTCAATAATATTTTAGATATTTTATTCTTTTTTTATTAACTTCGAATATTCAAGTGTCTTTCAGTTAGTTCCTATAGTTGTTTTTCATTAATATTTTATTATTGTTATATCATAGAGTTTTATTTACATTTATAGTTAAAAATACATTTATACAGGGTAAAAAGTTTTTTTGTTAGTATATATTATTGGTAATATAGCTCATATACACATGTGAAAGTATTCTGCATACTAAATACTTGCACAATTATATTTATGAAATTCATTATTAAAATATTTAAAAGGACTACTAACATCATTAAACATTCTTAATTCACTAATCGTTTTTAGAAATAACTGTACATGATTCTTATCAATACAACAACTATAAAAAAGTAAATTATCTATACTATTAATAGACTAGGTGATTTCTTGTTACCGATGTTTTGTTCTACCGTTTTATCCCGATTTTGACCAAGCGTATATTATTCGAAAGGTATTTCTTTTAGCAGATTTATATATCACCAGATTTATATATTTTTTTTCTTTATTTTGAGTAAATTGCATTTAAAGTTGCTACTAACACATACATAAAATAAAATTATACATATGCTATGTGTGTGTTTTATTAAATTTGTTAATGTGTTTGTTAATGAGTTTGTTTTCTTAATTCACAACAATAACAAACCAAAATTTGTGAATTGGCTAAGTTGAAAAATAAAGTTGCCAGAAATTGCACTCGAATTTCGAGCTCTGGAATCTGCTAGTCAATATAAATAGGTTTATTATGCTCAGGTTACAATTAAGAAAAATGTAAAATGTAACTGTACCTAATATTCATCAATGAGTTATACAAGATAAGAAGTACATAACTGATAAGAAGTACATACATAACTGATTAGAAGTACTATACCTCTGCGGTTATGAGTGAGTTAAATAAATATATATTTGATAAGAAGATTACAAACTAAAAAAATGGACGTAACTGTACCAAATATTTTAACAATGAGTCATGAATCTAAATATAGTGATTGTGAATGAGTACAACTATTTAGGCGTAACTTTCACCCCGTGTGTATAGAACTTATAGTATAAAAGAGTTCCACACTTATAGACTAATCTCATTCGTCTACCATATTCTTAATAGTAAGGTGAATATAAAAAAGTACCAAAGTTATTAATTTTTAAAAACAAGAAATATAAAATCAATTTTTGAGCCAATTATCAACAGGACCCACACCAGGATCCTATCAACAACCAACAATGGCCTCGTTCAACGAATTGGTTATCAGTCAGAAGAACATGGGCGAAATAATTGAAGTGATCATCCGAAACTTCAAGAAGGATGTTTCTGCAAGAAAAGAATCTGAGAACTATTTTCAGGACCTCATCTGGGAAGCAAAATCCAACTCTAACGCCTCAGCCAGCAGAAAGACAAGAACTGACAATGAAAACAACGGAATCTGTGAAGCTTACACGAAGGCAAACGGCAATGATGAATTCTCTGGATCGTTTACTTCAAGAGTCAACTAATGAGGACATAGCAACTGCCGCAAAACTCTGGGAAAACATTGAAGGTTTACATTTTCAAATAGCTGAAATATGCGACGATCTTGAGGAACAACGTGGAGCGGTTCATCATTTTAGAGAAAAAAGTACGGAAGTTCGTCAAGGCCGACACCAGAACCACAATTCAACTTAACCCTGGTTATATTAGTAGTCAGCCAGAATCATTCCCAATGCCAAAAATTACAATACCAAAATTTGATGGAAATTATCTGAAGTGGCAAGAATTTCATGACTTATTTTCATCACTAATAATAAACCAACAAATGTCAAAGGTTCATAAAATATGGTATCTGAAAACACAGTTGATGGGGGAAGCAGCCAACTTAATAAATCATTTCGCTACCACTTGATACAGCATTTTTGCCACTGGAGAAAATTTTGATACTGCATGGACAATCGTGGTAGATCGCTATAACAACAAAAGGTTGCTGGTCAGTAAACTAATTAACCATCAAGCACTCGAAAATCTTCAAACAGACACATAAAACTGGGACCCAGTTCTGCTCCATTTGCTACTAAAAAGGCTAGATCAAGCCACACGCTTGCGTTACGAACAATCTCTATTGCAGCCACGAGAAGTCCCGACAATCGAAGAATTCTTAAAATACTTGGAAAAACACTTCCAATCCATGGAGACGCCAGTGAAAAAGGGGAAATCAGCAAACTCAAGGCCAAAAATGTATACTATGCAAAAATGGAAACCACCCGTTGTTTCCATGTAAAGTGTTTCTTCAGTTATCACCATCAGCACGACTTCAGTTTGTTCCACAACAAAAATGCTGTGTCAACTGTTTTAAACCTGGTCACAACGCAAAAAATTATATATCAAGCAGCTGTACTAACAAGCACAATACACTCCTGCATCTGGAAAACCCCAACCAGAACGTGAACATATCGATATCAAAAACCAATCTCCCACACTACCATGCGTCTGAAGAATGCTCATCAGTGGTCACAAAGGCCACACCAATCAGCCAAAAAGCCGCATCACTAACCGCAGCCAAACATTCCCAAACGAATAGCTACATACCCCTCAGCACTGCAATTGTTAACATTATGACAAACGGAAAAGAGGTACAGTGCAGAGCAATTCTCGACTCTGGATCACAACTCAACCTCTTCAGCGAACGCTTAATTAAACGCCTTGGAATTTCACCTAAGCCAGCTTCAATCTGTATCACTGGGATCGGATCAAGCAGTACAAAGGTACAACATCGAGTCAACGTCGTGTTACAGTCTCGAATCAGCAACTTCACTACACGGCTTGAAGCAGCTGTGCTTCCCCATATTATTTCTCCTCAACCATCTCATGCCATCAACACTGATCGCTGACCAATTCCCAAAACCATTGCATTAGCCAATCCGGATTTTCAACCGCCCTGACAAAATCGATGTCTTATTGGCTGTATAGTTTTATCACCAGTTATTGGAGATAGGACAAATCAAACTAGCTAATGATCTACCTATTCTACAAAATACTGCACTTGGTTGGGTCATCGTAGGAAAGGTTGGCACAAGTCAATCATTAACTGCAGCGTGTGGAATGTGTACCGAAGACGAAACAAATCCAGAAGAATCCATTGCTCAACTCTGGGAACTGGAGAACATGAAAACGGCATACACTCTGTCTGTTTCAGAAAAACAGTGCGAAAATTATTTCGTACAAAACCACGCGATCGAAAAAAGTGGGAGATTTGCGGTCAAAATCCCATTTTGAGCCGCATGGAATCGCATTCAACACATTCCTTTCACTGGAGCGCCGATTGACAAAAGCCCCGGAGGTAAAAACCCAATACATACGCTTTATGGAAGAATATGAAGCCTTGGGTCACATGACACAAATAGCTATAAACTCCACAGTTGAACCAAACTACTTCATTCCTCACCACTGCATATTTAGGCCCAAAAGCTTAACAACTAAATTACGTGTGGTATTCGATGCCTCCACTAAAACCTCTTCTGGCTTATCACTGAATGATGTGATGCACACAGGACCCACGGTCCAAAGCGAGCTTTTTTCTATTCTACTTCGTTTTCGCCTACTACGCTTTGTTTTCACGACCGACATTGAAAAAATGTATCGGCAAATAATAATGCGCCTAGCCTCTTAAGCAGATGGAAATTAGTCACTCACCTAAAGAAGCAGTTCTGCAAACGATGGTCACGGGAGTATTTATGCGAACTGCAGTATCGGCATAAGTGGAAAACGGAAAAGGTGAACATCAAACCTGGAGATATGGTCATAATAAAGGAGGACAGTACACCTCTTTGCGACGGCCGTTGGGAAAGGTTGTCAAAACATCAAACGGCATTTGGAGAAGGTCAATTGCTCGGTTAGCCCCATTACCACTAACCAATACGGAATCTGGTGAAACATCTAACCATAGTGATCCCAACGTGGCGAATACTTCTTATCTGAATGAGTTAGATAAAGTAAACATTTGCCAAAAGGAGATGCCTGAATTTTCGAAGAAATAAAGGCGCACTTCCAAAACAAAATACGTCTTCACTGTCATGATGGTCCTTATTCTACTCCCATTGGTATTAGGAGCACAACTATCTAACAAGCAGTTTGGTACACAATTGGGCATACATTTTGAAGGAATCGGAAAGGCCGCCGTTTCATCCACAGAATGGCAGCTGCTAATTAATTATAACTTAGAAGAATTTCGGTCAGAATCAACAATATTCTCACAAGGAACCAAAACACTAAACCGTTTATGCGACGATATTCAAGAAAAGGTGATATGTACAAACCTGGTCAAATATTTTGAACATACTAAAGCTGAATTAACTATGGACAGTACCCTCCTCTCCGGGAGAATACACAAGAGAGCCGCAATTGATTTAGTCGGAAATATCGCTCATTCACTATTTGGGGTGTTGGACTCCGAATACGCTAAAGTCATGGCACACACATTTGCGGAAGTCAAGGAAAATGAAGCACATCTGCTCCATCTTTTGACAAATCAAACTTCTGTTATCAACATCATGAAGTCAGACTAACAGACAGTAAAAAAGAAATCTGACCAAATCGATCTACAAATATCTCAAATATACAACAAGATACGTAACGATAATGAATAACATCATCAAGAAAAAATCTACTGCACTTTTTTATTACTATGTATTCAACTGACAATAACAGCAGCAAATTTACAAACTACACTATCTACAAACACTATGGTATTATCAGTCCATTAATTTTGACACCCAACCAGTTGCAGCAGGAAGTAGCAAAAATAAAATTCCATTTGCATAAATCACTTGAATTACCTGTAAAACAGGAAGATATATTCCTAACAAAACAATAGAATTCAGAGACTTCAAAAACAGAAATTTCACTCAGTTGGAGGAAGCGTGTTGCCAAATCGATTGGAACTCGATATACTTTATGTTATCTGTAGATGATCAGCTGGCCTTCTTGGAACACCATGTCTCAGCCTTATATAATATTATTGTTCCGATCAAAGTAAAAACAATAAGCAAGCGACAAACACCATGGTTTACAGCGGAAATTAAAAAACTTATAGAAAATCGTGATAAAGCCTTTTTCCGATGGAAGCGGTTTAAAACAAAAGCACTTCATGAACTTTATCGCACAACCAGAAAAATTGTCAATAAAAGCATAAGGAAAGCTAAGGCCACATACTATGCTGAAAAGTTTTCGACATCAATTAATGCAAAAAAAACATGGAAAACTGTTAGAGAAATTGGGGTTGGAAAGAGGAAGGGTATAGAAGAAAATTTCATATCAAACCCTAATGAAATTAACGAGAATTTTATTAATATTCCAATGCCTCAAGTTGATCACTCATATTATGGCAACTATACCCCTAATTATGTCCCACAGACCCTTTTTTCATTTGACTGCGTTAGTCCCTTCGATGTACTTAAGAGCTGTCAATCTATAAAGTCTAATGCAATAGGAATTGACGGTATTCACCCTACTTTTCTAAAAATGCTGCTTCCCTTCATTTTGCCGTATATCACGCACATTTTTAATAAAATAATTACGGTGAGTGATTTTCCCCAACGATGGAAACAAGCTAAGATCTTACCTGTACCAAAGTCGGCAACTGAATATCGGCCCATAGCTATAGTACCATATCTGTCGAAGGCATTTGAACGGCTCCTTCATTGTCAAATAACGTCCTTCATAAATGATAATAACCTGCTTACCGACCGTCAATCTGGGTTTCGTGCCAAACACAGCTGTATTACAGCTTTAGCTGATGTAACAGAAGATATAAGGAGAGATATTGATGATGGCCGCGTGGTAATATTAGTGCTGTTAGACCATTTAAAAGCTTTCGATACGGTGGATCACACAGTTTTGCTACAAAAGCTTAAGAACATGATGCACTTTTCACCAACTTCTGTTGCACTTATGAAGTCTTACCTACTAAATCGTTCGCAATGCATAGAAACTAATAAAATTGCGTCGACGTTCCTTCCTGTGGTAAGAGGTGTACCACAGGGTTCTATCCTTGGTCCCCTCCTTTTGTCAATTTATGCTTCTGATCTACCTAAACAGTTAATTCACTGCAATATAAGAATATAAGAATGTATGCTGTACAGCTATATATTAGCAGCAAGAAAGAAAAAATTGAAGATTGCAGTAGAAATTTGAATGATGACTTAGAACGTGTTTCTCGTTGGGCAGCTGCAAATGGACTGAGTCTCAATCCACAAAAAACAAAGTGTATTTTGGTGCGTAACAGATTGACAAGAATCTCAGACAATCTAAACATATATATAAATGATCAACAAATCGAAATCGTTGAACGAGCAAAAAATTTGGGTGTTATCTTCATTAAAACATTGACTTGGTCAGACCACGTCGCTGCTGCCTGTGGTAATACGTATTCGATGTTACGAACACTTTGGCCTACCCAATATTGTACACCAATTAATATACGCTTGCTACTTGTAAAGACATACTTAATACCAACACTACTATATGCATGTGAAATATTTGCAAGTTGCGATACTAAAAGTAAGTCCAGGCTAAATATAACGTTTAACAATATCGCAAGATACGTTTACGGTTCGATCAAATTTCATCTTACTCAAAGCAAATTTTCGGTGTCAATTTTGATGACTTATTAAAAATAAGATGTCTTACTTTTTTACACAAAATAATTAGTAACCAGAGACCAGAATGTCTTTATAACCGATTGCGTTTTAGTAGGCTTCGGAGAAATAACAATTTAATTCAATTTCGGCACCATACGTTGGTATCTGAATGGCAGTTTTTCACACATGCAGCACGTCTTTGGAATGGTTTACCTTCTACAATTAAAGGAATCAGCAACGGCTCAATTTTCAAAAAGAAAATTTTACCACAATACATTTAGAACTTGCTGTTAACAAATATATATTGAAAATCTTTACTGTATACTTTTTATTTGTTTTTTAAATTCTATATGCCACTTATAAATATCTATTATTTTTATATAAATCAATATTGTTTTTTATTATTAATATTTAATATTGTCACAGTAATGTTAAGTTGTATTGTAAATCAAACTCCAACTAACATATTTAAACCTGTTCTGTTTTGAAGATTTCATGTCTTGTTGAACAGGATACCAAATTTAAATAAATAAATAAATATATTACAATTATACATACTTATGAAAGTCAACGAAAGACTCACAAAAAACAGTAATTTTTAGCATCTATACCATTAGTTGAACATGAGCAGTTTGACATTTTCAACCTTATTCCAGTGCCAAACTGGATCAACAACACACTGGTATCAATAAAGCCGTGTGCTGCTATTTTGGCCATCAATATCGTTCGCAACCAGTATTTTACGATCAGTGACGCTGAATTCAACTTTTGCTCACTCATTAACAAATACATGTATCTTTGCTCCAAGGTCCTATCCGATACGACCAAGGCTCCTGTGAAATTAATCTATTTTATAACCAAACTCAGTCGGACTGTCCAGTGCATCAAATAAAAGGCACCGCCACACACTGTGAGATTTAATCAATCTGGCATCTCGAAATTCAAAAAAAAAAAAATGTTTTCGTAACTCGCTCATATTTTTTATACGTGAGAAGAGACCCCAATTGTTACGAAAACAACACAAAAGAGAATAAAAAAATGTTATTGGCGTGATAACAGCTATCAAACACGTGCAATTGCATAGCATGCAAAAATTGATTTGCAAGCTTGCATTGATCACAAAAGTTTTAGTGATCAGGTCGAAGTTGTGAGTGGTTTTTTTTTTGGCCTAAAATATTTTTTGTATTGAAGGTTATTACTTAAACTTAAAATTTTTGCTTTATACAACATTTATTTTTGCACTCAAGTATTTTGAAAAAATTGTTTTATAACCAGCTAAAAGGTAAGACAAATTTTAAAGCTTTCAAATCTTTGATAGACTAGAACTTCCAAGTCCCACGGAGTTTCGTGATGGGAATGCCAGCAGAATCTTTGTTAATGTGCCCAAAACAAATTTCAAAAATAAAATCCTGCCCATTTTTTGCCTTTTTTAGTATGAGTGAAATATCGCGAGAGGAGCTATTTTGGATTTGGTTGAGCAAGGTGAAAAGCGAAAAAACAGAAGCGGTCGAAAAGCACGTTATATCAATTTTTGGACCAGATGTTGACGATACCAAAATTAAAGATCGTACAAAAAAGCTTTGCTTCCAATTTCAATCGCGATGAAGCAAATCTCACCGTGATAAAGCAAGATTTATGCATGACAATGCTATTTGGCTAAGTTCAAACATTTCTGCTGTTGATTTTGCTCTTGATCTCGCACCATCAACTTCAAAACAAATACCGCATCGCGGAAGGCGAGAAAAAGAGTTTGCTGAAAGTGCTTAGAGTACACAAAAACGGAAATGCAAAGAGTTAATATCAAATGTAGCTTCGGAACAATTAACTATGGCTACCGCAATGCATCTGAGATCCTGTGGAAAAAGAGACTCAGCAAACATTGTCAAAGAGTTGTCGGCTGCATCGCCTTCGAGAGGTACAGCTATAAAAAGAGCAAGGGTAAGCATTATTGAAAAGAAAAGTCTTCCACCAGATCAAGCACTGGCCATGATCGTAGACGAAAACTTATCAACTGAGCAATACCGTGGAATACGATTGCATACGATACCATACAGTCCGAAATTGTATCCATGCTATGACCTCGTTAAGCAATCAAAATTATTGTGCTACCCAAGCCTTGTTACTGTTACTGAAACATATGCCGAAATCAATTGGCAATCCTTAATAGACCACACGGTGAAAAGATTAGTAGAAGCACAATATGAGGTTTTTAAGTCGTTCCCTGCCATTCAGGATGAATTAAGCATAATAATAAAATGGTGATGCGATGGAGCTGAACAGAACCGTTACAAGCAAAAATTTTCGGATGACAACATGTCAGACGAAAGCATGTTTTCTCTTTCGATGGTGCCTCTTCAACTTAACTCTGGAGCTGAAGGAAGGAAACATATTTTTTGGCAAAATCCAGCTGCGTCTTCGACAAGATATTGTAGACCGATCAAATTTATTTTCACGAAAGAGACGCGTAAGGTCATTAAAGCGGAAGTGGATCATATTCGGCAGCAAATTTCTGTTTTGAAACCAACTAGCTTTGAGCTTCACGGTTATAGTTTCACGGTTAAAGCCAATTTAATTCTATGTATGATTGACGGCAAAGTGTGCACCGCTCTTTCAAATTACACGTCATCGCAAGCGTGCTATATATGTGGTTCAACTCCAAAAACTATGAACGACATGAATGCCTTATCACAGCGCGAAATCGATGAAAATATGCTTGCTCTTTCACCTCTCCATGCCTACATAAGGTTTATGGAGTGCTTGTTGCACATTTCTTACAGATTGGAAATAGAAAAATGGTACGTATCAGGCGATGAAAATAAGGAGAGCATTGCAAGAAGGAAGAAAAAAATACAAGACAGGTTTAGGAACGAAATGGGTCTTCTTGTGGATATGCCGAAACAGAAAACAGGAAACACAAATGATGGCAATACGGCCAGAAGATTTTTCAAAGAAACAGAAAAGACATCGGATATTACAGGCATAAATGTCGATCTGATCAAGCTGTTTGGAGTAATACTTATTTGCTTATCGGCTATTTTATCAATATAGATGCGTTCCAAAATTTTACGTCAGAAACAAGAGAGCTTTATTTGAGTTTATATCCTTGGTACTATATGCCAGTAACTCTCCACAAAATATTGTTTCATGGAGGAGCTATCATTTCTTCATGCATTCTTCCCATAGGAAACTTTTCTGAAGAAGCGCAAGAAGCACGCAACAAAGAGTCGAGACAGTATCGCGAACTGTTCACAAGAAAAACGTCCCGAGTTGACACCAACATAGATTTATTGCATAGGTTGCTTATCACGTCAGACCCTTTGATTGCAAGTTTACGTTTGCCCCCAAAAACCAAGCGTTCTACTTTACCTTCTGAGGTCATTGCACTTTTGTCTGACACCCAACTAAATGATGAATTTGATGATTTAACATAAAAAACTTTGCTTGCAGCTCTCTGGAATTTTTATTTTTGTATAAATTTCTTTTTTTTTTTTATTTCTACTTTTCGCTTTTTACTTTTGTATAATTTGTATATAATTTCTTTATTTTGGGTTTTGATTGATATCTTATTTTGAATATTTTCCATTCTTTTAAGAACTTTCGTTGAATTTTTTAGTTTTTCCTCTTTATTATGTTTTAGATATCAATAAATTTAACATTGAAACAACATTAACTTTTTATTTTTCTCATTTGCAAACAATCATCGAAAACTAAAGTTCGAAACTTGAAGCATTTTATAGAAATGGTTGTATGTGGGTACTTATATCAATATATCGACAAGTTTTAGTTAGAAGAGAAAAAAGGAAGAAATTTTGAATATAAATGTGTAAAAAAAAAATTGTCCCCAACTAGTGTTTTTGAGGATAGTTCGGAACTAGTCCCCTTTGACACTAGTTGGAACTAGTTATCTTACACCATATTGAAGCTTATAATCTCCTTAACGATCGTGCCAAATTTCAAGTTGATATCTCTGAAACTTCATATAAAAATTAATTTTGAGATGCTAGATTGACTAAATCTCACACTGTGCGTCACATGGGTACATCTCCGGCATCACAATAAATGGATCTACGCAATGCGATTTCCGTCTAGTGCAACCGCAGTATGTAGAAAAGAGATTACACAATTAACTCTCAAAGGATCAGGCTTACTTATCCTGGAACCAGAATGCACACGCAAACATAAGTTTATGATCGTGGAAGGAAAAAAAGTGATATACAGTCTCTGCAAACATCATATACTAGTCTTTGGAAAATTACCGAACAGACCCATGCAAAACGTTTGAAACCACTGCTGAATGAAATACACAAACGAATACATATCACAAATACAAAACCAAATAACTTTACAAACCTCATTGGTAGCACAAAAAATACCCCAACTACCAAATAGAATTGAAGTCCACAATTACCATCATATGACGGTCGGTTACTCAGCATTGATTCACTGGCTGCATCTTGATGTATCTAACCCCCTATCTCACATCACACTGCAAGTTCGAAAAACTCAATACACTCACATTTTTTTTACTAATACACACACATTTTCCGCAGTGGTCACACTAATGGCACCAAACTTTTCGTGCGAGTAGTGGCTGACACTAACGACGATTAATGTTAGCCTGGTATAAATTTAATGCAAATTTACTGGATTCTGCAAAATTGTAATTAAAGTTTTAACTTGTTAAATCTATTATTATGATTTATTTCTTGAAATGCGCATATAAAAACTGAAGTTTGTTAATTATAGAGCATAAATATTATTAGCTATTATTAAAATAAAACTAATAATAATATATGTATACATTTTCCCTCAAACATGTGCCTGTATAATAAACTCGGTAACTCTATTTAAAAAAAAAATAAGAGAGAGAAGTAAACAAATTTTTTCAAGTTTACGCTTCGACAACATTTTAAAAATGAGATTGCAGTCAGATGTGTGAACATAAAAGTTAATGGCGATGGATTCGACTAATTCGAACAATTTTTCGTTGATAATACGTGCACAACGATTTCACAGTTGCAGTGTGATGTGAGATAGCAGGGCAATAGTCAAACGAAATTCCAAACATCATCCAACTCCAGCACCGCGTCATCAACACACAAAGTCTGATTTCACAGTGCATATCTCTTCGTTGTTTGACGTTGAAGCGTACGGCTGTGTTTTCTTAAAACGTCGCGATAATTAGTTTAATTTTCTAAGGCCCAGTTTTTGAGATGTCAGTTAAACGTAGTTTAGTTAAACCGAGAATTAATTTTGTCAGAAATGTCCAAATTCATAAAGGAATTGATGAATAAATTCTGGGTTTAACAAAACTAGGTTTAACTGATATCTCAAAAACTGGGTCTAAGTGAATAAAAGTGATAGTGTGTGTGTGTTATTGTTTTTGTAAAGTTGAGACTCTGCTGATCGGGTGCTCCGCTGAACAAAAATAATCTCCGGCAAATTGTGAGGTTAAAGTCACCTTTTGTGGTAAGGTAGTGGTGAGTGGTAAGTGTGAACACGGTTGCCATTAGTGGCATGCCATTTTGTGTCGGTAACGAAGTTCATTTCCGGTCGACAAGGCAGTGCAAAATTTCGGATGTTTGCCGGTAAATCGGTTCACTTCCGGTTTCGGTTCGTGTCTGTGCTAGTCGGTCGGTAGGTAGTGCAGTACAGGTGTCTCGGCTAACTTCCGCTGAAGTTAGTGCAGTACGTAGGTGAGTGGGTACGTATAAGTACTAGTTTATAAAAACTATTAAGTATAAGCAACCAGCTCAACTGTTTGGTTCACTAGAAGTCTAAGTGTCCGTCCTTCCGTCAGTTATTAGTTGTCCGTCCTTCCTTCGGTTGTCCGTCCTTCCGTGGCAGTGTCCGTCTGTCCGCGGTTATGTCGGTCCTTCCGTCGGTTGTCCGTCTGTCCGTGGCAGTGTTCGTCTGTCCGCGGCAGTGTCCATCTGTCCGCAATTAAAAATTTTTTAATCGCGGTTCGTGGTGTGATTGTGGTCTTGATTCGATAAATTGTTACCGTGGTATCGGTTGCGGTTAGGGCCGTTAGCTTTTTAGTGCGTTTGGCGATTCTTTGGGTCGGTAAACAGTTTGGCGGGGTACTGTTCGGTACGGGTAACTGTTATCGGTCGGTACACAGTTCGATTTTTGCTTACGTATATGGCAGTACGTATTGCCCGGGTCGGTCTTTACTGCTTCGGGTCAGTTTAAGCAGTCGGTCGGTACTTGATTAGGGGTCGGGTAAGATGGTTAAGCCCAAAAGGGCCGCGGGTCCAAGGAGTGCTAGGTTGAAACCAGCTGACGGCACAGGGGACGAACGCGGGACTGATACCGATGTAAGTGGGCCGGACAAAGTCGATTTGACTGAGGAGGTGCCACCCACTGGTGGTAGTATACCTCGCCATTCCGACTCGGACATGGACAACGGAGAGTCGACAGTAAACGAGGACGGAAAGCGGTTCAAACCCGGCTCTCCCAAATCGGGAGGAAAGGTTATTCTTGAACCGAAGCTGGTTTCAGGACAAGCTAGGAGGAAGACTGCCATAAGGACTGACGTTGGCAGCATGGGTAGTTTGGTCGGCAGCGTTAGTAGCTTGCACGGTGGCTTAGAGAGAAGTTCAACTCCGGTACCAGCAGTCTCCACAGTTTCCCCTTCTGGGCCCTGTAGTGCTCATTCTGCAATAAAGTAGATGAAGGCGATGACGTCGGAGTTGAACGATATAGTTTTGGACGGTCGTGTAGAAGTCGAAACGGCGAGGCGGATCATTAATCAAGTGTGTGCCCGCCAAGTGTCCGAGTATCCTGGCTGGATAAATCCTCGCCTGTTCAGCCTCAGTCCGCGTACCAGAAAGCGCCAGTAGTTGCCCCTGCACCGAAACCAGTCGAGACCTGGTCGGTGGTTGTGCGAAGCAAGACGGCGGCTAAGTCTGATGAAATTGTTAAGAAGGTTGTGAACGAAGTAGGTCCCACGCTCAGGGTCAGAGTTCACGCGGTTAAGGCGGTTCGTAGCGGTGGGGCGGTCATTCGCACCCCCTCAGTCGCGGAGCGGGAGAGGATCGTCCGGAATCCTAAATTTTCGGAACATGGACTGGAAGTGACAGTCAACGATAGGCAGGGTACTAGGGTGGTCGTCCAGAAGGTTCACTCCGAGATCGCCCCTGATGAATTCATGGGTACTCTCACGAGCTGAACTTAAAGGAACGAATGACCTAAGAAGCCTTTAAGAAAGGGGTACGTTTCGTGAGTCGACCGTGGAGCGTGCGCGCTGGCGGAGCTGTCGACGTTACTCTGGAGGGTGATGGCAATGCTATGGAATCCCTTCTGAGTGCCGGAGGCTGCTACGTTAAGTGGTTTAGGTTCCGCGTGAGACGTCATGAACTTATCCCTAGCTGCTACCGTTGTCTTGGGTTTGACCACATGGTTAGGGATTGTCGTAGCAAAGGTGAAGTCTGTCGTCGGTGCGGACAGACCGGTCACGTCGTACATCGTTGCGAAAATCTGCCGCACTGTAGGAACTGTGCGTTCAAGAGCCTGCCGTCGAATCATCTTATGATGACCGACGACTGTCCCACGTACAGCGTGTTGGTCGCGAGGGCTAGGGCAAGGCATTAAGATGTCTCTGACAATTATTCAATATAATTGCCAGGGTTCTTATGGCAGTATGTGTGAATTGGGCGAAAGGATGGTTGCCATGAAGAGCGGGTTTGCCCTGGTTCAGGAACCTTACTCAACCGATGGTTGTGTAAGAGGTCTACCCTTATTTATGAGGGTATTTCCTTGTTCTAGGGTCAAGGCCGCTGTAATTGTCAACGATCCCGATGCAGAGTGTATTGTGTTATCTGCTGACGAACTGGACGATTCGGAAAAATCTTCCTGGCAAGCATATACTGTCAGTTCAGCCCATTAGAGCCGTATATCTCGTATATGGATACGGTGCTACTACTAGCGAGTAGCAACCCGATTATCCTAGGTATGGACGCGAACGCATCCTCTCCCATGTGGTTCAGTAAGTTATCCCGGCATTCGTCTGGATATCAGAACCACCATCGGGGTGAGAGGTTGAGTGACTGGATGGTTAATCGGGGTGTTAGTGCGTTAAATCAGCGGAGGGCCGTCCGGCAGCTCAGGAAGCGATTCCAGAGAGCCAGGCGGACCAATGCAGATGATGTGTTACTGCGTGCGACGAACTACGCAACACAGCTACGTGCCTATAAGGATCGTATCGTGAAAGTGAAGGAGGATGACTGGAGAGCATACGTACGGGACAACAGGGACGACCCATGGGGCAGAGTCTGTAGAGGTAGGGGCCAGCGGACCGATGTGTCTGGCCTACGTGTTGGTAATGAAATATTGCCATCATGGGAGGGCATGTATACTCGTTCTGCTGGGCGAGTTCTTTCCAAGGGTGGAGGGTCCTATCCATCTTCCTTTTCAGAGGTGGAACCCCCTCCTTCGTTGGACAGAACTGAGTTAGAGTTAAGCATTTGTCAGGCGCGGAGTAGAAAGTCTCCAGGTATGGATGGAATGACTGGATAGATGTGTAAAAACATATGGAAGGCCATTCCTGAGTACTTGTTGGCAATCTATGAAAAGTGTGTATCAGAGCGGTATTTTCCACATCCGTGGAAGATAGCCCGTGTCGTTGTTTTGCTTAAGTCACCCAATAGGATCAGGAGCAATCCTCGCTCCTATAGGGGCATCAGTCTGCTTCCGGTGCTTGGAAAAGTATTGGAAAGGATTATGGTGAAAAGGCTTCAGGAGAGGATCGACCAGGGCACAGGTGAGTGGCAATTTGGCTTTAAAAGTGGTAGGAGTGTAGATGACGCCTGGCATCACGTTAAAACGTGTGTCGGCAGGACAGAGGCAGGATATGTCCTTGGTATCTATTGATTTCAAGGGTGCGTTATGGGAAGGCGTTATAGCGAGGCTACGCGAGGTCATCTGCCAAGAGCTGGAGTTATGGAAAAGCTACTTCTCTGGCAGGCGGGCTTGCGTCGCTGGTTTGAACGAGTCCGTGTGCATTGAGGTGGTCAGAGGTTTTCCGCAGGGATCCATCTGCGGTCCATTTATTTGAATCTAATGATGGATCCTCTTTTGCGGAGGCTGATGGTTGCATACAATGTGTGCGCATATGCGGATGACTTGCTCGTCCTTATCGAAGGCCAGTCTCGTGCTGAGCTGGAGAGAAGGGGGAGGAAGCCATGCAGATTGTCTGCGATTGGAGTAGACAAGTAGGAGTAGATGTAGCAATGGACAAAACTGTGATGATGTTGCTCAAAGGCAGGTTATCGCTAAATAGACCTCCAACTGTTAGGGCCAATGGCGTTAGCCTTAAGTATGCGACTGAGGTCAAGTACTTGGGGATAACAATGCGTGAGCGTATGAACTTCTTGGTTCATCTCGAGCGTGTCAAGGCGAAATTGACTGGTGTGGTGGGATGTGTCCGGCGCATTCTTAGGAATGACTGGGGCCTCAGCAGGCGTTCTATGTGGACCATTTACCATGGACTATTTGTTGCCTGCGCAACATATGGCTCCTCGGTGTGGTCCAGCGTGGTCACGACTGCCAGAGAAAAGCTGAAAATCATGTCGTGTCAACGGGTAGTCTTGCTCGCTTGTGTGCCATGTGGTCATACGGCCTTACAGGTGTTGGTAGGTGTAGCCCCTCTTGACTTGGAGGTGATACGTAAAAGTATTGCCTACAGGATCAAGAAGGGACAGCCATTGTTGCAGGACGATTGGGGACGATGACGTTAGGGGTAGGAGCTGGACGGAGTGCAAGGCACTCTTAAACGAGCGTGTTGTCTCCAGATGGCAAGATAGATGGGACAGAAGTGACAATGGACGGGTTACATACTCCTTCATTCGCGATGTGACGTTCGTGGTGAAACGTCCAGATTTAGGCTTCGGCCTGAGTTTGGGCTTTTTGCTTACGGGCCACGGGTCTTTCAACGCATTTTTGCATAGAAGAGCCTTGGCTAATACGTCTGAGTGTGACTGTGGACCTTTTACCGAGGACTGGTTTCACGTTTTGTACATATGCACTTTTTACTCGGACATACGGGACATGGATTCTCTGGGTGTCGTATTGACGTACGATGGTTGTGATGTCAGTGGTGTGCTTGTGAATGATGAGAGAGTGCGTTGTATGAATGAGTTTGCGTGTAAAGTCTTAAAAAGAAGACGTTTAAGAAGGGTTTGATCGCACAAGTTACGTATCCGTACCCAAATTCAACCTAAGCCTTCAGTGGCTTAGCGTAGAAGATTTAATAAAGAAATACACACATTGTTGATTGTTTTCATTAACAAATTGAAATCAAAATTTTTGCTTTGCTTTCAGTTCATTAACATTAAGAATAAAAATTTATCAAGTAATATTGCAATAACAAACTGAAGGCAAAACTTCCGCTTTGCTTTCAGTACAATAATAAAAAATTAAATAAATAAATGTATCGAATAACGCTTATCGATCGTTTTGATTTTTTTACAGGCTGAAAAAAAAGTTCTACTTTGTTTTCGGTTTTGTTGACATTAAGAAAAAAAAAAAGATTAGATGGCATTTTTTTTTTCATATAGAACATGGAAACAAAATTTTAGTTAGTCTTAAGATCAATGTTAATAAATAAAGAACATTTTTGTTTGGTGCTTAAACCAAAAAAATTCTAGTGTTTGTTTTTTTTTAAACAACGTAATTGGCGCAGTCGGGAAGTTAGAATCTAAAGATCCTAACTAAAAGAACCTAAACGATCAAAATATTTGTGAACTTGAAAACAAATATTATAAATTTAAATTTAGAGAAAAAAACAACCCTTAAATAAACTGAAAACATTTGTGAACTTAAAAACAGAATTATAAATTTTGCAAAAAAATCGTGAAAAAAACCCTTAAATAAACTGAAAAGATTTGTGAATTTAAAAGCAAAATTATAAATTTTGTGAAATTCCTGAAAAACCTTAAATAAACTCAAAAAATTAGTAATAAAATTTGTGTGAAAAGTGCGAAGAAGTATACTCATATGCATAGACAATCAAAATTCGATACGAACCGTAATACCCAAGAAGAAATGGCCGAACCAACCAGAGAAAATATGGAGGAGGTTATTCGTAGACAAGAAGTGATGATTACGGAACTGCAACAACAAATCAGACTTAATGCAGTGGAACAACAGCAAAATGTTCAAATGACACAACAGGCTGAAGGCCACAACCGACGTCTATCTGTGGTGGAAGTCCTTCAACAGTTTCGACATTGAGAAGCTTGGACGAAAAACACAACGTATTGGCCTTTAATAATTCGGTGGAGGCAATTTTGGCTCTGTGTTCGCCGAATGACCAGGAGTTATTGAAATTGGCTATGTCCATTGTTGTGAACGACAAGATAATCGGCGAAGCAGCAAAATATGTTCAGGAGCTGGGAATCGATGCGACTTGGGAAGAAATTAAGAATAAGCTGTTAGACCAATACCGACCGAGATATACATATGGGGATGTGGTTATGAATTTTCGTTATCTAAAAGTAAGTAATCTAAGAGAACTCTTCGAGTTCGCTATAAAAACTAAATTTGAGAAGCTTGGACGAAAAACACAACGTATTGGCCTTTATTAATTCGGTGGAGGCAATTTTGGCTCTGTGTTCGCCGAATGACCAGGAGTTATTGAAATTGGCTATGTCCATTGTTGTGAACGACAAGATAATCGGCGAAGCAGCAAAATATGTTCAGGAGCTGGGAATCGATGCGACTTGGGAAGAAATTAAGAATAAGCTGCTAGACCAATAGCGACCGAGATATACATATGGGGATGTGGTTATGAATTTTCGTTATCTAAAAGTAAGTAATCTAAGAGAACTCTTCGAGTTCGCTATAAAAACTAAATTTGAATTAAACCAAATACATATGTACGACAAGGACAAGCCCACATTGTATAGACCAGAATGTATTGAAAGGGACTTAGTTAACATAATAATTGACAAAATCGATATCACAATGAGATCACATTCCGACAAACGGAGCTCATTAAATCAGTTAATGACTAAATATGCTCAGATTGAGGCTTAGGATGATTATAGGGTGATTCATACTAAATTTAGCAAAAATCGTAAAACTGTCAACCGTAGTGCTAATTGAACAATACGGAAGGAAATTACAGAGATTTTCCACGTAGGAGTTATAATGACGGCGAGAATGCTAATAGAAATTCGAACAGACAAAATAGCTACAATAATAATAATTACGTTAATAAACAAAACCCTGAATGGGTCCTGAACCTATGGAGGTGGGAACTATCCATGAAGCTCGGGCAAATGAGGAAAGCGATATAAATTTTATCATACCGCCTCAAGGACCACATTGCCCATAGTGAGGATTTCAATAGGGAAACAGAACATTAGGTGCCTTGTCGGTACAGGCTCTACTACCAGTATTCTAAGAGAAGGACTATTAACAGAACAGTATCAGAAAATTACACTTAGGAATCCTTTATTTTATAAAACGCTAAATGGAACAAATGAAATTAAATATGTAGTGAGGAATTTGGTTGTCTTGGTACACTTCAGTGGAAGGTTATTAATTTTTCAAACAAAAACTTCTCTGGTATAATTGGACAAAATTTTTTGTAAGCCCTAAGGGCGAAAATTGATTACGAACGAAAATGTATCGATATATTGAATAATATACTATATTTCGAATAATATAATTACCCCGAATATGTACAAAATGTTTGTAATTTACAACAAATAGAAAATAGAAACATAAAAGATGGTATTAATTTATCCCATATGAATCACGAGGAACGTCAGGCAACCTTAAGGCTGCTTACTGAGTTCGAGGATATATTCTTTAAAGACAGGGACATCTTGTCATACACAAACCAGGTATCTCATGAGATAACCACAAATGAGAGGCCTTTATATTCTAAAATATACAGGTATCCGCAAATACATGAGGAAGAAATTAAACGCCAAATTAATGAAATGATTGAACAGAAAATAATACGGGAGAGCAATTCACCCTACAATAGTCCATTGTGGATCGTCGAGAAGAAATTAGACAATTCCGGAAAAAGGAAATATAGAATCGTTATAGATTACAGAAAGCTAAATGAATATACGATCGATGATAAATATCCCATTCTGAACCTGAACTCGCTATTAGATAAACTTGGTAGAGCGCAATACTTTACAACTTTGACTTGGCTAAGGGTTTCCACCAAATTCCGGTTAGAGAGGCAGACAGGGCAAAAACCGCATTCTCAACACCTTTCGGACACTACGAATATATTCGTATGCCATTTGGCTTGAAAAATGCCCCATCAACTTTTCAAAGGTTGATGAATAAAATTCTTTACGAATACATAAATAAAATATGCGTCGTTTATATGGACGACATACTGGTGTTCGGAACTTCTTTAGAAGAACACTTGACTAATTTGAAATTGATATTTAGGGCACTTAAGACGGCAGGACTGAAAATACAAATCGATAAATGCGACTTTCTTAAGAAAGAAACGCAATTCCTGGGTCACATCCTCACAACGGACGGAATAAGGCTAAATCCGGAAAAGGTCAAAATAATTAGGAATCTAAAGATACAAAATAGTACAAAGAAAATAAAATCTTTCCTAGGAATGACAGGCTTTTACAGGAAATTTATAAAGGATTATGCAAAAATTGCATACCCTATGACACGGTTTTTGAAAAAAGATCAACCAGTCAATGAGTATGATCCTGCTTTTATTACTTCTTTAGAGAAACTAAAAGATCTCGTAGCAAATTCTCCACTATTGCGTTACCCCAATTTCACAAAAAAATTTAAAATTACTACTGATGCCAGCAACTTCGCAATAGGGGCCGTTCTGTCTCAAGATGGACACCCTGTTGCATATGCATCCAGAGCTCTAAATAAGCATGAGACAAATTATGCTACTGTGGAAAAAGAATTACTTGCCATAGTATGGGCAGTAAAATACTTTCGTCCATACGTTTTTGGTAGAGAGTTCGACTTAGAGAGTGATCATCAACCACTGAAGTGGCTGATGACGAAATATTCTGGAAAGGATACAAGCCCGAGGCTCCAAAGATGGCTCGTGGATTTGGGAGAATATAATTTTTCACTATATAAAGGGGAGGACTAATAATATTGCCGATTTTCTAAGTAGAGTGCAAAATGATGAGATTAATGCCGAAATAGAATCCATTCATACTGATGGGGATAACAATAGCATGTCAGTTGAAGTAGATACAGTCTACTCACAGGAGCAGGACTTAGGATTTGAAATTCCAATTTTGGATACGGTTGTGAACAGATTTAAGACACAAATACTTATAACACAGGAAAAATGGAACACGGTTGAAAACATTTTCAAGTTTAGACGTATTTATATAGATCAAAATGACATTGATGAAAATAGAGTTTTGGACATCATTAGAAGGGAAATAATAAAGGGAAAAGTAGGAATATATTCCTGCCTGGACGACCACGAGTATTATAGGGTCCAGACGATTATCGAAGAAGAATTTTCCACAAACCGGAACGTAAAATTCGTCAGGTGTTCCCGAATTGCGGAGGATATAGAGAATGGTGATTTGAGAAGGCAAATCGCCTTTTTTCATAAAAATTAAAGCGGCCATTGCGGCATAACAGCAAATTTCGAAGGGTTAAATGCTAGACTGTATAACCCTCAACTTAAAGAGGAAATAAATAGAGTCATAAATAATTGCGATATATGTTCGGGGGGCAAATATGATAGAAACCCCATCAAAAGTAAGTTCCAAATGACAGAGACTCCACACACTATTAATGAGATTATTCATGTGGATACTTACGTTAATAGCAAGAATTCTTTTATTGTGTTTGTTGATAAGTTTTCGAAACACGCCACATGGTTGCCACTTACGGATAGGAACAGTATTACACTTGTAGCCCAGCTACAGCAGTATTTGGCAATAAGGGGCAGGGTGAATAAAATGGTGTTTGACAATGAGTTCAACAACGAGAACGTTAAGGAGTTCATGAGAAATGAGGGTATACAGTATCACACTACCAAACCAAATAGTCACACTGGTAACAGTGACATTGAGAGATTAAACAATACCATCACGGAGAAAATACGGACTTTGAATCTTGAAAATCGTTTGCCGATCACACAGCAAATATACAAGGCAATTATGTTATATAATGACACATATCATAGCACAATCAAATGCACACCTCTGGAGGTACAGAATCACACAATAGATCACACTGTAATTTACTAGAGGCTGTGCAAAATTAAGAAGGAAAGAATAGACAGGGCAAACAAAAATAGGGAAAATTATATAGAAACCAGACGGGAGGGTTTCATAAAACATTATAAGAATGTACGACATAAAGAGGAACCTAAGTTCAGAAAAAGGCCTTTACAAGGGATACATACGAGTAACATCAAAAGACCCAATAAATTTAGCAGTTCTCAAATGACTGAAAACTAATAATTAACCCTTAATTAAATAATAAAAAAAAAATAAATTTCAGATAATAATTGTGATGTCTGGGCTGGGGAGAACAGAGATGCAAATTACTCAGATCCCAAAGGAAAATGTATACACAATCATCAAAATATTTGATACGGAGATCGTTAACGAAACTAGCATTGTTCTGCATGTCATACAGCCAACGGAAATAGTTAAGATTATAGACATATTCGAGGAAAATACAGGGAATTTAAACACAAACTATAAGACAGTTTTAGCCTCGGAAATTAAAGCACTTAGATCTAAGATACGGAATACGGTATTTTTCATCCTTGAATACTTACGACCGACGAAATTGACACATACGAAATAGATTTCTACAAACTCAAACTTATTAAGATGGGCATATTACAATATAAGAATGATTGTTTGATTTTGACGATAAAAATCCCTAGGAATTATACAAAAACTGTTGTAAACTTGATTCTCCCTACACCAGATGTAAATAACTTTGAAATAAATGCCAAGCAAGAAATGTTTATCAATGTTAAAAATAAGATATATACATTCGAGGATTATAAAGCATTAAAAGAATTAAAATTATCGGAGCATTGTATATTCCAAAGTAATTGTGAACTAGTTCTAAGCAATAAAACGTCATTTCAGTCGTTGGATGACGAAACAATAATCATTAAAAATGCAAAAAATTTGGAAATCATAACAAATTGCAATCAAATAAGTAGTATTAAGATAAATGGAAATAATGTTTTGACGTTTTCCAATTGTGAAATCTTTATTGAGGATGCAAAACTTTACAATAAAAAAGATAAATACATTGACATATACATTAACTTTATTGAGTATCAAGAACAAAATTTTACAAAACAATTAACCTTTATAGATATAGCTATAAGCAATTTTAAGAATATTGAAAAAATTAAAGACTTGAAGTACAATCAAAATGGATCTTATTCAATGATTGCAACGTTAGGAATTATGATAGTGATAACAATAATAGCGGTGTGTTGTTTGTTAACCTTCGCACTACCAAAGGTTTTTTTATATACGTAGTGTACCGAAACCCACGCGGGTGGGTTCTTTATGTTTTACACGTATTTTAAATAAAAAAAATGCATTTACTCCAATATTTCACAATGGGTTAATAAAGAAGAGATGAAGAAATGAATAATAACAAAAAAAATTTAGAAAGTACCGTTATCAATTAATACCAGCAAAGCATATGCAGAAATATGTATTTTAGAAAAATTAATCATCTTGTTCAAACGTCTTGTAATTTGTATCAACAAAGTATTAAAAAAAAGACTAACAATGAATAATAAAAAACAATTTTCCTATCTCTCTGTTGCTGCTGTTTCAAGGTAAGTAGGAGTTTAATTTTTATTACAAAACAAATTCTGTTTGTTTTTATAGCGAAAATTTAAAAACAGTGAAAATTTATTTTAACTTCAAATGTTTTTTTCTAACAGATTGCCATATGAGGAGAGAAAAGAGTATTATATGAATCTCTTGGAATGTACATCTGATGATGATCAGTCAGAGCTGGAAGTCGAAGATCGTTCAGATGATGAGTTTTTTCTTGATCAAAATATAGATTCCGATTACGAAGATGTGGAAGGAGATATAGTTCCAGAGTTGAATGAAGATAGTGACACTGATAGCGATGATGAGGATGATTATGACAGTGATGAAGAACAAGCTGGTCCCTCCAATGATGAATTTTTTGTTGGTAAAGATGAAACAAAGTGGTATAAAAATCCCCCAACTTTGCATCGCCTAAGAGCCCATAACATAATTCGATCTTCATTGATGGGTGCAACTCCAACGACTAAGAATTTGACAAAAGTCTATACGTTTAAATGTATAATGAGTTCGGCCATTATTGATATTATTTGCAGACATTCCAACAATAAAGCATCAGCAGTGTATGCCCAATGGAATGCAATTAACCCCAAAAAAAAAAACAAGTGTGGACACCAATAACCGATGATGAATTACTGGCGTTTCTTGGGATTTTAATTGTTTCTGGCACTCACATGGCAAACAAAGAATCCATCACGGAACTATGGAAAACAAATTCATGTCCCCTTTACAAAGCAACCATGTCTAGAAATAGATTTGCAGATATCGTGAGATTTATCCGTTTTGATTCCAATCAAACTAGAGCTTCTCGCTTGCAAACGAAAAAGGATGCACCAATATCAGATATATTTGTAATGATTAACTCAAATTTGAAATCTCATTACCAACCACATGAGTCCATTACAGTGGATGAGCAGTTGCTGGCATTTAGAGGTCGAACAAAATTTACGCAGTACATACCATTGTAGCGTAACACGACTTTCGTAGTGTGCTGTATAATACCCACACTGCATAGCATACAATATTTGCAAATGCGGAAATAACAAATATCAATATTGTTGACCACTGCATTTGCAAAACATTGTATGACTGCGTATATTGTTATTGTATGTTGTTGTTACGCTGGTACACTTATGTTTATGCTGACCCAAGTGCAGGTAACACATTGTTGTTAATATAGGTTGAAAATGTGTATATAAAGAAGAACATTTTATAATCAATTAATCATTAATAATTTAGCATTAAAAGACTCAGCTCCTAGATAGAGCTGAAGTATAAATTAAATAAATACTATTAAACTAAAAAACTATCTTGTTTGCTATATGGCGATCCTGCCAGTGCTCCTTAGATGAGCATTGTAAAAAAAAAAATATATATATATATATATATTACGAAAAAAAATATATATATAATACAAGGATTATGCTCTCAAATTGAGCAATCCTGAAAATAATAAAAAAAAAAAAAAAATAATCGCATAATAATATTGTCCTGGTGGATCAGCCACAACGATCCATCAGCTGCGTTGAAGGAAGATACTGTCTGGCCTAAAGACAGTGGAGATTGCAAAATCAATGGCGGAAGTGCCAAAACCTATCTTCATAGAAGAGTACAGAAGAAAGATGGGCCAGCAGAAAACGAAGGAAAAACAAATCAAAAGACCCCTGGTATATATCAATATACACATCAATATGCCCCTAATAAAACAACGAACAGGTAGTTCACCCTAGTTTTACCAAAAAAATAAAAAAAAGTGGAGCATCCCGTTATGCACCCGTAGGCCAGAAAGCGTTAACCGCTCTTGGCAAATAAATAAATAAAAAAAAAAAAAAAATTGAAATAGAAAATAAAAACAGTAATTTGTAAGAAAAAATCCACAAAGGAATGCAGTTCAATTAATCTAATTTTTTTTGAAAAGGTTATATTTAATCTTGATGCTATTATATATATAAAAACAAAAACACTATTGTAATTATGCTGTTAATTATGCTGTAAAATTAGAACAAATCAGGGTCTTGCTAAATGCAAATTATAACAGACTAACGACACCACATAGGACAGCTGCTGAAAGTTTTTTCTTAGATGTCAAGACTAGAATCCTGATTATATCATCTAAGAAGGGTGTTAAGGTAAAATTACCAGATACACTACACGAAGAGGTAAAATTCTTAGTAGAAACTTAAAATACAGAGAATATTGGAACCTCTTTGGAAAGTACAGAAGTAAAAAAGGACACAAACAGTCGTTGACTTTCTGAACACAGCTTCAAAGCTGATCATAGAATTTGATGGAAAACCAGAAAATTTACGTTCCTTTATAGACTCGTTACAGTTAATAGAATCCATCAAAGGTGACCACGAATCTATCGCAGTCTCTTTAATAAAAACAAATTTAAAGGGAAGTGCAAGAAATTTAATAGGTAATGAACAAACCATTACTGAGATAATACATAAACTGAAAAACTCAGTAAAGGGCGAGTCGGTTGAGGTATTGACAGCAAAAATAATGAATACCCGACAAAACAATAAAACTGCCAATAACTATTGCAGTGAAATAGAGAATTTAACGAAGTCATTAGAAAATGCCTATTTATCAGATGGTTTGCCATGCGAATTGGCATGTAAATATTCAACACAGGTTGCAGTAAAGGCACTAACCAAAAATTGCACCATCGATAAAGTTAAACTTATCATGGAAGCAGGCCAATTCAGTAACATGAATGAGGCCGTTGGCAAATTCATAAACAGTTGCACTGAAGCAACAGGGCAACAAAATGCCGTATTGTATTTCGGGCAGAAGTTTAACCGAAATAATAACTACAGACAATATCGTGGAAGGTACAATAATAGTAATAATAGTAATAACACGCAATAATAGTAATAACACGCAATAATAGTAATAACAGTAACAACGGCAGACCCCAACAAAAACCTATTCACAACAGGGTTCAACAAAATCAGAACCACAGACGTAACAGAAATTACGTCAGAGCAGCAGAGTCACATGAAAATGATTCGGAAAACTGCTAAAATCCTCTGAGATATATCATAATAACAATACCAACTACATATACAACCTTAACCTCAGCTTAAGTTTTTATGTTAATATAAAAATTAACGACACGAACAACACGGTAACACTGTTGGTAGATACAGGAGCAGACATTTCGGTTATAAAAACTAAACATTTTTATCAAACACAAATTAACAGAAACAGAACAACCACATTGAGTGGAATAGGACAGGGTAAAATTCGTTCAATAGGTAATGTATTATTGACCTAAAATTTAGAGGTTTTTTGATACCACATGATTTCCAAGTAGTGCAAAATAATTTTCCAATACCTTGCGACGGTATCCTTGGAATGGATTTTTTTAAGAAGTATAAATGTATACTAGATTTCAATGGGAACCATGATTACCTCGTACTACGACCACCCAATCTGTCGCATGTAATAGAAATTCCACTTACGAACGGCTTCAATGGAATAACACTCCCACCAAGGTCAGAAGTGATTCGTCAAATCAGGTTTCCGGAGCTTGAAGACGATGTACTAATACCAAATCAAGAAATCGTACCAGGTGTCTTTGTACCAAATACACTGGTAAAATCAAATAACGCATTGGTCCGTTTTTTAAATACCACACATAAAATAGTAACAATTAGGCAAAATAACAGTAAAACAAAAACCACATAAAAATAGCCAAAGAAAATCTGAAGTTTTGGACCTTTTGAAGGGAAACTTTCCTGAACAGTTCAGAACAATTTTAACTAAGCTTTGTTTAGAATACAATGATATTTTTGGCTTAGGGTCTGAAACAATTTCTATGAACAAAAACTGAGAGTAAAAGATAATCAACCAACGTATATTAAAAATTATCGCATACCAGAATCTCATAAGGAGGAAATAAACAAACAGGTTGAAAAACTAATAGATGACAAGATAATCGAACCATCATTTTCGGAATACAATAGCCCAATTCTGTTGGTACCAAAGAAATCACTTCCCGGAACAGATGAAAAAAGATGGCGCTTGGTGATAGATTATAGGCAGATAAATAAAAAACTAATATCAGATAAATTCCCGTTGCCTAGAATAGACGATATTCTAGACCAACTAGGTAGAGCAAAATATTTTTCTTGTTTGGGGTTTCATCAAATTGGTTTGGAACAGAACTCTAGAGACTTGACGTCATTTTCAACAAACAATGGTTCATACAGATTTACTAGACTACCATATGGCTTAAAAATAGCACCGAATTCATTCCAAAGAATGATGACATTAGCCTTCAGTGGTCTGAAGCCGAATCAAGCATTCCTATATATGGATGACTTGGTTGTATTGGGATGTTCTGAAAAACATATGCTTTCAAATTTGAAGGATGTATTCGATCTTTGCCGTAAACACAATCTCAAAAATTCTTTGTGAGAGAGGTAACCTACCTTGGCCACAAATGTACTGATAGAGGAATATTACCGGATGATAGTAAATATTCGGTGATAGAAAATTACCCGACGCCTACGGACGCCGATAGCGCACGAAGGTTTGTCGCGTTTTGCAACTATTACCGACGATTTATTAGAAACTTCTCTGAATATTCCAGATACCTTACAAGGCTATCCAAAAAGGGAGTACCATTTCAGTGGACAAAAGATTGTGAGTGCGCGTTTAAATACTTAAAGAAGGCATTAATGAGCCCAACATTGCTTCAGTACCCATACTTTACGAAGGAATTTTGCATAACAACAGATGCGAGTAAGCATGCTTGCGGTGCAGTTTTAACACAGGAACATGAAGGTAGACACCTACCTGTGGCCTATGCATCTAAAACTTTCACTAAAGGCGAAAGCAACAAATCGACGATTGAACAGGAATTAACTGCCATACACTGGGCTGTCACATATTTCAGACCATATATATATGGAAAACATTTTTTGGTCCGAACAGACCATAGACCACTTTCATACCTGTTCTCCATGAAAAATCCAAGTTCAAAGCTAACGAGAATGAGACTCGATCTGGAGGAATATGATTTCACAGTAGAATATCTCAGGGGAAAAGATAATTATGTTGCCGACGCACTGTCGCGCATTACAATAAATGACTTAAAGGATATTAACGACAAGATTTCATCCGTTTTAAGGGTCACGACAAGATCGATGACTAAGGAAGAGAAAATTAGTAAACCAGTAGTAAATCAGCAAAATATCAATAATAATAAGCCCAAGGTATATATACCATTGAATAATATAGACGTCAAAAGATATTATAAATTAAAGATTTTACCCAACAGATGTTACATCAAAAAGGGAAAATCCATATATGCTAGCATAAGAATAGATGATTTGTTTACTAAAGGGAATATCGACTTAGGACAATTTTTCCCTAGGCTAGAACGAATAGCCTGTAAACTAAATATTAATAAGATTCAGATTTCACCACATGAGAAGATTTTCGAATTTGTCTCGATAAGTGAATTTGAGAATATGGGCAATAAAACACTGAATGAAATCAGAATAGCGCTATTAAACGAAGTAACTAAAATTGATAACACGAATGCAAAGGCAATACGTGAGATAATGCTGAAATACCATGATGATCCTATAGAAGGAGGACATTGTGGGATATATAGAACCACTGAGAAGATCAGGAGATACTATTACTGGAAAAATATGACAAAAGACATTGCCAAATATGTGAAAACATGCCATAAATGTCAATTGGCTAAAACGGAGAAACATATAAAAAGTCCAATGACAATAACGGAGACACCAAATAGGGCTTTTGATACGGTGTACGTAGATACAATTGGACCATTTCCAAAGTCAATTTATGGAAATGAATATGCAGTCACAATGATATGTGACTTAACTAAATACTTGGTAACAATACCAATAAAAGATAAATCAGCTAAGACGATCGCAAAAGCGATATTTGAAATATTTGTGCTTATATACGGTCCAATGAAGACGTTCATTTCGGATATGGGCACTGAATATAAGAACTCTATACTGACTGAGCTTTGCAACCTATTTAAGGTAGATAAACGCACATCGACAGCACATCATCATCAGACACTAGGTACGATAGAAAGAAGTCACCGGACTTTTAACGAATACGTACGAAACTACATAGAGTTGCACCACTTTATAATATAGATAATTATGCTAAGGAAATTAAATTTAGATTAGAAGTAGCAATAGATAGAGTTAAAAACCTATTAGATATAAATAAAATAAAACAAAAAATTAATTATGATAAAACAAAATTAGATTACAATTTTAAAATAGGAGATTTAGTCTTAGTAAGAAATGATGCAGGACATAAGTTAGAGATGGCATATAAAGGGCCATATAAAAGTCGACATTTTCCATGGTCTTACCATAAACAGCATTGTTTAACAGCTTGAAAAAATTTTGTTCAAACGAAATTTTTTGTACTGTTCTATGGTAGTTATTCAAATCAATATATTTTTTTAACCAATTCGATTGATTAAATTGAAGAATTTAAAATAAAATCATGTTGAATACACTGTTGAAGAGTTTTGTTTTAATGTTCAAGTCTGTGATTAGTTTAGCCTGTGTCATATTCTCATTTTTTAATTTTGAGCTCAATTTTGAGCTCAAAGTGGTAGGTCGTTGTGATAGTCATGTAACGAAGATGGGTATTCTAGATCTACTTCTAATATGTATCCAATTGGCGAATCATCTTTCACTTCATTTAAGTTCAAATTTTCCAAATTTTCCACCCATGCAAAGTTATTGTAGGGGAGATATTGAGACATTGCATAACCATATAAATTATTAACATCTAAATAAATTAAATAGTTTGATTCTTTACCAGAATCATAATCACCCAAATATTTATTATTATCAATTGAATGCCGTTTACTGCATTGAACGATACCACCCCTAATACCACGAACAATAAAATTATATATATGAATATCAGTTATCAATTCTAAATTTATTTCAACGTAACATTGACATGGATCTAAATTGGAAATATTTACACATACTTTTCTAAAATTTTCAAAAACGTCGCATAGCAACAAGACATCTGTTTTCAAATACAATAATAAATAATCTAATAAAGTATTGCATTTGAAAGTATTCCATACGTTTTGAGCATGTTCATAGCCATCATCACTACACGACTCATTAATTAATTTATTGAAGAATAATGATTGGGGCGGTAATTGGGTTTCCTCGAGACGATACATCGAGTCTAGATAATCATACGGTAAGACACCTTTACGTTTCACTAATTTAATCTCATCATCGTTGGGGTAAATTGATTTTACAGTATTTAAATCAGTATCAGCTAAGTAATCAGATAGGGCATAAATCTAAAAGAATCTAGAAAACGAAGTTCAATGGTATCCTTATCATTTACAGCAATTCTTTTAGATATAGATACATATAATTCCTTATTTATCGGAATAATATTTACAAATAAATGGCAATCGTATGCCCAAAGGTTATGGAAAAAGATGGGTCATTGACCAAGCGTATATTATTCGAAAGGTATTTCTTTTAGCAGATTTATATATCACCAGATTTATATATTTTTAAATTTTTTCTTTATTTTGAGTAAATTGCATTTAAAGTTGCTACTAACACATACATAAAATTATACATATGCTATGTGTGTGTTTTATTAAATTTGTTAATGTGTTTGTTGATGAGTTTGTTTTCTTCATTCACAACAATAACAAACCAAAATTTGTGAATTGGCTAAGTTGAAAAATAAAGTTGCCAGAAATTGCACTCGAATTTCGAGCTCTGGAATCTGCTAGTCAATATAAATAGGTTTATTATGCTCAGGTTACAATTAAGAAAAATGTAAAATGTAACTGTACCTAATATTCATCAATGAGTTATACAAGATAAGAAGTACATAACTGATAAGAAGTACATACATAACTGATTAGAAGTACTATACCTCTGCGGTTATGAGTGAGTTAAATAAATATATATTTGATAAGAAGATTACAAACTAAAAAAATGGACGTAACTGTACCAAATATTTTAACAATGAGTCATGAATCTAAATATAGTTTAGATTATGATTGTGAATGAGTACAACTATTAAGGCGTAACTTTCACCCCGTGTGTATAGAACTTATAGTATAAAAGAATTCCACACTTATGGACTAATCTCATTCGTCTACCATATTCTTAATAGTAAGGTGAATATAAAAAAGTAGCAAAGTTATTAATTTTTAAAAACAAGAAATATAAAATCAATTTTTTATCAATAAAGGACTCATCCATAAAAAAGGACTTACAAGTGGTAAAAACACAAAAACAGAGAACAGATAAAAATTTTATTGAAATTTGGAATCATATGTAATATTCCTACCGGAAAAGTGCAACATCATTGATGATATAACAATTGCTGATTAAGGACCAGGAGAGGAAAATATTTAGAACACCAACAATTTATAATTTATCTTTTCGAGTAAATATAAATAAACAGAAAATAATGGCTGATTTCTTATGTGAATTTTGCCCAAAAGCATATAAAAATAAGAGATCATTACAAAAACACGTAAAATTATAGCATCAAGTGACATGTACAACATGTGTTATAATGTTTGATAATAGATAATGTTTTACTTTTGTTCTTGTTTATTTTGGTTTTTTTTATGAAAACAAATTTATTTTGCTTTTATGTTAACACAGCATTAATAAGGCCATTAGTCGAATGACCATGAAATATTGCAGCCATAGCGTCATCAATTTGAACAGACAATTTTATGCCAATAAACATTATTAATGCTGAGTTAAAGAAATGATAATTTTATAAAGTTAGTATGAAAATTTAAAATAAAGTGTGATTCTTGTTTTACAATCAAAACGTGGAATTTCAATCAAAGGTGATTGTTTAACCAAAGAAAATAATAAACCAGTGAATAAACATTTTTGGTGACCCTGACGTGATCCTGTAACAAGGCACAAGAACTCATAATTCTTTGGGCCCACAACAAGGAGCCAATTATCAACAGGACCCACACCAGGATCCTATCAACCAACAATGGCCTCGTTCAACGAATTGGTTATCAGTCAGAAGAACATGGGCGAAATAATTGAAGTGATCATCCGAAACTTCAAGAAGGATGTTTCTGCAAGAAAAGAATCTGAGAACTATTTTCAGGAGAGATTAAGAAGGCTTAATGATGAGTGGTCGGAATTTGAAGCCAATGATAAAATTCGTCTACTAGAGAACCTACCGCTCGACCACAAGTACTTTACGGAAGACTACTACACCGCGATCATGAATATCTCCCAAGAATATAAGAATATATTCGAAGCAGCCATACAAAAATTTACGCAAACCTCATCTGGGAAGCAAAATCCAACTCTAACGCCTCAGCCAGCAGAAAGACAAGAACTGACAATGAAAACAACGGAATTTGTGAAGCTTACACGAAGGCACACAGCAATGATGAATTCTCTGGATCGTTTACTTCAAGAGTCAACTAATGAGGACATAGCAACTGCCGCAAAACTCTGGGAAAACATTGAAGGTTTACATTTTCAAATAGCTGAAATATGCGACGATCCTGAGGAACAACGTGGAGCGGTTCATCATTTTAGAGAAGAAAGTACGGAAGTTCGTCAAGGCCGACACCAGAACCACAATTCAACATAACCCTGGTTATATTAGTAGTCAGCCAGAATCATTCCCAATGCCAAAAATTACAATACCAAAATTTGATGGAAATTATCTGAAGTGGCAAGAATTTCATGACTTATTTTCATCACTAATAATAAACCAACAAATGTCAAAGGTTCATAAAATATGGTATCTGAAAACACAGTTGATGGGGGAAGCAGCCAACTTAATAAAACATTTCGCAGCCACTTGACACAGCATTTTTGCCACTGGAGAAAATTTTGATACTGCATGGACAATCGTGGTAGATCGCTATAACAACAAAAGGTTGCTGGTCAGTAAACTAATTAACCATCAAGCACTCGAAAATCTTCAGACAGACACATAAAACTGGGACCCAGTTCTGCTCCATTTGCTACTAAAAAGGCTAGATCAAGCCACACGCTTGCGTTACGAACAATCTCTATTGCAGCCACGAGAAGTCCCGACAATCGAAGAATTCTTAAAATACTTGGAAAAACACTTCCAATCCATGGAGACGCCAGTGGAAAAGGGGAAATCAGCAAACTCAAGGCCAAAAATGTATACTATGCAAAAATGGAAACCACCCGTTGTTTGCATGTAAAGTGTTTCTTCAGTTATCACCATCAGCACGACTTCAGTTTGTTCAACAACAAAAATGCTGTGTCAGCTGTTTAAAACCTGGTCACAACGCAAAAAATTATATATCAAGCAGCTGTACTAACAAGCACAATACACTCCTGCATCTGGAAAACCCCAACCAGAACGTGAACATATCGATATCAAAAACCAATCTCGCACACTACCATGCGTCTGAAGAATGCTCATCAGTGTTCACAAAGGCCACACCAATCAGCCAAAAAGCCGCATCACTAACCGCAGCCAAACATTCCCAAACGACTAGCTACATACCCCTCAGCACTGAAATTGTTAACATTATGACAAACGGAAAAGAGGTACAATGCAGAGCAATTCTCGACTCTGGATCACAACTCAACCTCTTCAGCGAACGCTTAATTAAACGCCTTGGAATTTCACCTAAGCACAGTGTGAGATTTAGTCAATCTAGCATCTCAAAATTAATTTTTATATGAAGTTTCAGAGATATCAACTTGAAATTTGGCACGATCGTTAAGGAGATTATAAGCTTCAATATGGTGTAAGATAACTAGTTCCAACTAGTGTCAAAGGGGACTAGTTCCGAACTATCCTCAAAAACACTAGTTGGGGACAATTTTTTTTACACATTTATATTCAAAATTTCTTCCTTTTTTCTCTTCTAACTAAAACTTGTCGATATATTGATATAAGTACCCACATACAACCATTTCTATAAAATGCTTCAAGTTTCGAACTTTAGTTTTCGATGATTGTTTGCAAATGAGAAAAATAAAAAGTTAATGTTGTTTCAATGTTAAATTTATTGATATCTAAAACATAATAAAGAGGAAAAACTAAAAAATTCAACGAAAGTTCTTAAAAGAATGGAAAATATTCAAAATAAGATATCAATCAAAAACCAAAATAAAGAAATTATATACAAATTATACAAAAGTAAAAAGCGAAAAGTAGAAATAAAAAAAAAAAAGAAATTTATACAAAAATAAAAATTCCAGAGAGCTGCAAGCAAAGTTTTTTATGCTAAATCATCAAATTCATCATTTAGTTGGGTGTCAGACAAAAGTGCAATGACCTCAGAAGGTAAAGTAGAACGCTTGGTTTTTGGGGGCAAACGTAAACTTGCAATCAAAGGGTCTGACGTGATAAGCAACCTATGCAATAAATCTATGTTGGTGTCAACTCGGGACGTTTTTCTTGTGAACAGTTCGCGATACTGTCTCGACTCTTTGTTGCGTGCTTCTTGCGCTTCTTCAGAAAAGTTTCCTATGGGAAGAATGCATGAAGAAATGATAGCTCCTCCATGAAACAATATTTTGTAGAGAGTTACTGGCATATAGTACCAAGGATATAAACTCAAATAAAGCTCTCTTGTTTCTGACGTAAAATTTTGGAACGCATCTATATTGATAAAATAGCCGATGTTTATGCAAATAAGTATTACTCCAAACAGCTTGATCAGATCGACATTTATGCCTGTAATATCCGATGTCTTTTCTGTTTCTTTGAAAAATCTTCTGTCCGTATTGCCATCATTTGTGTTTCCTGTTTTCTGTTTCGGCATATCCACAAGAAGACCCATTTCGTTCCTAAACCTGTCTTGTATTTTTTTCTTCCTTCTTGCAACGCTCTCCTTATTTTCATCGCCTGATACGTACCATTTTTCTATTTCCAATCTGTAAGAAATGTGCAACAAGCACTCCATAAACCTTATGTAGGCATGTAGAGGTGAAAGAGCAAGCATATTTTCATCGATTTCGCGCTGTGATAAGGCATTCATGTCGTTCATAGTTTTTGGAGTTGAACCACATATATAGCACGCTTGCGATGACGTGTAATTTGAAAGAGCGGTGCACACTTTGCCGTCAATCATACATAGAATTAAATTGGCTTTAACCGTGAAACTATAACCGTGAAGCTCAAAGCTAGTTGGTTTCAAAACAGAAATTTGCTGCCGAATATGCTCCACTTCCGCTTTAATGACCTCACGCGTCTCTTTCGTGAAAATAAATTTGATCGGTCTACAATATCTTGTCGAAGACGCAGCTGGATTTTGCCAAAAAAATATGTTTCCTTCCTTCAGCTCCAGAGTTAAGTTGAAGAGGTACCATCGAAAGAGAAAACATGCTTTCGTCTGACATGTTGTCATCCGAAAATTTTTGCTTGTAACGGTTCTGTTCAGCTCCATCGCATCACCATTTTATTATTATGCTTAATTCATCCTGAATGGCAGGGAACGACTTAAAAACCTCATATTGTGCTTCTACTAATCTTTTCACCGTGTGGTCTATTAAGGATTGCAAATTGATTTCGGCATATGTTTCAGTAACAGTAACAAGGCTTGGGTAGCACAATAATTTTGATTGCTTAACGAGGTCATAGCATGGATACAATTTCGGACTGTATGGTATCGTATGCAATCGTATTCCACGGTATTGCTCAGTTGATAAGTTTTCGTCTACGATCATGGCCAGTGCTTGATCTGGTGGAAGACTTTTCTTTTCAATAATGCTTACCCTTGCTCTTTTCATAGCTGTACCTCTCGAAGGGGATGCAGCCGACAACTCTTTGACAATGTTTGCTGAGTCTCTTTTTCCACAGGATCTCAGATGCATTGCGGTAGCCATAGTTAATTGTTCCGAAGCTACATTTGATATTAACTCTTTGCATTTCCGTTTTTGTGTACTCGAAGCACTTTCAGCAAACTCTTTTTCTCGCCTTCCGCGTTGCGGTATTTGTTTTGAAGTTGATGGTGCGAGATCAAGAGCAAAATCAACAGCAGAAATTTTTGAACTTAGCCAAATAGCATTGTCATGCATAAATCTTGCTTTATCACGGTGAGATTTGCTTCATCGCGATTGAAATTGGAAGCAAATCTTTTTTATACGATCTTTAATTTTGGTATCGTCAACATCTGGTCCAAAAATTGATATAACGTGCTTTTCGACCGCTTCTGTTTTTTCGCTTTTCACCTTGCTCAACCAAATCCAAAATAGCTCCTCTCGCGATATTTCACTCATACTAAAAAAGGCAAAAAATGGGCAGGATTTTATTTTTGAAATTTGTTTTGGGCACATTAACAAAGATTCTGCTGGCATTCCCATCACGAAACTCCGTGGGACTTGGAAGTTCTAGTCTATCAAAGATTTGAAAGCTTTAAAATTTGTCTTACCTTTTAGCTGGTTATAAAACAATTTTTTCAAAATACTTGAGTGCAAAAATAAATGTTGTATAAAGCAAAAATTTTAAGTTTAAGTAATAACCTTCAATACAAAAAATATTTTAGGCCAAAAAAAACCACTCACAACTTCGACCTGATCACTAAAACTTTTGTGATCAATGCAAGCTTGCAAATCAATTTTTGCATGCTATGCAATTGCACGTGTTTGATAGCTGTTATCACGCCAATAACATTTTTTTATTCTCTTTTGTGTTTGTTTTCGTAACAATTGGGGTCTCTTCTCACGTATAAAAAATATGAGCGAGTTAGGAAAACATTTTTTTTTTTTTTGAATTTCGAGATGCCAGATTGATTAAATCTCACAGTGTGCTAAGCCAGCTTCAATCTGTATCACTGGGATCGGATCAAGCAGTACAAAGGTACAACATCGAGTCAACGTCGTGTTACAGTCTCGAATCAGCAACTTTACTACACGGCTTGAAGCAGCTGTGCTTCCACATATTATTTCTCCTCAACCATCTCATGCCATCAACACTGATCGCTGCCCAATTCCCAAAACCATTGCATTAGCCGATCCGGATTTTCAACCGCCCTGAAAAATCGATGTCTTATTGGCTGTATAGTTTTATCACCAGTTATTGGAGATAAGACAAATCAAACTAGCTAATGATCTACCAATTCTACAAAATACTGCACTTGGTTGGGTCATCGCAGGAAAGGTTGGCACAAGTCAATCATTAACTGCAGCGTGTAGAAGAAGAAGAAGAAGAAGAAACAAATCCAGAAGAATCCATTGCTCAACTCTGGGAACTGGAGAACATGAAAACGGCAGACACTCTGTCTGTTTCAGAAAAACAGTGCGAAAATTATTTCGTACAAAACCACGCGATCGAAAAAAGTGGGAGATTTGCGGTCAGAATCCCATTTTGAACCGCATGGAATCCCATTGTCACTGGAGCGCCGATTGACAAAAGCCCCGGAGGTAAAAACCCAATACATACGCTTTATGGAAGAATATGAAGCCTTGGGTCACATGACACAAATATATATATAAACTCCACAGTTGAACCAAACTACTTCATTCCTCACCACTGCATATTTAGGCCCGAAAGCTTAACAACTAAATTACGTGTGGTCTTCGATGCCTCCACTAAAACCTCTTCTGGCTTATCACTGAATGATGTGATGCACACAGGACCCACGGTCCAAAGCGAGCTTTTTTCTATTCTACTTCGTTTTCGCCTACTACGCTTTGTTTTCACGACCGACATTGAAAAAATGTATCGGCAAATAATAATGCGCCTAGCCTCTTAAGCAGATGGAAATTAGTCACTCACCTAAAGAAGCAGTTCTGCAAACGATGGTCACGGGAGTATTTATGCGAACTGCAGGTCATGGTCATTTATTATGTGCTGGACCTCTATAATTACCCGTTAAATGACAATGGGTCTGATTATAAATAATTACTATATATATGCAAAACATCTTTAACTAAATTTTAAAAAAATTAGATGCTGCATCTATTCAATTATATATTCTAAATATGTCTAAACTTACATCAAAACTACACTTTATATAACTATAGGCAAAAGGCACATGTTTTTGTACCGTCTTTACATTAGCTGAATTTTGAATATGAACTGTTTCCAGAAGACATTCAAAATCAGCGTATAGACAAACGGTACTAACATTTTATTCTTATAGTTCTTAATGTTAATAATATTTTTATCTATGTTAGGCATGTTAGTTACCAGCTTATTGCATTCTCCGCGATGTTTTTGTAGGGCAGGTTCATTGTAAAAATATAACAGACATTGCACATATATATTTTCCCATTATGTTTTATTTGGTTTGTACTTAATCTGTAATTATACAAAGCAGCCGTTTTAATTTTTTTTTTCGTTATTTCAAATAGCTTACCTTGAAATGTCTTTAATCCACACATAACTTGTCTTCATCTTCCACCAACAATAAATTAATATGATGAGGCTTTTCATCGGCAGTAAAATAGTGTGGTCCTATAATTTGGTTATTCTCCAAGCCAAAGACATTTATACTTATATCAGGGTTATTTAACTCAAAGACTAGAATTTGGTTGACTGGTAACGGAAAGTATAAGTTTTTAAAATTTAGAACGAGATCGTTTTCCAAGATTATGAGATCAGATGTAATTCTGCAATTTTGTATGATGAACATCTATCTGTATGATCAGAGACTGGGTAAAATGCCGATATTAAATCCCTTTTAAAGCAAATTCATCATTATTTTTCACATTTTGCAATAATTGGCTGTAAGCGTAAGTCTTGCGATCCTTTTATACATTTATACTGAATAATATTAATTTCGATATGTGATATTTCAATTAACGTCCATCCGCTATCTCTCTCCTGAAATTCGCTCATTTCGCTCATTGCTTTGAATATAGCTGTAAAAGGGCATCTATTGCCATGCTTTCACTGACTATAATCATTTTTGTTTGATGTGATTTTAGATCTATTTCACATAATAGGGTTCTTCTTTTAACAGCATATGGTCACATAATCAAATGTGTCCCTAACAAACACAAAAAGGGTTAATTGTGTTCATCAAGTTACGTCTGCATGTGTCTCTAATGCAGACGTAATTTAAAGACACTTGCATGTTTGCTTCCCTATAATTTTAGTTAGCGTGGGATTCTGTTTTTTTTTGTAAAAATACTTGTTAGCAGAATTCCACAATAAGTAGGGTAAATATATTTTATAAATATAATAGATTTAGTTTTAAAGAATTAAAAGAAGAAACAAGTGTTTTCATATAACTGGCGACGAGGAAAAGTTAAATAAAAGAAATTTTATTCTCTTCGGTGATTTTTTTATTCGCTTAAAGAGCATTTTTGAACTTGTGATATTTTTCGATTTGAAATCTTTGTGTTAAAAAAAGATTTATTTTCTTCACATATTTAATAATTATATATAAAAAAGTGCAAATTTTAAGAAATCTAAAAGAAAATCAGTGAACTAAAAAATATAAAACGGTCAATAGATATATGGAAAATTGCACATATACTATAATAAACAAATAGAATACTACTTCAGTGGCAATACGTCTGAAAACACAAGAAAGAACAAAACTAACAAACCAAACAAATTTTACATGCAATTCCATACGCAAACAAAATATTTTATATTGCAACAGCAAGACTACATCAATTCAAATCAAATCTACAACCTGATAATACTTTAAAGCCGAAAACCAAATAACAACACAAAAAAACTAGCAGAAACAAATTGAAAGCTAAGCAAGGGGTATACGTCATCATTAACAGCAAAGAAGTTCTAACAGAAGAGCCAAATAACTCCAGCTGAAATACAACGGAAAAGCAAACAAAACAAGAAACCAACAACCGCAGCAACAGCATTAAGTAAGCCACTTTATGAGTTATTTAGAAAATATACGTATTAGAATATAAGAGAATTGAATAAAACAATTTAATAAGAAAAAAATGAACTTAAAATATAGACATACAAATTTTAACTGACTCGTTGTTGTGGTAATAATGGAAGTGAACGTAGTTCAACAGTTTAATCTAATGCTTACTCGCTTTAGAGAAATAGCGGCTTTCGACGGTACTAATACAAATCAGTTGCCGGATTTTTTGGTACAATGTGAGACACTGCTGCCATCTATCCTTTCCTTCGATGAGAATAATAGCAACATTTTGTTTGGGTACTTAAAAAATAAATGTATAGGGTGACGAGTGAAACACTCCATCGACACGGGACGATAACAGACTGGCAGAAATTGAAGGAAGTTCTTCTGAATAGCTTTGGGGAGAGGGAAACAAGTACCGAACTGATGGACAGACATGACCCTGACAATGGGTTCTACAATAGAAAAATACCATGATGGTATAAACAAAATTAGGAACAAACTCCATATCAGACGCCTGACACATGGGAAAGAGGGTTTCTCAACGGAAGAAATCAATAGAATTACCCTACAGGTGTTTAAAGATCATTTGCCAGAACCGACAAAGACTGTGATATTTGCAAGAAACCCACGTTAGTTAGTATAGCGTATAAAATTATTCTGGAAGCAAAACAACAGAGTTACACCGCCTTTTGATCAAGCCGGGAGACAGTAACCCAAACGCCTCGTTTAGGACAGGGTTTAGTAGTGACTTGGGTAACAATTATCGTGCAGGTAATTATAGGAATCGGAACCGAGGGCATAATAATAACACTGGCAATATTCGTAATGGTAACAATGGTAGTAATTTTAATAATAACCAATCAGTGCAGTATAGCAGAAATAATAACCAGTTCGGAAACTGGAACAGGAATAATAATAACCAGTCCGGAAACTGGAACAGGAATAATAATAAACAGTCCGGAAACTGGAACAGGAATAATAATAACCGGTCCGGAGACTGGAATAGTAATAATAATAACCAGTCGGGAAACTGGAATAGTAATAATAACCAGTCAGGAAACTGGAACAGAAATCACAACCAATCCGGGTCCAACCAAACCCGAAACTCTCACCAATCGAGGGGCGTAGTTCCCATGGAAATCGGTTCTTCGAACTTGAATTTTTCAACGGTTCGCCAAAATGGGGAAGGCAAGTTTCACTGGGCAGAACCTTTCTAATGAAAACCCTTTGTAGGTTCCCAATTTTTAAAGACTTTAAGATGGATAACTACTACTGCGAATTTTAAGAGTGTAAGTTGGACAACGGATTCGACGGACTAATAGCAAACAATATTTTGGGAGATTTGGGAAGCATTATAGACTACCCAAACAGACGAGTTATTACTAGGATCGCTACATTGCCACTTTATTTATGTAAGGAAGAGGAAATTTATCATAGTTTGTCTTATAAGGAGAACATTATTGAAATCGGGAATAATAGAGGATGGGTACAATGTGTTTAAATTCGTGAAAACAGATCATTTGAATGTACACGAAGTGGCCAAGTTAAGGCCTACTGTATTAAAATATAGGAAAATTTTTTACAATTCTGGTCAAAGATTGCCATTCACGAATGACATAAAGCACAAACTGAACACGAAACACGATATGTCAGTGTATTCGAAGACATATCGATGTCCAGAAATTCATAGGGATGAGGTCAATCGACAAATTCAGGAAATGCCCAATGATGGCATCATTAGAGAATCAAACAGCCCGTACAATAGTCCTATTTGGGTCGTCCCGAAGAAACTGGACTCAATCAACGTACAGAAATGGAGAATCGTTATAGATTATAGAAAGTTGTACAACATTACTGTAGAGGACCGATTCCACATGCCCAACATAGATGACATTTTTGACAAACTGGGCAATTGCCAATATTTATCCACGATAGCCCTTGCTAAAGGATTCCACCTGATAGAAATGGATACGGGCGATGTTCATAAGACCGCATTTTCAGCTGCAAACGGCCATTACGAATTCCTACGAATGCCATTTGGTCTTCGCAATGCTCCTGCCACTTAAAAATACGGAGGGCACGCCGTTAACGCTAAATGTAAGTTTAGCAAAAACAAATTGTTTTTCTTGTTTTTTCAAGACAAAAACAAACATGTAAAGTGTCCGACAATCTAACGTTTTTTTTTCAACTAATTAGTTGAATTACTTTATCCTTCCGCTGAACGAATATGGTTGTGTATACGCTTGAACAACGCTGGGAAATATTGCAACATTACTTTGAAAATCATGGTAATGTTGCAGAATGTGTGCGAAAATTGCGTACGGATTTTGGAAGAAGAGAAGCACCGTCAGCTCCGTATGTTCGTTATCTTGTGAAAAAAGTGAAGGAAACTGGCATCCTCATCGATAAACCAAAGCGTGAAAAGCCAAAAACAGTGCGTGCACCCGAGAATATTGCTGCTGTGGCAGAAAGTGTGCGTGAACACACAAGAATTGAACATTTCAGAGGCATCATTGAGACGAATTTTGCATAAAGACCTTGGTATGACGCCATACAAAGTCCAATTTGTTCAGGAGTTGAAGCCAACTGACCATCCAATGCACTTTCGCTTCGCTAAGTGGGCCTGCGCTCGACTTACAGAAGATGCCGATTTTGCCAAAAAAAAAATCATCTTTTCAGATGAAGCTCATTTTGATCTTGGCGGGTATGTAAACAAGCAAAATTGTCGCATTTGGGGCACAGAAAACCCACACGCATGCATTGAAAAGCCGATACACCCAAAACGAGTCACTGTTTGGTGCGGATTTTGGTCCAGAGGCATAATTGGGCCATTTTTCTTCGAAAATTAGCAAGGAGTGGCCGTTACAGTCAATGGCGATCGTTATCGGGCCATGTTGAACGAATTTTTGTTCACAAAAATTGAAGGGGAGGATATTGGCAACATTTGGTTTCAACAGGATGGCGCTACGTGCCACACAGCCGAAGCTACACTCGATGTTTTGCGCCCTGTTTTTGAAGATCGCATTATCAGCCGCAGAGCTGATGTCGTTTGGCAACCTCGGAGCTGCGATTTGACACTGTTAGACTATTATTTGTGGGGTGCCCTCAAAGAAAAGTGTTACGCCAACAAGCCAGAGACAATTGACGCTTTAAAGGACAATATTCGTGAAGCCATTGGTGAAATACAGCTGCACACAATCGATAATATGCTTAAAAATTGGACCGATCGTGTAGGCTACTGCATGGCCAGCCGAGGCAGCCATTGGAATGAAATTATTTTCCATTATTGACCGGAAGGATTGTACTTTCAAATATAAAAAGAAATTTGAGATAATATTTAGTGGTTTTTTTTATAGCATTTTCAAAAAAAAAAAGTTATTTGGCGGACCCTTTATATTGTAGTATGCAATGTGTACTCGTTTACAAAACATATTTCTTTCAAAGTTGTTCTATGATTTTAGTTTGTTATATTGGAAGAGGCTTTTGCTTGAATTCTCATTTTGTTGTTTTCAGTAAAAAAATTTAACTTTTTACAAAACAAACAATCTACTGCTTTTGGTTACTGATGAGGGTTGGTGACTCTTCCCGAAACAGCTGTATAACTTGTCATGTAGAATATAGATCAATTGTTTGAAACAAATGTGCCAATGTTTTTGCTTTATTTAAAGTAAAAACATTTGATCTTGAGCCTGAATAATTTCAAACTCAATCATTAAAATGATACAGATCGAAAATAAGATTTTTGATTTCTATAAAAAATAATAAACTTAATCACGTGAAAAATGTAATAATTATTTTAATTCTTAAAAAAAATTAAATTTAAAAGAAAAAAATTCTAATTAAAAACTAAAAATTAAATATGAGTTTAAAATTAAAATTTACAATTAAAATTAAATTTTAAATTTGAATAAAAATTAAAATCAAAACCAAAATAAATTTAAAATTAAAAGTAAAATTAGAATTAAAACTGAAATAAACATTGGAATTTAAAGATTGAATTTATTTATGATTGATAGTAATAAAGCTGCACTGTTTATCGAATAGCGAATTAAATTTATATTACATACATTTATTATTTAAATTCAAAAATTAAGAAAACTGAATACTAAATTTGAAAGTAAATCTAAATTGTAATAATGCATCAATTTTAATTTTTTAAATATGTTAAAAAAAAAGAAAATCTTTTATCTGATTGTTATAAGAAAATTGTAATTAAATGTATTCTTACATATGTAGTTTAAAAAAAAGAAAAAATATATATTTGTATTTAAATGTTAAATCTAGAGAAAAAAAAGGAAATATGCAAGAACGAATAATTTGAATTTTAAGCAAAATATGCCCTGGTTCAGCAGGGACTGAGGATGGAGGAGTCAAATAATCAAATGTGTCCCTCACAAACACAAAAAGGGTTAATTGTGTTCATCAAGTTACGTCTGCATTATAGACATTTAAAGACTCCTGCATGTTTGTTTCCCTATAATATTAGTTTTTTAAATACTCAGTAGCAGAATTCCACAATAAGTAGCGTAAATATATTTTATAAATATAATAAAGACTTAGTTTTAAAGAATTAAAAGAAGAAACAACAAGCGTTTTCATACAACTATATACTTGCCAAATAATTCGCAATTAAATTTTATTTCTATGCCTTTGCAGAACACGCTGTTTTTATTCACTGGTTTGTGAATTTTAGTTGTTTTTCAATATCAGCAATATACTGAATTGAACATTATTTTCTTTGGTTAAACTATCGTGTTTCTCCTTTGATTGAAATTCCACGTTTTGATTGTAAAACAAGAATCACACTATATTTTAAATTTTCATACTTATATACATACTACTTTTACAAAATTATCATTTCTTTAACTCAGCATTAATGAAGTTTATTGGCATAAAATTGTTTGGTCAAATTGATGACGCTATGGCTGCAATATTTCATGGTCATTCGACTAATGAACTTATTAATGCTGTGTTAACATAAAAGCAAAATGAAATTGTTTTCATAAAAAAATAAAAAAAAAATAAACAAGAACAAAAGTAAAACATTTTTATTATATATAACATAAGAATAACAAGAACGAAATTGAACGTTAGAACATGTATAAACACGCTGTATTACTTTAATTACATCATCTTTTATTATACTTAGAACGTTTTCCAGTATAAGATTTTCTTTATTAATGTTTTCAAAAACACATGTTTCAATACAATTTCTTGAATGCCGATGAAATACATATGTTGGTTTGTTCGCAAATGATATGACCATTTTAAAACATACATTTTACAAAAACTGCAATATTCTCTTGCTTCCTCTTCTGTGTTTTTAGAATGGTTTATGAGATGATTATGATGCAAAAAATTTTTTCTATTAATCAAACATTATAACACATGTTGTACATGTCACTTGATGACATAATTTTACGTGTTTTTGTAATGATCTCTTATTTTATATGCTTTTGGGCAAAATTCACATAAGAAATCAGCCATTTATTTTTTATTTTCTGTTTATTTATATTTACTCGAAAAGATAAATTATAAACTGTTGGTGTTTCTAAATATTTTCCTCTACTGGTCAGCAATTCTTATATCAGCAATGATGTTGCACTTTTCCGGTAGGAATATTATATATGATTCCAAATTTCAATTAAAATTTGTATCTGTTCTCTGTTTTCGTGTTATACCACATGTAAGTCCCTTTTTATGGATGAGTCCTTTATTGATAAAAAATTGATTTTATATTTCTTGTTTTTAAAATTTATTAACTTTGCTACTTTTTTATATTCACCTTGCTATTAAGAATATGGTAGACGAATGAGATTAGTCTATAAGTGTGAAACTCTTTTATAATATAAGTTATATACACACGGGGTGAAAATTAAGCCTAAATAGTTGTACTCATTCACAATCATAATCTGAACTAAATTTAGATTCATGACTCATTGTTATTATATATTCTTATCAAATCTATATTTAATTCACTCATAACCGCAGAGGTATAGTACTTCTAATCAGTTATGTACATCTTATCTTGTATAACTCACTGATGAATATTAGATACAGTTACCTACATTTTTCTTATAGTGCGTTTACATCTAAGCAAAATCTAGTATATACGAGATTTCGAGCGAAATCTAGCTCATTTTTACTAGATTTCCCATACAAAACAAAATCTAGCTCGTTACTAGATTTGTGCAAAATCTAGTCAAACTTGGGCACTACCAAATGATACTACTGTGGTTTTTTAATATTGTAGTAGAAAATTACAACGAAGTGACTGAAAAATTGTCATTTAAATACAAAAGCAACAAGTTGAATAAAAAGGAAATAAAATATTAATTATTAACAAAAAAATGACGAATCTATAATAAAAAAATATTTAGTAATTGAAAAGTTATAACTTTTTATACTGACATGTGCCCATTCGAACCTGCTAAATAATAATTGTGGAAAGTGAATTATTTTTGTTGTTCAAACAATACATTTACATTTAATGCTGATGTTTTTTTTCGCAAAATTTCTGTTTCAGTTTGTGCTTTTTTCATTTTTGATGGATAATATAATTATAAAATCTGTTCCTTTTTAGAATTTTCCATATTGCTATTTTCCTATTGTTTACTTTTGGTATTTTATTTCTAGTTTATATGTTTTATTTTAATCAGCTGTTTATTGTTGTGGAAACAAAATCTCTCAAAATGTCAAAAGAGTCAGATGTAAACGGTATAGATTTTGAAATAGATTTCAACTAAAATCTACTGGATTTTCCTCAGATGTAAATGCACTATTAGTTGTGACCTGAGTATAATAAACCTATTTATATTAACTAGCAGATTCCAGAGCTCAAAATTCGACTGCAATTTCGAGGCAACTTTATTTTTCAACTTAGGCAATTCACAAATTTTGGTTTGTTATTATTGTGAATGAAGAAAACAAACTCATTAACAAGCACATTAATAACAAATTTAATAAAACACACACATAGCATAGTATAATTTTATGTATGTGGTAGTAGCAACTTGAAATGCAATTTACTCAAAATAAAGAAAAAATTAAAAAATATGTAAATCTGGTGAACAGATAAAAAGAAATACCTTTTGAATAATATACGCTTGCTCAAAATCGGGATAAAACGATAGAACAAAACATCGGTAACAAGAAATCTCCTACGGCCATATTCATAATGAAAAGTTATGCAGAATCTAGCATGAGTATTATTTATAATATAGTTGCTGCTGCGTTTGCTAAACTCAGATCAACTACCTTTCAAGCACTGACTAGTATATTAAAACAGCTGATGTGTGTCAAACTAAGCAAAACAAAATATATAAATTATTTTTAAGTGCAAATAAATATTTTTTTCTTTGCGGATCTTTTAAACATTTTATTTACATAATTTTCAAATTAAAATAATTTTGTCGTAAACTTAACACTTGTAAATATTAATTTTAAAAAATGAAGGAGTGAAATCACACAAATTGATATGTAAACAGAGTTGATTTTCACTATATCAGGTGGCATTAATGCAAAAAATATGGTGGCATTACAAATTTCAGAGTTGTTTTTAAAGCTATTAGATGGCAACAAAAAATTGATTATGAATAAACTATGTGCTAACTAAAAACTAAGGCTAATCGGTTGACTAGTAAGAACCTCGTTGAGCGCGTCATGTCAGCAGCTTACTTTTCATTATGAATACGGGGGCTAGTCTATTAATATTATAGATAATTTTAAAAATGGTTTAATGAATTGGAAAATATAATCGCCCAATTCTAAACAAAAATTCCGCATCTCCCTTTTCCCCTATTATGAGTAAAAATTCTTTCGGAAAAAACTTCGTTGGGAAAAACAGACGGGAGTTTGTTTACATAAAAATGTAAGTATGTTGATAAAACAAAATTTAAATAAAAAAATTAATATTTTAAATTCTTGTAGGCTGAAGACCACAAATAAAGCCAAACTTAAACTTTTGTTTACTTTAATGATAGCCAATTCAGGCACTGATTGCGTTTTCCATAGATTCAGCCCGCAATTGACTAGCAATCATTTAGCTATTTCGTTGTTGTTGTTCTACAACACCAATTTCGTCCATGCTCGCATCATGGCTATGTTATTCATTTTTTTTATTTAATATTTCTTTCAAATAAATTTATTTTCGTTAGCACACACAAAAAAAATAGAAAATTAATTGTCAATAAGCAAAACAACTGGCTTGGAAATTCGATGATGCTACTTATTCATTTTTTTGTTCACGCGGAATTTATAATTGGAGGATTTTTTTCTCGAGAAAAGTATTTTCCGTGAGAAAGAAATTCCTTGAGAATATTCGTAATTGGGGTGAATAAATTTTTATAGTTGTTGTATTATTGATAGGAATCATATACAGTTATTTCTAAAAACGCTTAGTGAAATAAGAATGTTTAATGATGTTAGTACTCCTTTTAAAAATTTTAATAATGAATTTCATAAATATAATTGTGCAAGTATTTTGTACGCAGAATACTTTCACAACAAAAAAAAACTTTTTTTCCCTGTACAAATGTATTTTTATTTATAAATCTAAATAAAACTCTATGATAAAACAATAATAAAAAAGAATGAAACATCTAAAATATTAATGAAAAACAACTATAGAAACTATACAAATACAAATACAAATACAAATACAAATACAAATACAAATACAAATACAAATACAAATACAAATACAAATACAAATACAAATACAAATACAAATACAAATACAAATACAAATACAAATACAAATACAAATACAAATACAAATACAAATACAAATACAAATACAAATACAAATACAAATACAAATACAAATACAAATACAAATACAAATACAAATACAAATACAAATACAAATACAAATACAAATACAAATACAAATACAAATACAAATACAAATACAAATACAAATACAAATACAAATACAAATACAAATACAAATACAAATACAAATACAAATACAAATACAAATACAAATACAAATACAAATACAAATACAAATACAAATACAAATACAAATACAAATACAAATACAAATACAAATACAAATACAAATACAAATACAAATACAAATACAAATACAAATACAAAATAAACAAATACAAATACAAATACAAATACAAATACAAATACAAATACAAATACAAATACAATACAATACAAATACAAATACAAATACAAATACAAATACAAATACAAATACAAATACAAATACAAATACAAATACAAATACAAATACAAATACAATACAAATACAAATACAAATACAAATACAAATACAAATACAAATACAAATACAAATACAAATACAAATACAAATACAAATACAAATACAAATACAAATACAAATACAAATACAAATACAAATACAAATACAAATACAAATACAAATACAAATACAAATACAAATACAAATACAAATACAAATACAAATACAAATACAAATACAAATACAAATACAAATACAATACAAATACAAATACAAATACAAATACAAATACAAATACAAATACAAATACAAATACAAATACAAATACAAATACAAATACAAATACAAATACAAATACAAATACAAATACAAATACAAATACAAATACAAATACAAATACAAATACAAATACAAATACAAATACAAATACAAATACAAATACAAATACAAATACAAATACAAATACAAATACAAATACAAATACAAATACAAATACAAATACAAATACAAATACAAATACAAATACAAATACAAATACAAATACAAATACAAATACAAATACAAATACAAATACAAATACAAATACAAATACAAATACAAATACAAATACAAATACAAATACAAATACAAATACAAATACAAATACAAATACAAATACAAATACAAATACAAATACAAATACAAATACAAATACAAATACAAATACAAATACAAATACAAATACAAATACAAATACAAATACAAATACAAATACAAATACAAATACAAATACAAATACAAATACAAATACAAATACAAATACAAATACAAATACAAATACAAATACAAATACAAATACAAATACAAATACAAATACAAATACAAATACAAATACAAATACAAATACAAATACAAATACAAATACAAATACAAATACAAATACAAATACAAATACAAATACAAATACAAATACAAATACAAATACAAATACAAATACAAATACAAATACAAATACAAATACAAATACAAATACAAATACAAATACAAATACAAATACAAATACAAATACAAATACAAATACAAATACAAATACAAATACAAATACAAATACAAATACAAATACAAATACAAATACAAATACAAATACAAATACAAATACAAATACAAATACAAATACAAATACAAATACAAATACAAATACAAATACAAATACAAATACAAATACAAATACAAATACAAATACAAATACAATACAAATACAAATACAAATACAAATACAAATACAAATACAAATACAAATACAAATACAAATACAAATACAAATACAAATACAAATACAAATACAAATACAAATACAAATACAAATACAAATACAAATACAAATACAAATACAAATACAAATACAAATACAAATACAAATACAAATACAAATACAAATACAAATACAAATACAAATACAAATATACAAATACAAATACAAATACAAATACAAATACAAATACAAATACAAATACAAATACAAATACAAATACAAATACAAATACAAATACAAATACAAATACAAATACAAATACAAATACAAATACAAATACAAATACAATACAAATACAAATACAAATACAAATACAAATACAAATACAAATACAAATACAAATACAAATACAAATACAAATACAAATACAAATACAAATACAAATACAAATACAAATACAAATACAAATACAAATACAAATACAAATACAAATACAAATACAAATACAAATACAAATACAAATACAAATACAAATACAAATACAAATACAAATACAAATACAAATACAAATACAAATACAAATACAAATACAAATACAAATACAATACAAATACAAATACAAATACAAATACAAATACAAATACAAATACAAATACAAATACAAATACAAATACAAATACAAATACAAATACAAATACAAATACAAATACAAATACAAATACAAATACAAATACAAATACAAATACAAAATACAAATACAAATACAAATAGAAAGAAAATACAAATACAAATACAAATACAAATACAAATACAAATACAAATACAAATACAAATACAAATACAAAGATTTTCTTTATTAATGTTTTCAAAAACACATGTTTCAATACAATTCTTGAATGCCGATGAAATACATATGTTGGTTTGTTCGCAAATGATATGACCATTTTAAAACATACATTTTACAAAAACTGCAATATTCTCTTGCTTCCTCTTCTGTTTTTTTAGAATGGTTTATGAGATGATTATGATGCAAAAAATTTTTTCTATTATCAAACATTATAACACAAGTTCGTAACATTGGTCACTATTGATGACATATTTTACGTAGTTTTGTAATGATCTCTTATTTTATATATGCTTTGGGCAAAATTCACATAAGAAATCAGCCATTTATTTTTATTTTCTGTTTATTTATAATTACTCGAAAAGATAAATTATAAACTGTTGGTGTTTCTAAATATTTTCCTCTACTGGTCAGCAATTCTTATATCAGCATGAGGTGCACTTTTCCGGTAGGAATATATATATATGATTCCAGATTTCAATAAAATTGTATCTGTTCTCTGTTTTCGTGTTTATACCACATGTAAGTCCCTTTTTATGGATGAGTCCTTTATTGATAAAAAATTGATTTTATATTTCTTGTTTTTAAAAATTTATACTTTGCTACTTTTTTATATTCACCTTGCTATTAAGAATATGGTAGACGAATGAGATTAGTCTATAAGTGTGAAACTCTTTTATAATATAAGTTATATACACACGGGGTGAAAATTAAGCCTAAATAGTTGTACTCATTCACAATCATAATCTGAACTAAATTTAGATTCATGACTCATTGTTATTATATATTCTTATCAAATCTATATTTAATTCACTCATAACCGCAGAGGTATAGTACTTCTAATCAGTTATGTACATCTTATCTTGTATAACTCACTGATGAATATTAGATACAGTTACCTACATTTTTCTTATAGTGCGTTTACATCTAAGCAAAATCTAGTATATACGAGATTTCGAGCGAAATCTAGCTCATTTTTACTAGATTTCCCATACAAAACAAAATCTAGCTCGTTACTAGATTTGTGCAAAATCTAGTCAAACTTGGGCACTACCAAATGATACTACTGTGGTTTTTTAATATTGTAGTAGAAAATTACAACGAAGTGACTGAAAAATTGTCATTTAAATACAAAAGCAACAAGTTGAATAAAAAGGAAATAAAATATTAATTATTAACAAAAAAATGACGAATCTATAATAAAAAAATATTTAGTAATTGAAAAGTTATAACTTTTTATACTGACATGTGCCCATTCGAACCTGCTAAATAATAATTGTGGAAAGTGAATTATTTTTGTTGTTCAAACAATACATTTACATTTAATGCTGATGTTTTTTTTCGCAAAATTTCTGTTTCAGTTTGTGCTTTTTTCATTTTTGATGGATAATATAATTATAAAATCTGTTCCTTTTTAGAATTTTCCATATTGCTATTTTCCTATTGTTTACTTTTGGTATTTTATTTCTAGTTTATATGTTTTATTTTAATCAGCTGTTTATTGTTGTGGAAACAAAATCTCTCAAAATGTCAAAAGAGTCAGATGTAAACGGTATAGATTTTGAAATAGATTTCAACTAAAATCTACTGGATTTTCCTCAGATGTAAATGCACTATTAGTTGTGACCTGAGTATAATAAACCTATTTATATTAACTAGCAGATTCCAGAGCTCAAAATTCGACTGCAATTTCGAGGCAACTTTATTTTTCAACTTAGGCAATTCACAAATTTTGGTTTGTTATTATTGTGAATGAAGAAAACAAACTCATTAACAAGCACATTAACAAATTTAATAAAACACACACATAGCATAGTATAATTTTATGTATGTGGTAGTAGCAACTTGAAATGCAATTTACTCAAAATAAAGAAAAAATTAAAAAATATGTAAATCTGGTGAACAGATAAAAAGAAATACCTTTCGAATAATATACGCTTGCTCAAAATCGGGATAAAACGATAGAACAAAACATCGGTAACAAGAAATCTCCTACGGCCATATTCATAATGAAAAGTTATGCAGAATCTAGCATGAGTATTATTTATAATATAGTTGCTGCTGCGTTTGCTAAACTCAGATCAACTACCTTTCAAGCACTGACTAGTATATTAAAACAGCTGATGTGTGTCAAACTAAGCAAAACAAAATATATAAATTATTTTTAAGTGCAAATAAATATTTTTTTCTTTGCGGATCTTTTAAACATTTTATTTACATAATTTTCAAATTAAAATAATTTTGTCGTAAACTTAACACTTGTAAATATTAATTTTAAAAAATGAAGGAGTGAAATCACACAAATTGATATGTAAACAGAGTTGATTTTCACTATATCAGGTGGCATTAATGCAAAAAATATGGTGGCATTACAAATTTCAGAGTTGTTTTTAAAGCTATTAGATGGCAACAAAAAATTGATTATGAATAAACTATGTGCTAACTAAAAACTAAGGCTAATCGGTTGACTAGTAAGAACCTCGTTGAGCGCGTCATGTCAGCAGCTGCTTACTTTTCATTATGAATACGGGGGCTAGTCTATTAATATTATAGATAATTTTAAAAATGGTTTAATGAATTGGAAAATATAATCGCCCAATTCTAAACAAAAATTCCGCATCTCCCTTTTCCCCTATTATGAGTAAAAATTCTTTCGGAAAAAACTTCGTTGGGAAAAACAGACGGGAGTTTGTTTACATAAAAATGTAAGTATGTTGATAAAACAAAATTTAAATAAAAAAATTAATATTTTAAATTCTTGTAGGCTGAAGACCACAAATAAAGCCAAACTTAAACTTTTGTTTACTTTAATGATAGCCAATTCAGGCACTGATTGCGTTTTCCATAGATTCAGCCCGCAATTGACTAGCAATCATTTAGCTATTTCGTTGTTGTTGTTCTACAACACCAATTTCGTCCATGCTCGCATCATGGCTATGTTATTCATTTTTTTTATTTAATATTTCTTTCAAATAAATTTATTTTCGTTAGCACACACAAAAAAAATAGAAAATTAATTGTCAATAAGCAAAACAACTGGCTTGGAAATTCGATGATGCTACTTATTCATTTTTTTGTTCACGCGGAATTTATAATTGGAGGATTTTTTTCTCGAGAAAAGTATTTTCCGTGAGAAAGAAATTCCTTGAGAATATTCGTAATTGGGGTGAATAAATTTTTATAGTTGTTGTATTATTGATAGGAATCATATACAGTTATTTCTAAAAACGCTTAGTGAAATAAGAATGTTTAATGATGTTAGTACTCCTTTTAAAAATTTTAATAATGAATTTCATAAATATAATTGTGCAAGTATTTTGTACGCAGAATACTTTCACAACAAAAAAAAACTTTTTTTCCCTGTACAAATGTATTTTTATTTATAAATCTAAATAAAACTCTATGATAAAACAATAATAAAAAAGAATGAAACATCTAAAATATTAATGAAAAACAACTATAGAAACTAACTGAAAGACACTTGAATATTCAAAGTTAGTAAAAAAAGAATAAAATATCTAAAATATGATTGAAAAACAACTACAGAAAGTAAAAATTAAAAACTAATAATTTAAATCAAAAAACAAAAAAAGATTAAAAACTTAAATTAAAAATTGAAACCCTAAAAACTAAAAACTTAAATTAGAAATTGAAAAGCAAATAAAAAAGATTGTTTGAAAATCTTTAATATATGAAAAATATAAAGATTTGGTCTGATGTAATAACAAATTTAGTAAATAAATATTAAACTCTGAAAAGTGATATTTAAATTGCGATATTAACATTAAAATAATACAATTTTACTTAATAACAAGCAAAAAAATATATTGGAATAATTCAATAGAAAGAAATATATAGACTTGAATAAACGAATATTTTCTCAACTAAACCAAAACAAATAGGTTTTGTGAGTGAAAAAAATACTGTCAGCTTTAAAAAACCTCAAGTCAAAGTTACAAAAAAAATAATTGGAATATCTAAAAATTAAAAAAGAAATATTTAATATTAATTTTATTTATAATTTAATTTAATTTAAATTAAAAACCAATAAAAATTTATATTTTAAATTAAAAATCAAGAAAAAAAACTAAATCTTTTTTTATTTATATAAGCTTACAGGTTTTCTACCCACCTCAAAGGTTTGTATCCCCTCAAATATAGCTTATCAGTGTTGACCTTTATGACCTTCTTATTAGTTTTGTAGTTCTTATCAAATCTATATATATTTAATTAACTCATAACCGCAGAAGTTAAGTACTTCTTATCAGTTATGTACTTCTTATCTTGTCTGACTAATTGTTAGCATATTAGGAACAGTGACGTACATTTCTCTTAGTTGTAACCTTCTTATCAGTTATGACTCACACACACACACACACACACACACACACACACACACTCACACACACACACACACACACATGTTTGTGTTAGTAAACATTGAGAAATTCAACATGACTAATAATATTGCTAACTATAAGTAAAGCGAATATGGATGTGAGTTTTTGTTAAACATTGCAAAGTTCAACATGACTAAAGGAACGGTCTAATTAGGCAAATCTTTGACTAAAAACGACAAATATATGTTTTTCCTCAGTCTGACCACAAAATATTATTTGCCGTCAAACAACAAATATTTTCCTGCAAACAAATATTTGCCTAATGTGACCGGTCACGACCAAATATTTTTCTCTATTTTGGACAAATAATTTTTTGACCTTATACAACATTTATAAAAGGAAACAGTGGCAAACAACAGTGGTTTCAACTTAATTCAGTTATTTCTTCAAAAACATTTGTTGTGCAACTTGTTATTATTCATTAAAAATGGGCATTTAAGGAAACTATTATCACAAAAAATGTGTAATTTTAAAATTGTTTTGAAGTTGTAAAAGTACAATATTAAATTTGTGGAACAAATGGAGTTTAGAGGCAATGCTTTGATTTTTTTTTGGATAGTTGTTTTGTGGTGATTCCAGGAAAATATTTTCTTCGGCGGTCGAGCCTATTTTCCGAGTTATGGACCTCCGAAGTTTTGACATTGACTTGTATACCACTTTGTTATTTAGTATCGGATTTCAGCAATATCTATATCATTTGAAAGTTTGCTTGAGTGCCTTTTATTTGATATTTCAAAATCCGATATCTATTAACCCGTTATGAACTTATTTGGATTTTTTAAAGTTATTTTGAGAAAACGTGGCATTATCTCATAACATGACCTATATAATATTGGTATTTACAACTGAATGAAAGCTGGATCCACTAGCTCCATTTCAATGCATATTTTGACCTCTTAAACACTTGAGGATCGGGTATATTAGCAATTTTAAGGTTGTTTTAAGTTGCTATTTCTATTTCTATCGTATAATAAATAATTTGATAATATCAAATACAGTTTTAAATGGGTTAATTTCCCTAAAAAATTAGATACTTGATTTTCTATTGAACTACCTTACATATAACCATATATATCCGGTCCTGAAAGGGTTAAGAGCTCAAAATATACATCGAAATAAAGCTAGTGGACACAGCTTTTATTCAGTTTAGTAAAAATACACGATATATGTCTACTTACGAGAAAAAACAAAATACAAAATACAAAATTTTAAATGGGTTCATAATGGGTTAATGGATTTCAAATTAAAAAATATCGAATAAAAGGCACTCAAGTAAGCTTTCAAATGATATATATAGTGCTGAAATCCGATGCTAAATAACAAAGTTAACAATGTCAAAACTTTGGAAGTCCATAACTCGAAAAATAGGCTCGACCGCCGAAAAAAATATATTTTTCTAGAACCGCAATAAAATGTTTTATAAGTGGTGAATATTTGAAACCGATCGGGGCATTGCCTCTAAGCTCCACTTAAGCCAATTTTTTTTTTTAACTTTAGCGCATATATCATTTTTTATAGTTCAAAGTCTAAGTGTAAAGACGTGTTTTTAAGCTCTCTGTTTTTAAATAGTTTTTTTTATAAAAAATCAACGACAAAAAGTTTGGAACATAAATAGATACAAAGATTTAACGTGTATAAACATTTTCAAAAGAAAATATCTATACTAAGTGCCGACGAAATCTACAATAATTCATTTAAAAAATCTAAAAATTAATCCATATAAATGAAAAAAAAAAAAAAACAAACTCTCAATAGCCTCCTAAAAGATCAGCTGTGTATTTAAATGTTGCCGGTTATTGTCTCTATTGGATGCAGATGAAGTAAAGCATATCAACAAAATAAGTGAAAGCTTTTGTGGAAGATAAGCGCAGCATTGAAGGGATTATTAAAGTGTGAAAATAAAAGGTAAAAAATCGTTGCATACCTTAAGGATGCAAAGTACAATTACCAAGGAGGGAAAACTGGCAACTCCAAGAGCGACACCACAGGCCAAAAGAAAGTGTGCTGATATTTCGCCAGATAAAATGAATGAACAAACTTGTAATTTACCAGGAAATATGGAGCTGAAGGATATTGTCAGTATTATCCAAGGGTACATACAATCCGTACTTGATGAAAAATTGAAAAATTTATCGACTAAAGATGACATTGAGGAGGTTAAAAATACCCTGCAAGACTGTTGTTCACAAATTGGCTACCTTAAAAGGGAAAATGAGGCACTTAAGGAAGAGCTCAAAATTTTAAAAGCAGAAAGAAATAAGGATCACAAAGAGTTGATGCGAATAATTGAAAAAAGCAAAAGAAGAAATGCCATTTTTCGTGGTATCAACAATGAGGGATCTTTAAAAGACCAAATTATGGAAATCTGTGATAAAAAAATGGATATATCAGGCAGATGGAAAGGTATGTGTCCTAGTTGAATTCCAGACTGATGAAATGGTAGACGAAATTTTTAAAAACACCATAAAGCTTAAGGGGTCATCAATTTGTATAGATCGTGATCTAAATGAGGAGAAGCAACAAAATAAGAAAGTTATGTTACAGCTTAAGAAGAAACTACAAACTGTAGAAAAAGCTCACAAAATTTTGGTCGAAAATGATAAAATTAAAATAAATAATGATTGGTTTTATTGGAAAAAATCTTTATGAATGGTAGTAAAAACGGAAAAGACGTTTTAGAAAACATTCATAAAGATAAAATTAATTTAGAAAATTTCAATTATGATGATTTGTTAATTCAAAAAAACTAATTATAGCCGGATGTAAAAATATTAATCAAAATTTAGTTAGTAAGAAATATTGTTATAAAGAGCAAAACTGTCCATTGAAAATAATTTCCTATAATGTTCATGGCTTAGAAAATAAATTCTATAATGTAGATTTTTTTGAGTATATACAAGAAGCCGACATCTTTGTATTGTTAGAGACACACATAGAGAGTATTAAAATCGCTAAGTTCGAAAACAGATTCAAGAATTGTTACACTAAATGGAAACCAGCTACTCGAAACAGCCCGTTCGGTAGAGCCATTGGAGGGCATATTATTGGAGTTCGTAAAACATTAAAGGATGTTGGAATCAAGCATGAGCATATGGTGGTACTGATCTGGTTGTAATTACAATAAGGGAAGTTCAGTTTTCTATAATACCGACGTACTTACGAGGTGCGAATTGGATATACGAATTTGAAATTTAAAAAAACAGTTTTAATACCAATAATATAATTAACCCAATAATAATGGGTGACTTGAATATTAGAAGAGGGGAGGAGCAACAAGAGCTGGATGATATTTTTAATTTGTTTCCTGCTGATCTAGAACATCGCAAATCGCATGATAAAGTAAATGTAACTGCTGAAGGCAAAATGCTTATTGAGTTTTGCAATAATTACGGGATTGTGATTGTAAATGGAAGAACTATCGGTGATGAAGAGGGTTCTTACACTTATATTGGTAGTGCCGGTAATTCGGTAAACGATATATGCTCTGTAGCACTAGATATGCTAAATTCTCCGTAGAGAATCAAATTTTGTCCGATCATTTGCCGATTCAACTTTGCTTGAATTTTCCTGATAAAGAGAAGAATACACGCAAAGGCAGCTTAATTCCTAAATTACAATGGGATTTAAAATATAAAGAAAGTTACTGCCCTAAATTAAACGTTAAATTAAATGATATGATGAGGCGGAAACTAGCATTTAATCTTAAGGAAACTTATATAACACCAACAATAAAACGGAAACAAATATGTTTCAAAAATAAGTGGTTCGATGTTCAATGTAAAGTAGCTAGAGAGAAATCATTCAATGCATTAAAATCAATCGGAAATTCTCAAAGTATAGAAGACAAACAAAAGTATACTGATGAAAAACGTATATTTCAAGAGTTGTGTAAAAGAAAAATAGATGATTACAAAGAAATAGAACTAAAGTTAAACTCCATAAACGACAGTAAACAATGGTGGCAGTTAGCAAAAGAAATAAGAAATCAAGACATAAATATTTCAAGTTACTGCTCAATCCCACTATCAGTGCATCAGATATCCAGTATGCAGCTAACTACGTGCTTGATAAATCTTGATAAACCATTTTATTACAGCAAATCAGGCTGACACTTGCGAAGGTTAAATAAAACAAAGCTCCACGTGAGGATAGAATCCCCTATGCATTTTTTATTAATGCCAGCAATGAATACCTTAATGCTCTTGTGGATGCTTACACGACGATATTAGCTGGAAAGGCTTCAGTGGAAATGTTTGAACGAAGTATAGTTCTACCAATTTATAAAAAAGGAAATAACAATGAACCGTGTAATTATAGAGGAATCTCCTTTATGAATTGTATTGGAAAGATTGTGGTGGGTGCCATACAGGAACGGTTGACGCAGTTGACAAACAAACATCAAATAATAATATCAAGCTGGTTTTCGTAGGAGCTACTCCACCATCGACAACGTTTATAATCTGGCAGCAATTATCAACATAAAGTTTCATGAAACCAAAAAGGTTATGCATTTTTTGTGGATTTCCGTGCGGCATTTGATAGTATTCCTAGAAAACTCTTGATTTGCAAACTCCACCAGATGGGAGTATCCTCAAAAGTCGTTACTTTTATCGAAAGCGTGTATAAAAATTCTAAGTCTGTAATTTGGACTGGGAGTGAACTTTCAGATTACTTTGAGACTAAGTCAGGCGTTAAACAAGGTTTTTTATTGTCACCGCTATTATTCGCATTATATTTAAATGATCTGCATGATAACTTGAAAGCGGACTATTAATAAATAACATGAATTTAAGAGTACTCATGTATGCGGATGATATTGTTATAGTAGCTGATAATGCAATTGTTTTACAAAATATGATCAATAAACTGGAAGATTATTGCAATACATGCGGAATGGAAATAAATTTAGCAAAGTCGGAAAGGAGGTCGTATAGCTGCTAACGAAAGATGGAAATTTAATGGAGAAAATGTAAAAATCGTAAACGAGTACAAATATATATCATTTTAAAAACACAGAATGTGCCGCACTGTTACATTACCTAAAATAAACAGGTAAAAAGGTAAACAAAATTTTGAAAATTATAGTTATAATTAATATTTAAATATAACATAACAGGAAACTTACAAAGCTATCACCATTTCGAAATTTTTGATCAAATATATTTTTAATTTTTGACTGTTTGATCAAACAATTATTTTAGTCAAATATTTGACCAGGTATGACCGTACAGCAAATGTGTTTTCCTTGTTATACCCTATACCACTATGTGGTTTGGGTATAATGACTTTGTGCTGCTGTTTGTAACAACCAAAAATATTTGACCTAGACCCATCTTTAATTATACCGATCGAATCAGAATCACTTTCTGAGTTGATTTAACAATGTCCGTCCGTCCGTCCGTCCGTCCGTCCGTCCGTCTGTGTGTCCATGTAAAGCTTGTAATCAAACTGCAGGTCGCAAATATGAATATATTTTGATGAAATTTGGTACATAAGCTTTTATCGGCCATGGGATGAACGCTATTGAAATTGGTGAGAATCGGTCCATGTTCAGCCCTAGCCCCCATACAAATTACCCATATGTAATCGACATAAATTGCCATAAGATCCAAATTGTCATATAGATATTACTCAAATTGGGTTTGTATGCGTTCATTACATCCACTAATGAGTAGTCCAAAAATGATCCCTTTGACCCCATATAGAGCTGCTTCCCGATCTTCACTTAAATCTATTAAAAAACAAAAATATTGAACTGATTCTTCTCAAATTTTGTTTGTACATATTTTTGCAAAATACAAGAGACTTTACCAAACATGATCAGGATCGGTCCATTTTTGGACCTAGTCCCTTTATAGATATAGCATCCGATATGAATTTTTCCATATCTGCAGCCAAAAAAATTAATAAAAATCCCACTCAAATTTGGTTTTTGCTTATTTTCAATGTTCAGTTAGTTGGGCCTAAGAGATAGGGTTTCTAAACGCATGGTATAGGGTATCGTATAGTCGGTCTAGACCGACTATAATTTTCTTACTTGTTTTTATTTGCCACTATTTGGCACCTGTTTGATCAAACAAAAAGAGGCAAATAAATGTGCCTAGTGTGACCGTATTTGTTTCACAAAATTTTGGGCAAATACGAGAAAATATTTGCCTAATGTGACCGTACCTTAACAGTACCGTTCGAGTAATATTACTTAGTTCACTAACTTAGAAAAAAAAAAAACTTTTCTTTTCCGTGGATCAATTATATCTGAGCTTTATTTTTTTTTAACTTATAATGAAACTTATGAACTAAATACAAAAGTGCTTATTCTATTGTTTGTGTTAATTTTGCATGTTTAGTAGTTTTATTTAATTCTTATTAATTTTATATGTAGTAAATTTCCAAATAATTTTGTCTGTAATATTTTGCTGGCTTATAATTTTGTCTGTAATATTTTCATTGACTTCCTGTATTTATTTATTGCCTAATAATTAAAAGTATTGTATTAGTATAAATGTTGTTGTTATTATAGTTGTTGTTGTTTTCTTGGTGGTTTTGGTGGGGGTAAGTGTGATAACATAACTCTCGCACTGATTATAATTTACTGAATAATAATTGCTATGCGAGGTACTTGGATAATTTAAAATCAATTTTTGCTAATAACCCAAAGTCCTTCTTTGACTTTGTACTCTGAAACTCAAATCTTCGTCGTTCCCGCCTACAATGTTTTGCGATGATAATTCATCCTCTTATTATCTTGATATTGCGAATATGTTTGCTGATTTTTTCCAGTCCACGTATAGCAATTCTATTTCAAATACTTTAACCGTCGCTAACTATCCATATTTAATAAAAGTTGCATCGGTATCAAATATGACGCTCTTTGATACTTAAACTGTCTCTGATTCAGTTGAAATTTTCATACAAGTCCTTATAGTGTTCCTGAAATTGCGCTCAAATTCTAAGTGCGCCCATAACGTGTATTTTCAAGTCTTTTGCAAATTGATTATTTTCCAAGGAAAGAATCAATTATTATACCTTTGTATAAGTCAGGTGGTAAGACGAATGTACTTAACTATAGGAGAATAGCTGTTATTCCTAAGTTAATGGAGAAACTTGTTATTGATTATCTCTCTTATCAACTAAAGTTGACTAAGTCTCCATTTCAGCATGACTCATGTTTTCAAAGGTTTCGTCCGTGGTGACCAGACAGATGTGATATACACTGATTTTAGTAAAGCTTTTGTTAGGGTGGATCATAATATTTTACTTCCCAAACTAAGACTCATTGGCATACATGAATCTATTTTTTTGTGGATTGAATCGTATCTGACATTTAGATCTCAAAGGGTCATGTTTTGCAATATTCAATCTAAAATTATAAAATTTTGGAATATGCATAATAATATGGAATCCATATTATCAGGTTCACGCCAATGAAATTGATTGTGTGCAGGAAAATTTTTGCTATTCTGTCTACGTGGTTGATGATGTTAAGTTATTTCACAGACATAATGGTCATTATTACTCTTGATTTATTAGGTGAATGGTGTAATGTGAACATGATGGAACTGAATCTTAAGAAATGTAACCATATAGTATTTCATAGAAAGGGGATAATTTCTAACGAGTATTACCAAGAATCATATATAATAGAGGTTGTGCAAACCATGATTTTGTGACAAGAAAACTGACAACGCAAGAGTGGATGAGATCGGAACCAACATCGGACAGAGAATTGCGACAGAGCAAAAAAATCTGGAAGCAAATTGTGTGACATACACTGCGGCTCATCTGATTAGGTTTGACATTATAATCATATTTTTTATCATCTCTCTCAAAAACCATTGCTCAAATTACTAATATATTTAGTTTTATTAGGAAAATGTAAGTACACTGCGGCTCATCTGATTAGGTTTGACATTACAATCTATTTTTTTTATCATCTCTCTCAAAAACCATTGCTCAAATTACTAATATATTTAGTTTTATTAGGAAAATGTATGTATAGCGTGAAATCTGTGCAAAAAAATTAACGGGAATATTGTGCCGTTATCTTAATACATGCTGTACAACAAATTTTTTTTAAAAACAATGTAATTTTTTAACTCATCAGAATAGGTTTATGACTAATTGCTTTAGTTTACACTATCACTTGACCGCGAATGGTTTGTTTTAAATATTTTTTTTTTAATTTTTAACCAGTTAAAAATAACTTGCAATTAAAATGGGTAGGGAAAATCTTTATCTGAAGCTGAAAGAGTCAAAATTAAGTGTTATGCTGAAGGAGGTCTTACTCACAATCAAATTGCAAAAAAAGTCAAAAAAAATTCAAAATTGTGTAAGTAATTTCTTACGAAATGAGAGTAGCTATGGAAAAAACATGAAAGGAGGCACTTATAGAGCCAATTCAGCAACTGAGAGACGAGCGATCGTGAGATCTGCCTCCAATTCAAAGGACTCAGCAACGAAAATAAAGGAAAAAGTTGGCACTAAAGCTAGCTAGCGACTGTAAATTGAAATTTAAAAAAAAACCACCACTTAATCCATTACGTAAGGAACTTGGTCTAAAGTTTGCTGAAAATTACATGACCTGGAAGGATGAATGGAAACATGTGGTCTTTTCAGACGAAAAAAAGTTTAATCTGGAAGGTCCTGATGGCTTTAATTATTATTTCCATGATCTCCGTAAGGAAGAACTTTACTTAAACCGGAATCATAGCTGTGCAGGTGGTGTAATGGTGTGGGGCGCTATATCATATTACGGTACAGTTGAACTGCAGTTCCTCTCAACAAAAATGAATGCCATAAATTATAAAGGAGTTCTAGAAAAAGCTTTTCCACTCTTTAACAACATTTTTGGACCCATTTCGTGGACTTTCCAGCATGATAATGCGCCAATTCATACTGCAAGGCTGGTGAAACAGTGGATTGATGGACAGGATGTACGTTTACTGCTATGGCCTCCTTATTCTCCCGACCTTAATATTATTGAAAATGTGTGGGGATTTCTTTCACGTAAGGTCTATGAGTCGGGTCGTCAATTCGAAACTTGGATTACTTGAGCAAACTCTATGATTCAATGCCAAAGAGAATATTCGAAGTCATTCTGAATAAAGGAGGTAGCACGCATTTCTAACTACTAAAATATTAATTGAATTTATTAAAGAAAGTTATGTTTTATAAAAAAAACTTTAAAAAAATATGTTTTTATTTTTTTAATGTTGCTAAACCTATTGTGATGAGCTAAAAAAAATTACATTGTTTTTGAACAAAATTTGTTGTACAGCATGTATTAAGATAACGACATAATATTCCCGTTAATTTTTTGCACAGATTTCAAGCTATACATACATTTTCCTAATAAAACTAAATATATAAGTAGTTTGAGCAATAGTTTTTGAGAGAGATGATAAAAAAAAACGATTATAATGTCAAACCTAATCAGATGAGCGGCAGTGTACATTGTTTGTGTCACAAGGTTAAGATAAAAATTTTAAGATAATTGAAATTTATATTTTAAACATAGCAATTTATGTATGTATTATGTTTAACTCTGTGTTGTTATGACTTATTATTGTGAAATTTTTCATTTATATATTTATATTTAAAAATTTTATGTTTTTGATTAATTTGATTTATAATAATCATAATTGTTTATACTCTATACCACTATGTGGTTTGGGTATAATGACTTTGTGCTGCTGTTTGTAACTACCAAAAATATTTGACCTAGACCCATCCTTTTACTATTCCGATCGTCTCAGAATCACTTTCTGAGTCGATTTAGCGATGTCCGTCCGTCTGTGTGTCCATGTAAACCTTGTAATCAAATTACAGGTCGCAAATATGAACATATTTTGATGAAATTTGGTATATAAGCTTTCATCGGCCATAGGATGAAATTGAAATTGGTGATATTCGGTCCATGTTCAGACCTAGTCCCCATACAAATGACCCCTATGAAATCGACTTAAATTGCCATAAGATTCAAGTTATCACAAACAAAGCGCAAAAGGAAAAGTAAAATTTTCAGTATAACAATAAATACACAATAAAACAACTTTAAACATTACATCTGATCTCATTCTTTGTTAAATACAATAAGTGTTACCACATTGCTAATAATCAGGGACAACAGAAATATGCACGAAAAACCTTAAAATATGCGCATTAGATAAGCACGAAAAACATTAAAAAATGCCTTAAAAACTGATAAAAAAAATTCACAATAAGTTTAGTTTGTAGTAAATTTTATTCACCGACTAGATTTTATTTTTAATAAAAACTCATCACAGAGTGTCGTAAATTAAATTAAATTATTTTTTATATTATATAAATTATATAACATTAAGAAGATTCAGTCCATTGATTGATAATTGCAATATGTTGCTTTAAATTCTCAAATGTGAATTTTCTGCGATTATCTGCTAACAAGTTACCATACATTGAAAAACTGCGTTCTACGTCAGTAGATGTTGTTGGGCAGAACGAAAAAGAGTCAAGTTCTGCTGGCGAAAGTAATTTAGTGTACTCCTCCTTTGCAATGACACGATTAAACAAAACATTATAAATGTCGAACACAGTCTTGTAATCTGTGTTACGTTTTAAAATAGCTTCAAATTTTTTAGAAAATATTTTGTTTTCCATTAAATTCAATTTCTTGCGTATTTTCTCAGATATCTCAATGCTGGTCTTTAGCGATAGGCCTCTTTCTTGTAGTTTTAAAATGCTGCTTGTTATATTTAAAAAGTTACACTTTAAATACCCGAGCTCGTTGACCGTTTCTGTTAATTTAAATTGCTCTTTGGAAATACGTATTGCATCAGCCTCTTCGCTGTCAAACGATTCTACTTTCTTAACGTCCTCAAAATGCTCACAATAGTATTGTGATGCTTTCAGCCAACTACCCCAACGAGTAATGCATGGAACTGGTGGCAACGCAATGCCAGGTAGAGCTCTTTGAAATTCTCGACGACGCGATGGAGCCTTAATGTAAACATAAAATTAATAATTCGTTCTGCAGTTAGTAAAATAAACACATACCTTTAAAAAAACGGCCTTTGTAGAAGATATTAATTTGTTAACGGCTGGAAATTGAGATCTTATAAATTCGGAAAGGCGGTGAATACCATGCGCAAAACACGTTAAGTGTATCATTTTAGGGAAAAGTGTCTTCAAGGCAGAAACCGCAGCAAGCATGTAAGCAGCCGCGTCTGTTACAATTAGCAACACGTTCTCATATGGGACTCCTGCAAGAAGTAAAAGTAGAGTTAAACAAGGATTTGATTTTTATTTGTTAAGTTACCATCCGGCCATAGGGAAGATAAAGAATCTATGACGAATGTAGCCATGGTATTGGCATTTGCAGAATCTACTTGCGCTACGTTAAAAAGGTAGCATCTTTCACGTTCGCTGGCATCTTCTGTATTATTTAATACACCGAAATCAAAATTGACTACACGCCTCTGCTCCACGTCGGTCGTTTCATCTATGGAAATCCAAATACGTCTATTGTTCGCTTTAGCTCTCATATCGTTAACTGCATTTTGGTATATCTGTGGTACATATCGAAGGCGAAGATTTGACACGGATGGAACACTCTCATTTACATTTTTATCAAAAAAACCTTTGACGCATGGGTGGTTTATTTTGTGGAGAGGTATATTGGCCGCAATGAACATTTTGCATAAGTCAATTGGAAATGCGTTGTTTTCTTGCTGGTGTTCAGTCAAGAGGGTTTGCGAAAATAATGATTTTTTTGCCCAAATGCCTTATGTTTTGCCGTTTCCAGGTGCTGCTTCACGGAAAATATTTTCGATGCTGATATCGCACAATTGCATATTTTGCAGAACAAAACTGAGTTATCTGTACGAAATACTCCCGGAAATATTTTTGACACGCGAGACAAAAATTCTTTAAGGCATTCTTTTTCTTTTGGTATGACGACGCGTTTAACATTTTATTTACACTATAAATGAGCAAAACATCGGCGTTGCCAGATGCGAAAATTTATGAAGATTATATTGCCATCATAAGGAAATAAACAGATGTTATCTACACTGCACAAAATGTATATGCAAAGTAAAAATAGTTGAAACCAAAATATGCTTTTATATGCTTGAAGCCACAAAACATGCCCGGAAGACTGTAATATGCATTTGCATATGCAAATATGCATTGCATACTTTTGTTGTCCCTGCTAATAATAATAATGGCTTGTTTGATGAATAGTTGTACCATTAAAGGTGATGGGGAAAGAATGATCACTTGTTGGCTGTGCCATGAGCTATGCCATACTAAATGTAGTGGTCTTTCTGGACGAATTGCTGATGCTTTATATAATAATAAAGGGTTACATTGGTGTTGCAATAAATGCAGGAAAATCGGAGTGAATTTCTACCGTTTTTTCAATGATACACAAAAGGAATTCAATGATATCCAGGAAAAGGTAACTAAATTATCGATGTCTGTATCTAGTTATGGCAAATTATTTGCTGATTATAAATCATTAGATAATTTAAAATCTCCACCTCAATCTTCTCCAAAACGTCGTAAATCGTCACGAAATACAAATAAAGATAAATCTGATAATATTCCTGCTGTTCCTACGAGTTCAGTACACTAACATCTGATGCCTCAATAATTAATTGTAATGCTGATTTGTCTGTGGGCTTTGCTGAAGTGCCATTAAATAAACCTGTGCCTTCTACAAATACTTGTCCTGTGATAAATGCTGGTCAAGTTGTTTCGCTGAGAGCTGTTCCTCAAAAAAAAAAAACTGTTTTTATCTCGCGTTTAGCGATTGAAACTACTGCTGAAGATGTCGATGCCTTTGTTAGTTCTAAGTTGGGCCAAAAAGCAGAAATTTCAACATATAAATTCGTTTTTTCTCAACCTAGATCTATCACATCCTTTAAAATTACCGTTTCTTATGATCTTGATCGTAACTTTTGGCCTGAAAATACATTGGTTCGAGAATATATATTTAGACAAAATTCTAACAATATTGGCCGCCTTCCTCAAACTGATTCAAACGTTCCAAAAAACTAAAAGATCTTACTGGTGAAAATATTGCATTAGTTTACCAAAACGTTCGTGGTCTGAGAACTAAACTGTCAACTTTATATATTGAAAGTTTCAACATAAGTCATCATATTATCGTATTTACTGAAACTTGGTTTAATCATACCTTTTTAAATACTGAAATATTTTGTAATAAATATAATATTTTTAGACGTGACCGTTGCAATAAGATGAATGGCGGTGGCGTTCTTATTGCTGTCTCAAGTATCTTATCATCTGAGGTTTTATTAATTGATTCCTCTTTAAACATCGAATTCGTTGCAGTTTTAATTAAATGCAATCATAAAAAAATATTTGTTACTTGCTCATACATCCCTCCATCGTTTCCGCAGTCTTTATATGTTAGACATGGAGAAGCTATAAAATCTGTTCTACGTTCTGCGAATCCGGATGACTCTATTATTATTCTTGGAGATTTCAATTTGCCTTCATTTCGTGGAAGTTCTTACCTGAAGAAAAATACTTTGTTCCGACTAAATCAAATGATAAATGTGATGAGCTTTTTAATATTTTTTTTGATTTACATCTTTTTCAGGTTTTAAAAATGTTACTTCAATGCCGATAGATGTAATGTCGGGAGTACCACAAGGCAGCCATCTTGGACCGCTTCTTTTTCCTTTGTTTATAAACGATCTTCCGAATGTTTTCGTTTTTCAAACATCTTGATGTATGCGGATGATGCCAAAATTTTCTTCTGTTATAATCAACACTCCGATCATGTTTTTCTCCAAAATGATTTGAATTCATTTTATTCTTGGTGTAATTTATATTTAATGGAGCTAAATCTTAAAAAGTGTAAACGTATGCGTTTCGTCAGAAAGAGGCCGATATCTGTCAACTATGTGCTGGGTGATTTTTGTCTCGATAAAGTAGATAACTTTATATAACAATTACTGTCAACAAAGCCAGAGGTGTACTTGATTTCATAAAACGTTGGGCTAAAGAGTTTAATGATCCCTATGTCACCAAAACTTTATATACTTCACTTGTGAGACCTATCCTGGAATATGCTTCTATAATTTGGGTCCCAATCTACCAAATTCATGCCGACAGTCTGGAATCTGTGCAGAAACAATTCCTTTTGTTTTGTCTTCGGAGTTTTAACTTCAATCCAAGTAATCTTCCATCGTATACCAGTAGACTTGCCCTTATTAAGCTACCAACTTTAAAAAGCCGTAGAACTATGCTAAATGTTTCATGTTTGGTTTATGCTCATTTTCTATATCTAATTAGTTGGACCTAAACGCATGGTATAGGGTATCGTATAGTCGGTCTAGACCAACTATAATTTTCTCACTTGTTTTATATTAACAAAAAGAAGCAATAACAATAAAATCTCTTTTTGAGTTTGTTTGAGGAGCTAATAAATGAAAAAAATAAAACTAAAATTTTTTTTAATAAATAGTTAGTCTTTAAAATAAACATAATTAAATTTGCTTTTAATTTAAAATTTTATTGTCTTTCATTTAATAATTTAATAATACATTAGTTGACTTAAAAAATTATGTCATTGTCATTCGCAAATACTTGAGAGCAATAAATAATAAGAATAAAAATTAAAAATTAAATTTTAATAAACTTAAATACATAATACTTAATACATAATTGCATTGAAAAGGAAAAAGAAGTTAACATAAAAATTTATGTTATTATCGTGGAAAGAAACACTTATTTTAATTTGTTAAATTTTTTATTTTCCTTCATTTGTTGCCTCTTATTAACAATCAAGGTATTTACTAATGTTTTAGTTTTTTTATAACAAAACAGTTTATAAAAATCTAAAACTGCTTTCCCATGCTTTCCTAATCGGCAGGGATCGGTTTCATCGAACCATCCAGAGAATTCCTTCGATGTAGCCAGAATCCGATGGATTTCATTTATTATATTATGTCGTAAGTTTATGTTGTGGTAATTTTTCGTGAATAAGTTCGTGTAAATAGAGAAGAACTTTTTAGATATATATGAATAATACTTAGATGCTATTACAATTTTATCCATGTTGTGGACCTTGTTCTGTACGAATGTTGTCGCTATGGTCCTTTTGATATTTCTAAACATCTACCGCATTGGATTTTCGTCACAAAATTTGAAAAAATTACAATTAAGAATGGACGATTTTGATTTCTACGGCGTCACCTAAGCTGCGGAAAATGACACCAGAACAGAGTCTGCTTGCGAAGAAGCGGACATCATGTTCGATGGACTAATGGAGAAACCAACATATTTAATGTTTTTTTTTTTTTTTGTTAGTTTTAAATTTTTTTTAATGTTTTTATTTTAAATTTTTTTCAAATTTTGTTTTTACATTGAGCAAATAAATTATTTTTTTAAATTGTTTTATGAATTATTTATTTAAATATTTTTGTTAAATAAGACTTTTTGGAAAAAATTCTTTATTTGTGTTTGAAATTGTTATTCTAATTGAGATTTTTATTTGAAGCATGTAAGACAAATTTAATTGTTTGATAAAAAATTAAAGTTAATAAAAAATAACTAAAAACTATCAAACGCACTGTATTGTTCTTTAATGCTTTTTATTTAAAGATTCAACTGCGACTACTCTTAAAACTAATTTACATATGAAGAAAGAACAGTTAACTCTCACTCAATAACATGAGAGACGTATGCATATTGTGTTAGCGTACCAACAGTGTTTGTTGTTGGTTAGCTAACTACAATATACAACACGTAAACAAGTAGGAAAAGGTATAGACAAACGACAAAACAATAACAGTGACGACACCATCAACAGTGATGGCACCCTGATTGGTGATCTGACCCGACATTAATGTTACAAAATAGAAATGTAACATGAAAATTGGCAAAAAAAAAAACTTAAGTCCATGAAATGTTTAAAAATTGAAACTTTTAAATTTTTTCCCATATAGAATTTAATTTTTGAATATTGAATGTATAATTTTTTTCAGAGTTAAATATGAAGTCTTAGAAAATATTATAAAAACTGTGTTTGTTGATTTCTTCGTTTGTTAAAAAAATCTCTTGTAAAGTGAGTCAAAAGCGTGTTATAATTTCATTAAATGCACACTGGGGTTTTTCGTTTTGCTGTGTTACAATATGTGTCTTGTGCGAAATAACAACGCGTGTATATTTTGTGTGACACGGTATGCATTGTCTCAAGCTACATATTGGGGGTTTTTTTTGTTCGTTCAATTCGTCTTACCAATTTCTGTCCGATGTGTGCATACAATTTATATATTTATCTTGTATATATGTCCCAAACGACATATTGTTTTTTTTTCAATGATCTTCCGATATCAATTATCTTAAAATTTGTATCTTAAACTTGTGACACAAACAATGTATGTCACACAATTTGCTTCCAGCCAGATTCATTATTCTATGTCGCAATTCTCTGTCCGATGTTGGTTCCCATCTCTTCCCTCTTGTCCATGTCACAAAATCATGGTTTGCACATCCTCTATTATATATGATTCTTGGTATTCCATTAATGTAATAGTATTGGATACCGTTCAAACATTTCTGGATCTTGGTGTACTTATGGATATGAAACTTGACTTCATTGGTTATATTAGTATGATTGTGAATAAGGTTTTGTTGGTTTTGTTAAAAGATGGGCTAAGGAGTTTTCAGATCCATATGTTACTAAACAGCTTTATACAGCACTTGTAAAACCAATTTTGGAATATGTATCAATAATATAGTTAAATAAAACACTTGATGTTTCTTCTTTTATAAATTTAATACTGATTCTTTATTACATTTTATAAAATATATTTGCCCTACTTAATGTGGAATTCTGCTGACGAGTATTTTTATAAAAAAACAGAATCCCACGCTAACTACAATTATAAGGAAACAAACATGCCAGTGTCTTGATGAACACATTTAACCCTTTATGTGTTTGTGAGGGACACATTTGATTATGTGACTATATGGAACCCAGGTTGGAGTTATGATGACTTACCATCATATTACTAATAGACCAAAGCTTATCAGACTTCCAACTCTTGAGAGTGAATTGACTTTTATCAAATTGAAATTTTAAACATACCTTGTAGATTCACACGACCATTTAATCCGCTTCATTTGGACTGTTTTAGGACTAATTATGTTAATTCATATCCTTTCCGCAGAATTTGTGATGATTATAATGTGTTGCACAATTTCGTTGATTTTAATTGAATGTATTGAAAGTAAGGCGCGATATAATTGAATACCTCAATTAACTATTTTTTTGTTCTTTATGTTTTTTAAGTTTGTCTATTCCTTATATCATGATATAGTCTGTAGCTGATTTACGACCACACAATCTCTACCATGGAGTGTACGCGGTCCCCACGTTAATGGGGCGTGTCTCCCGTTCGGGTGGGGTGGGTAAGTGTGAGGCGGGGTTCGGTCGTTTAAAAAAAATAACAATATAATATTTAAGAATATTTGCATTTGCATTTGTTATAAGTACTAAAATAAATCTGATGTTAATGCAAACATAAAATCAAAGTAGAGGGTATCATAGATTCGGCAGAACCGTATTTAACACTTTTACTTGTTTCATACACGATTTTAAAATACGGATGTGGGTAAAACAAATGGGACTATCGCGCTGTGATTAAAACTTCTTACCTATTCTTCAGATCGGAACACTATGTTTGGGGTAATTGTACTCAAAATATTAAATTTGAAGACACCCTGTTAAAATACAAGGTGAGTTACAGAGAGCCAAAGTTGACCACATAAAGGTGGAAAGAGTCTTCAGAGTCTTTGTTATATAGAAGTTTTTTAATTATGCAATCTGCATAAGCAGGTTAACAAAAAAAGCATATAACTTTTAAAATATAAATTGATTATATAATTCTCCAAACTATATAAGCAATTTAAAAAAACATGCTTATACTATTTTATCTCTCATGGTTTACTAAATATCTGATTTTAAAAATCAAAAGGATTTTTTGTTTTCTGGAAATAATGCTTATTAATAATTTAACCCATAAAAACAAAGATATTATTAAAACTCTTTCTTTCCATGGCTGTGCGTGACTTTGGTCACACCCAGTCTATGGACCAAGTTTCAGATTGATTGGATGAGGGGAAATGGGTGACTATGCCTCGCTATCTTTAAGTTGATATTTGGTGACAACAAGTCTGTGGACCAAGTTTCAGATTGATTGGATGAGGGGAAATGAGGTGTAAATCACTACTTGACTGTGTGAGTCTATGTACAAAATTTCAGATCTATCGGATGAGGGTAAATGGGTTTTAAATCACTCCGTGACTGTGCGTGACTATGTCAAAGTTAATCTTTTTTCACGACAAGTCTATCCACCAAGTTTCAGATCGATCGGATAAGGGAAATAGTCACAACAAGACTATGTGCCAAGTTTCAGATCAATGGGGTTGCCAAAACTTGAAAAAAGTCCTTGAAGCATTTTTTAGAATTATCTCAAACTAAAAGGCGCATTGTGAAGGTGTCTTAAAATTGCAATTTTTTCCGAAAATACTCTCCAGTCCTTCAGTTTTGGCATATGCTCTGGAAGAATGGTATTCAACAATGGTTGGTCAAAATGTATTAGACTAAAAGAAATATTTTAAATTTTCGGAATTAATGCAAATTTTTGCAATTTGGACGTCAAATTTTTATTAAGATAACTTTTATATGTTTTCGATTTTCGGATCAAAAGTGTAAATATAAACTATTATAAATATAAACTTATTCTTAAATCTTAAATATCTTCTTAAATCTTCTTAATATCTTACTAATCTCATTACCAATTTTCCTGCAACTGCCCTTGCTTCTATTAATAGGAAAGCTTTCGTTATAATTGATACTTAAAAACCAAGGAAACCGTTTACCAATAAACTATTGCCTCATAAGCTATTGTACGAAAAGTCCGTTTCGGTTTTTTATTAAAAATACCAAAAACAAAATTCACATACTTTTCCTTCGCAATCCATTGATAATCCATATTGATATGGAAAATATATGAAAAATGTATTTCACTTAAGTGAACTTTTTCAAGTCAAAATATATGTTAAGTTAATTCGTAGGCAAACCCTACTGTAAACAGGTTTGTAAGCGATTACTTAACTTGTTTTATTTACAAACGTGCATATTGGAAGCTCTGTTCTTTACTGGGTTAGTTTAAAAATATGATTGAATATTAGCCTAAATGTGTATAGTAATATGAATAAAGTTATAAGCGAAATTAAAAAATATACTCTTTTATTTACAGGCTCTACGATCCTCAAATAAATATTCCGGACTCGATGAGGCATCAGACTGATGAGGGCGGATAATGCATGCATGGAACATTTAATATTATTTTGTGCCCAATAAGTAAATGAAGTTATTTAGAAATGAATGTTCTTTAAATAAAATTCTTTATACAGCTAATTATTTATGGCCGTATTTATAAAATATTCTAATTTCTGTTTTGATATAAATGTACATTATTGAATATTTATTATTTTTTAAATCATTTCATACTTTGCGATATAAAAACAATTGTCGATTACATTTACATAGAAATCACAATAAAGTATATATAAAAACTATTTGGATAACTCTTATAATACGATTACAAAGTATATTCGTGCAGCTTCTTCACTAATTGGTGTTACTTGTGATCGCTAAGAGCTCTTAATATCACTTATTCACTATGTAATGAGCTGTAGCTAGTATAACTTTTGGTGTCGGGCTTGTTGTCATGGATGTTGCATTTTATTAGGTGACGAATGGTGAGGTGTAGTTTGACGCTTACTTTTACTATTGCATTTTTAATCCATTTGGTTTCCAAGACAGTATATCTAGGGATTGCAAATTTTGTCGAAAATAAAAAAATCGGAATTCGGAATTCGAAATTAAATATTCTCGGAATTCGATCGAATTCCGAGAATATTTTTAATTTTTTTATGTCTATACAAATAATAAAAATAACTTATTTGAGATAATTCATTGATATTTATTGCATAAAAAATGCTCTTTTTAAAATAAAAATGGAACATAAAATTATTTAAAATGAAATATAAACATAAAATTATTGTACACAAATTCAATTAGTACAGAAACATTCTAATATGGCTTATCATTTAATAATAAAAAAATTTTATATTATTATTGCTTAAAATATGCTTTGAGGAAACGGAGATCACTTAAAGCTGCACCTCCGAGTCTCGATCGAACTTTTGTACAAAAGTTCCCTGCAATTGAGAAGGCTCGCTCGGACTGCACGCTCGATGGCGGAATCGAAATCAAAAATGAGTAGACGGACTCTAATATTTTGCCACGAACGCCGGTCTCTTCAAAGAATTTCATCTTAGATTTATTTTTTGAAATTAAGCTCCGATTTGTTATTTGTTGAGTTGAGCTGGACGTTGAGTTGTTGGACGATAAATTCAATTGAATTTTGTTCTGCAACTTTTGCATCAACGACTGGGGATTAGTTTGTTCTTCCGACATCACTTCTACCACATCGACAGCTTCTGACTGCTCGCCTGAGGAAGTTTCCATATTTGTGTTAAATATCAATCTTTGTGCAAAGCTTTCAATAACTTGGGCTATTGTATTTTTCAATGGTCTAGTAAAAGATTCGTGAATCTCACTTTTTCCGCCATTGTGTAAATATTGAAGAGTTCCAGACACATTTGTTCGTCTTTGGCTTATTCGGTCTTCTAATTTGTTCTTCAATTTTAGTGAAATTTCATCAGATCCGAAATTCTCAAGTATAAAAGACAATGCTGCATCAGCAGAAAGCAGATTTGCATCTTCTCGACAAAGGGCATCAGTAAGCTTCACTGGGAGAAGTGCAGAGATGACATTTTTAATCGACCAAATTTCAGCATCTAGAATAACGATACCAGATGCAATGTCAATCAATGCTTTTCTAACACAGCTTTTTAGTTGGTTAAATCTTTCAAGCATTTCGACTAAGCTATTCCATCTAGTTCTAGTGTCCATAATAAGTTTTAATTCTTTTGCAAATTCTTGTTTCACGTATACTTGAAGAATATCATTCGATGTTCTCGAAAAACGAAATTTCTTTACAATCGAACGAACTTTTTTAATGAGAAACCCAAATCCAAATTCTTCAGTCTCAACATGCTCAGTTTCAATATAAATTTGTTCAATCAAGCTAACACTTTCATCGTCAACGTATTCCTCATCCTCAGATTCCTCGAAGTCACTTCCTTGTTCTTCTACACTAATATTTGCTGTATCTGTGAGAGCCACCAATTCAGTTGTATTCGAATTATTATATAGAACATTAAACAGCTAAATGTATCGCGTGCGCGAAGCAGAACTGCTGATTACATGGTAAAAGCCGTCCAACTTTTTGCATTACAGCTGCCCCATACGTTGTTATGGACGTAATATCTTTATTGATATCTAAATTGTTGTCTTGCAATGTGGTTTTCAGGGCCGTAATGCATTTCTCTGCAGGGAAACGTCCATCAACACGTACCAAACCTAAATTCCAAAACTGTTTCTTGCCATGGACATTCACATTTAAATAACATCGGTTTCTTGATGATGTCCATTCATCTAGAGTTAGGCAGACTCGTGTTCCATTTTCTTTGAAATTAATAAAATCCTGCATCATTTTAGTACGCATTTTTTGTGCGTATTCTAAAACCATTTTGCGAATTGAGTTAGGTGATTTTAGTAATATATAATCTCTAGCCAAAAATAAATTTCTCAAATCGATAGACGTACAAAAAACTTTGAATGGGATATTATCCAAGGCACACATTCGTGATACGATTGCAGAAAGTTTTCTTCACTAAATAATTTGTAAGCATCATTTTTGATGCGCTGCTTTCTGGAACTTCATCTTGCACGACATCACGTTTTAATACATTAATATTGTGTATTGTTCTTAAATGCGTGTGCTGTGGTGTTGTCGTTGAACCAGCGGTTTTTACTATTTCATTACATATTTTACATTTTGCTGTTAGTTTTTTTGATCCTCTCAAAAAATGAATCCAAACAGAATTTTGATTTTTACATTGCTTTGTGTATTCCGCATAACTTTCTTTTGATGACATTTTATGATGTACTATTAACAATAATTTTCGGAATTCGAAACTGTATTTGTGAAAAGGAATTCCGGAATTCTCGAATTTCGAATTTCGAATATGCAATCCCTAAGTATAGCATATTTTTGATGTCTTGTCCAAACTTATCGGTCGTTAACTGGCATCGCGAATTGTTTTTTGCAGTGTAGTTGTTGTTCTGTTAAAAGGGATGTTGTTTTAGTTTGTATTTGAAATACATTAATCTTTTTTGACTGTGCTGCTTTTAAAGCTTGATACTGCTGCTCTTAAAACTGAATTATGTTATCTAAGATTTGAATTTCTTTAGATTTTCTTGTAGTTTATTCATAATTTAATAAACCCTCTTTGTCGAGTTTCCTTATAATAATTGTGTTACTATAGGATCGGCGCATCTCCCATCTTAATTCCCATTGCTTTCAATCCATGAACACATTCGTTACTTATATCAAGCAAATTTTTTATGCTAGATGCTGATGAGCTAATTATATGCGGTTGATCAAGAATCTTATCAATATTAGAGTTGTAAAAAAAATTCTCTTGTTGTCAAATCGTTGCACATTCATAAATGTTCTTCATAGTGGTAGTGCTTCACCTCTTATTATGCTGTATAAATTTTTCTATTTTTGGTAACTGTGTGTTTTCGGGCACACATTTTTTAAATAGATCTTGAAATAAAGCCCATTCCTGCACATGGCAATAAAATATGGTGTTTTGATTTTTTACAGCTCTACTGACATCTTTTGTTTTTTAAGCGAGCTGATTTTTTCTGTCTGCCACGAACACTTCAGATTTTCAAGCTGCTTCCTTCTTTTACATAGCTCAGATTTTCTTTGAGTTATTTTTTTTATTATTTATTCATTTATCTACAATATTTTATATCTATGTTTGGCAGAGTTGTCCAGCTAAACGATATTGGTGTTATTTTTAATGCTAAATTTCATTTTGGTAGACACATTGATCATATTACTCCTAAAGCCTACTCAATGTTAGGTTTTATTTGTATTTGTATTTGTATTTGTATTTGTATTTGTATTTGTATTTGTATTTGTATTTGTATTTGTATTTGTATTTGTATTTGTATTTGTATTTGTATTTGTATTTGTATTTGTATTTGTATTTGTATTTGTATTTGTATTTGTATTTGTATTTGTATTTGTATTTGTATTTGTATTTGTATTTGTATTTGTATTTGTATTTGTATTTGTATTTGTATTTGTATTTGTATTTGTATTTGTATTTGTATTTGTATTTGTATTTGTATTTGTATTTGTATTTGTATTTGTATTTGTATTTGTATTTGTATTTGTATTTGTATTTGTATTTGTATTTGTATTTGTATTTGTATTTGTATTTGTATTTGTATTTGTATTTGTATTTGTATTTGTATTTGTATTTGTATTTGTATTTGTATTTGTATTTGTATTTGTATTTGTATTTGTATTTGTATTTGTATTTGTATTTGTATTTGTATTTGTATTTGTATTTGTATTTGTATTTGTATTTGTATTTGTATTTGTATTTGTATTTGTATTTGTATTTGTATTTGTATTTGTATTTGTATTTGTATTTGTATTTGTATTTGTATTTGTATTTGTATTTGTATTTGTATTTGTATTTGTATTTGTATTTGTATTTGTATTTGTATTTGTATTTGTATTTGTATTTGTATTTGTATTTGTATTTGTATTTGTATTTGTATTTGTATTTGTATTTGTATTTGTATTTGTATTTGTATTTGTATTTGTATTTGTATTTGTATTTGTATTTGTATTTGTATTTGTATTTGTATTTGTATTTGTATTTGTATTTGTATTTGTATTTGTATTTGTATTTGTATTTGTATTTGTATTTGTATTTGTATTTGTATTTGTATTTGTATTTGTATTTGTATTTGTATTTGTATTTGTATTTGTATTTGTATTTGTATTTGTATTTGTATTTGTATTTGTATTTGTATTTGTATTTGTATTTGTATTTGTATTTGTATTTGTATTTGTATTTGTATTTGTATTTGTATTTGTATTTGTATTTGTATTTGTATTTGTATTTGTATTTGTATTTGTATTTGTATTTGTATTTGTATTTGTATTTGTATTTGTATTTGTATTTGTATTTGTATTTGTATTTGTATTTGTATTTGTATTTGTATTTGTATTTGTATTTGTATTTGTATTTGTATTTGTATTTGTATTTGTATTTGTATTTGTATTTGTATTTGTATTTGTATTTGTATTTGTATTTGTATTTGTATTTGTATTTGTATTTGTATTTGTATTTGTATTTGTATTTGTATTTGTATTTGTATTTGTATTTGTATTTGTATTTGTATTTGTATTTGTATTTGTATTTGTATTTGTATTTGTATTTGTATTTGTATTTGTATTTGTATTTGTATTTGTATTTGTATTTGTATTTGTATTTGTATTTGTATTTGTATTTGTATTTGTATTTGTATTTGTATTTGTATTTGTATTTGTATTTGTATTTGTATTTGTATTTGTATTTGTATTTGTATTTGTATTTGTATTTGTATTTGTATTTGTATTTGTATTTGTATTTGTATTTGTATTTGTATTTGTATTTGTATTTGTATTTGTATTTGTATTTGTATTTGTATTTGTATTTGTATTTGTATTTGTATTTGTATTTGTATTTGTATTTGTATTTGTATTTGTATTTGTATTTGTATTTGTATTTGTATTTGTATTTGTATTTGTATTTGTATTTGTATTTGTATTTGTATTTGTATTTGTATTTGTATTTGTATTTGTATTTGTATTTGTATTTGTATTTGTATTTGTATTTGTATTTGTATTTGTATTTGTATTTGTATTTGTATTTGTATTTGTATTTGTATTTGTATTTGTATTTGTATTTGTATTTGTATTTGTATTTGTATTTGTATTTGTATTTGTATTTGTATTTGTATTTGTATTTGTATTTGTATTTGTATTTGTATTTGTATTTGTATTTGTATTTGTATTTGTATTTGTATTTGTATTTGTATTTGTATTTGTATTTGTATTTGTATTTGTATTTGTATTTGTATTTGTATTTGTATTTGTATTTGTATTTGTATTTGTATTTGTATTTGTATTTGTATTTGTATTTGTATTTGTATTTGTATTTGTATTTGTATTTGTATTTGTATTTGTATTTGTATTTGTATTTGTATTTGTATTTGTATTTGTATTTGTATTTGTATTTGTATTTGTATTTGTATTTGTATTTGTATTTGTATTTGTATTTGTATTTGTATTTGTATTTGTATTTGTATTTGTATTTGTATTTGTATTTGTATTTGTATTTGTATTTGTATTTGTATTTGTATTTGTATTTGTATTTGTATTTGTATTTGTATTTGTATTTGTATTTGTATTTGTATTTGTATTTGTATTTGTATTTGTATTTGTATTTGTATTTGTATTTGTATTTGTATTTGTATTTGTATTTGTATTTGTATTTGTATTTGTATTTGTATTTGTATTTGTATTTGTATTTGTATTTGTATTTGTATTTGTATTTGTATTTGTATTTGTATTTGTATTTGTATTTGTATTTGTATTTGTATTTGTATTTGTATTTGTATTTGTATTTGTATTTGTATTTGTATTTGTATTTGTATTTGTATTTGTATTTGTATTTGTATTTGTATTTGTATTTGTATTTGTATTTGTATTTGTATTTGTATTTGTATTTGTATTTGTATTTGTATTTGTATTTGTATTTGTATTTGTATTTGTATTTGTATTTGTATTTGTATTTGTATTTGTATTTGTATTTGTATTTGTATTTGTATTTGTATTTGTATTTGTATTTGTATTTGTATTTGTATTTGTATTTGTATTTGTATTTGTATTTGTATTTGTATTTGTATTTGTATTTGTATTTGTATTTGTATTTGTATTTGTATTTGTATTTGTATTTGTATTTGTATTTGTATTTGTATTTGTATTTGTATTTGTATTTGTATTTGTATTTGTATTTGTATTTGTATTTGTATTTGTATTTGTATTTGTATTTGTATTTGTATTTGTATTTGTATTTGTATTTGTATTTGTATTTGTATTTGTATTTGTATTTGTATTTGTATTTGTATTTGTATTTGTATTTGTATTTGTATTTGTATTTGTATTTGTATTTGTATTTGTATTTGTATTTGTATTTGTATTTGTATTTGTATTTGTATTTGTATTTGTATTTGTATTTGTATTTGTATTTGTATTTGTATTTGTATTTGTATTTGTATTTGTATTTGTATTTGTATTTGTATTTGTATTTGTATTTGTATTTGTATTTGTATTTGTATTTGTATTTGTATTTGTATTTGTATTTGTATTTGTATTTGTATTTGTATTTGTATTTGTATTTGTATTTGTATTTGTATTTGTATTTGTATTTGTATTTGTATTTGTATTTGTATTTGTATTTGTATTTGTATTTGTATTTGTATTTGTATTTGTATTTGTATTTGTATTTGTATTTGTATTTGTATTTGTATTTGTATTTGTATTTGTATTTGTATTTGTATTTGTATTTGTATTTGTATTTGTATTTGTATTTGTATTTGTATTTGTATTTGTATTTGTATTTGTATTTGTATTTGTATTTGTATTTGTATTTGTATTTGTATTTGTATTTGTATTTGTATTTGTATTTGTATTTGTATTTGTATTTGTATTTGTATTTGTATTTGTATTTGTATTTGTATTTGTATTTGTATTTGTATTTGTATTTGTATTTGTATTTGTATTTGTATTTGTATTTGTATTTGTATTTGTATTTGTATTTGTATTTGTATTTGTATTTGTATTTGTATTTGTATTTGTATTTGTATTTGTATTTGTATTTGTATTTGTATTTGTATTTGTATTTGTATTTGTATTTGTATTTGTATTTGTATTTGTATTTGTATTTGTATTTGTATTTGTATTTGTATTTGTATTTGTATTTGTATTTGTATTTGTATTTGTATTTGTATTTGTATTTGTATTTGTATTTGTATTTGTATTTGTATTTGTATTTGTATTTGTATTTGTATTTGTATTTGTATTTGTATTTGTATTTGTATTTGTATTTGTATTTGTATTTGTATTTGTATTTGTATTTGTATTTGTATTTGTATTTGTATTTGTATTTGTATTTGTATTTGTATTTGTATTTGTATTTGTATTTGTATTTGTATTTGTATTTGTATTTGTATTTGTATTTGTATTTGTATTTGTATTTGTATTTGTATTTGTATTTGTATTTGTATTTGTATTTGTATTTGTATTTGTATTTGTATTTGTATTTGTATTTGTATTTGTATTTGTATTTGTATTTGTATTTGTATTTGTATTTGTATTTGTATTTGTATTTGTATTTGTATTTGTATTTGTATTTGTATTTGTATTTGTATTTGTATTTGTATTTGTATTTGTATTTGTATTTGTATTTGTATTTGTATTTGTATTTGTATTTGTATTTGTATTTGTATTTGTATTTGTATTTGTATTTGTATTTGTATTTGTATTTGTATTTGTATTTGTATTTGTATTTGTATTTGTATTTGTATTTGTATTTGTATTTGTATTTGTATTTGTATTTGTATTTGTATTTGTATTTGTATTTGTATTTGTATTTGTATTTGTATTTGTATTTGTATTTGTATTTGTATTTGTATTTGTATTTGTATTTGTATTTGTATTTGTATTTGTATTTGTATTTGTATTTGTATTTGTATTTGTATTTGTATTGTATTTGTATTTGTATTTGTATTTGTATTTGTATTTGTATTTGTATTTGTATTTGTATTTGTATTTGTATTTGTATTTGTATTTGTATTTGTATTTGTATTTGTATTTGTATTTGTATTTGTATTTGTATTTGTATTTGTTTTGTATTTGTATTTGTATTTGTATTTGTATTTGTATTTGTATTTGTATTTGTATTTGTATTTGTATTTGTATTTGTATTTGTATTTGTATTTGTATTTGTATTTGTATTTGTATTTGTATTTGTATTTGTATTTGTATTTGTATTTGTATTTGTATTTGTATTTGTATTTGTATTTGTATTTGTATTTGTATTTGTATTTGTATTTGTATTTGTATTTGTATTTGTATTTGTATTTGTATTTGTATTTGTATTTGTATTTGTATTTGTATTTGTATTTGTATTTGTATTTGTATTGTATTTGTATTTGTATTTGTATTTGTATTTGTATTTGTATTTGTATTTGTATTTGTATTTGTATTTGTATTTGTATTTGTATTTTGTATTTGTATTTGTATTTGTATTTGTATTTGTATTTGTATTTGTATTTGTATTTGTATTTGTATTTGTATTTGTATTTGTATTTGTATTTGTATTTGTATTTGTATTTGTATTTGTATTTTGTATTTGTATTTGTATTTGTATTTGTATTTGTATTTGTATTTGTATTTGTATTTGTATTTGTATTTGTATTTGTATTGTATTTGTATTTGTATTTGTATTTGTATTTGTATTTGTATTTGTATTTATTTGTATTTGTATTTGTATTTGTATTTGTATTTGTATTTGTATTTGTATTTGTATTTGTATTTGTATTTGTATTTGTATTTGTATTTGTATTTGTATTTGTATTTGTATTTGTATTTGTATTTGTATTTGTATTTGTATTTGTATTTGTATTTGTATTTGTATTTGTATTTGTATTTGTATTTGTATTTGTATTTGTATTTGTATTTGTATTTGTATTTGTATTTGTATTTGTATTTGTATTTGTATTTGTATTTGTATTTGTATTTGTATTTGTATTTGTATTTGTATTTGTATTTGTATTTGTATTTGTATTTGTATTTGTATTTGTATTTGTATTTGTATTTGTATTTGTATTGTATTTGTATTTGTATTTGTATTTGTATTTGTATTTGTATTTGTATTTGTATTTGTATTTGTATTTGTATTTGTATTTGTATTTGTATTTGTATTTGTATTTGTATTTGTATTTGTATTTGTATTTGTATTTGTATTTGTATTTGTATTTGTATTTGTATTTGTATTTGTATTTGTATTTGTATTTGTATTTGTATTTGTATTTGTATTTGTATTTGTATTTGTATTTGTATTTGTATTTGTATTTGTATTTGTATTTGTATTTGTATTTGTATTTGTATTTGTATTTGTATTTGTATTTGTATTTGTATTTGTATTTGTATTTGTATTTGTATTTGTATTTGTATTTGTATTTGTATTTGTATTTGTATTTGTATTTGTATTTGTATTTGTATTTGTATTTGTATTTGTATTTGTATTTGTATTTGTATTTGTATTTGTATTTGTATTTGTATTTGTATTTGTATTTGTATTTGTATTTGTATTTGTATTTGTATTTGTATTTGTATTTGTATTTGTATTTGTATTTGTATTTGTATTTGTATTTGTATTTGTATTTGTATTTGTATTTGTATTTGTATTTGTATTTGTATTTGTATTTGTATTTGTATTTGTATTTGTATTTGTATTGTATTTGTATTTGTATTTGTATTTGTATTTGTATTTGTATTTGTATTTGTATTTGTATTTGTATTTGTATTTGTATTTGTATTTGTATTTGTATTTGTATTTGTATTTGTATTTGTATTTGTATTTGTATTTGTATTTGTATTTGTATTTGTATTTGTATTTGTATTTGTATTTGTATTTGTATTTGTATTTGTATTTGTATTTGTATTTGTATTTGTATTTGTATTTGTATTTGTATTTGTATTTGTATTTGTATTTGTATTTGTATTTGTATTTGTATTTGTATTTGTATTTGTATTTGTATTTGTATTTGTATTTGTATTTGTATTTGTATTTGTATTTGTATTTGTATTTGTATTTGTATTTGTATTTGTATTTGTATTTGTATTTGTATTTGTATTTGTATTTGTATTTTGTATTTGTATTTGTATTTGTATTTGTATTTGTATTTGTATTTGTATTTGTATTTGTTTTGTATTTGTATTTGTATTTGTATTTGTATTTGTATTTGTATTTGTATTTGTATTTGTATTTGTATTTGTATTTGTATTTGTATTTGTATTTGTATTTGTATTTGTATTTGTATTTGTATTTGTATTTGTATTTGTATTTGTATTTGTATTTGTATTTGTATTTGTATTTGTATTTGTATTTGTATTTGTATTTGTATTTGTATTTGTATTTGTATTTGTATTTGTATTTGTATTTGTATTTGTATTTGTATTTGTATTTGTATTTGTATTTGTATTTGTATTTGTATTTGTATTTGTATTTGTATTTGTATTTGTATTTGTATTTGTATTTGTATTGTATTTGTATTTGTATTTGTATTTGTATTTGTATTTGTATTTGTATTTGTATTTGTATTTGTATTTGTATTTGTATTTGTATTTGTATTTGTATTTGTATTTGTATTTGTATTTGTATTTGTATTTGTATTTGTATTTGTATTTGTATTTGTATTTGTATTTGTATTTGTATTTGTATTTGTATTGTATTTGTATTTGTATTTGTATTTGTATTTGTATTTGTATTTGTATTTGTATTTGTATTTGTATTTGTATTTGTATTTGTATTTGTATTTGTATTTGTATTTGTATTTGTATTTGTATTTGTATTTGTATTTGTATTTGTATTTGTATTTGTATTTGTATTTGTATTTGTATTTGTATTTGTATTTGTATTTGTATTTGTATTTGTATTTGTATTTGTATTTGTATTTGTATTTGTATTTGTATTTGTATTTGTATTTGTATTTGTATTTGTATTTGTATTTGTATTTGTATTTGTATTTGTATTTGTATTTGTATTTGTATTTGTATTTGTATTTGTATTTGTATTTGTATTTGTATTTGTATTTGTATTTGTATTTGTATTTGTATTTGTATTTGTATTTGTATTTGTATTTGTATTTGTATTTGTATTTGTATTTGTATTTGTATTTGTATTTGTATTTGTATTTGTATTTGTATTTGTATTTGTATTTGTATTTGTATTTGTATTTGTATTTGTATTTGTATTTGTATTTGTATTTGTATTTGTATTTGTATTTGTATTTGTATTTGTATTTGTATTTGTATTTGTATTTGTATTTGTATTTGTATTTGTATTTGTATTTGTATTTGTATTTGTATTTGTATTTGTATTTGTATTTGTATTTGTATTTGTATTTGTATTTGTATTTGTATTTGTATTTGTATTTGTATTTGTATTTGTATTTGTATTTGTATTTGTATTTGTATTTGTATTTGTATTTGTATTTGTATTTGTATTTGTATTTGTATTTGTATTTGTATTTGTATTTGTATTTGTATTTGTATTTGTATTTGTATTTGTATTTGTATTTGTATTTGTATTTGTATTTGTATTTGTATTTGTATTTGTATTTGTATTTGTATTTGTATTTGTATTGTATTTGTATTTGTATTTGTATTTGTATTTGTATTTGTATTTGTATTTGTATTTGTATTTGTATTTGTATTTGTATTTGTATTTGTTGTATTTGTATTTGTATTTGTATTTGTATTTGTATTTGTATTTGTATTTGTATTTGTATTTGTATTTGTATTTGTATTTGTATTTGTTATTTGTATTTGTATTTGTATTTGTATTGTATTTGTATTTGTATTTGTATTTGTATTTGTATTTGTATTTGTATTTGTATTGTATTTGTATTTGTATTTGTATTTGTATTTGTATTTGTATTTGTATTTGTATTTGTATTTGTATTTGTATTTGTATTTGTATTTGTATTTGTATTTGTATTTGTATTTGTATTTGTATTTGTATTTGTATTTGTATTTGTATTTGTATTTGTATTTGTATTTGTATTTGTTATTTGTATTTGTATTTGTATTTGTATTTGTATTTGTATTTGTATTTGTATTTGTATTTGTATTTGTATTTGTATTTGTATTTGTATTTGTATTTGTATTTGTATTTGTATTTGTATTTGTATTTGTATTTGTATTTGTATTTGTATTTGTATTTGTATTTGTATTTGTATTTGTATTTGTATTTGTATTTGTATTTGTATTTGTATTTGTATTTGTATTTGTATTTGTATTTGTATTTGTATTGTATTTGTATTTGTATTTGTATTTGTATTTGTATTTGTATTTGTATTTGTATTTGTATTTGTATTTGTATTTGTATTTGTATTGTATTTGTATTTGTATTTGTATTTGTATTTGTTTTGTATTTGTATTTGTATTTGTATTTGTATTTGTATTTGTATTTGTATTTGTATTTGTATTTGTATTTGTATTTGTATTTGTATTTGTATTTGTATTTGTATTTTTGTATTTGTATTTGTATTTGTATTTGTATTTGTATTTGTATTTGTATTTGTATTTGTATTTGTATTTGTATTTGTATTTGTATTTGTATTTGTATTTGTATTTGTATTTGTATTTGTATTTGTATTTGTATTTGTATTTGTATTTGTATTTGTATTGTTTGTATTTGTATTTGTATTTGTATTTGTATTTGTATTTGTATTTGTATTTGTATTTGTATTTGTATTTGTATTTGTATTTGTATTTGTATTTGTATTTGTATTTGTATTTGTATTTGTATTTGTATTTGTATTTGTATTTGTATTTGTATTTGTATTTGTATTTGTATTTGTATTTGTATTTGTATTTGTATTTGTATTTGTATTTGTATTTGTATTTGTATTTGTATTTGTATTTGTATTTGTATTTGTATTTGTATTTGTATTTGTATTTGTATTTGTATTTGTATTTGTATTTGTATTTGTATTTGTATTTGTATTTGTATTTGTATTTGTATTTGTATTTGTATTTGTATTTGTATTTGTATTTGTATTTGTATTTGTATTTGTATTTGTATTTGTATTTGTATTTGTATTTGTATTTGTATTTGTATTTGTATTTGTATTTGTATTTGTATTTGTATTTGTATTTGTATTTGTATTTGTATTTGTATTTGTATTTGTATTTGTATTTGTATTTGTATTTGTATTTGTATTTGTATTTGTATTTGTATTTGTATTTGTATTTGTATTTGTATTTGTATTTGTATTTGTATTTGTATTTGTATTTGTATTTGTATTTGTATTTGTATTTGTATTTGTATTTGTATTTGTATTTGTATTTGTATTTGTATTTGTATTTGTATTTGTATTTGTATTTGTATTTGTATTTGTATTGTATTTGTATTTGTATTTGTATTTGTATTTGTATTTGTATTTGTATTTGTATTTGTATTGTATTTGTATTTGTATTTGTATTTGTATTTGTATTTGTATTTGTATTTGTATTTGTATTTGTATTTGTATTTGTATTTGTATTTGTATTTGTATTTGTATTTGTATTTGTATTTGTATTTGTATTTGTATTTGTATTTGTATTTGTATTTGTATTTGTATTTGTATTTGTATTTGTATTTGTATTTGTATTTGTATTTGTATTTGTATTTGTATTTGTATTTGTATTTGTATTTGTATTTGTATTTGTATTTGTATTTGTATTTGTATTTGTATTTGTATTTGTATTTGTATTTGTATTTGTATTTGTATTTGTATTTGTATTTGTATTTGTATTTGTATTTTGTATTTGTATTTGTATTTGTATTTGTATTTGTATTTGTATTTGTATTTGTATTTGTATTTGTATTTGTATTTGTATTTGTATTTGTATTTGTATTTGTATTTGTATTTGTATTTGTATTTGTATTTGTATTTGTATTTGTATTTGTATTTGTATTTGTATTTGTATTTGTATTTGTATTTGTATTTGTATTTGTATTTGTATTTGTATTTGTATTTGTATTTGTATTTGTATTTGTATTTGTATTTGTATTTGTATTTGTATTTGTATTTGTATTTTGTATTTGTATTTGTATTTGTATTTGTATTTGTATTTGTATTTGTATTTGTATTTGTATTTGTATTTGTATTTGTATTTGTATTTGTATTTGTATTTGTATTTGTATTTGTATTTGTATTTGTATTTGTATTTGTATTTGTATTTGTATTTGTATTTGTATTTGTATTTGTATTTGTATTTGTATTTGTATTTGTATTTGTATTTGTATTTGTATTTGTATTTGTATTTGTATTTGTATTTGTATTTGTATTTGTATTTGTATTTGTATTTGTATTTGTATTTGTATTTGTATTTGTATTTGTATTTGTATTTGTATTTGTATTTGTATTTGTATTTGTATTTGTATTTGTATTTGTATTTGTATTTGTATTTGTATTTGTATTTGTATTTGTATTTGTATTTGTATTTGTATTTGTATTTGTATTTGTATTTGTATTTGTATTTGTATTTGTATTTGTATTTGTATTTTGTATTTGTATTTGTATTTGTATTTGTATTTGTATTTGTATTTGTATTTGTATTTGTATTTGTATTTGTATTTGTATTTGTATTTGTATTTGTATTTGTATTTGTATTTGTATTTGTATTTGTATTTGTATTTGTATTTGTATTTGTATTTGTATTTGTATTTGTATTTGTATTTGTATTTGTATTTGTATTTGTATTTGTATTTGTATTTGTATTTGTATTTGTATTTGTATTTGTATTTGTATTTGTATTTGTATTTGTATTTGTATTTGTATTTGTATTTGTATTTGTATTTGTATTTGTATTTGTATTTGTATTTGTATTTGTATTTGTATTTGTATTTGTATTTGTATTTGTATTTGTATTTGTATTTGTATTTGTATTTGTATTTGTATTTGTATTTGTATTTGTATTTGTATTTGTATTTGTATTTGTATTTGTATTTGTATTTGTATTTGTATTTGTATTTGTATTTGTATTTGTATTTGTATTTGTATTTGTATTTGTATTTGTATTTGTATTTGTATTTGTATTTGTATTTGTATTTGTATTTGTATTTGTATTTGTATTTGTATTTGTATTTGTATTTGTATTTGTATTTGTATTTGTATTTGTATTTGTATTTGTATTTGTATTTGTATTTGTATTTGTATTTGTATTTGTATTTGTATTTGTATTTGT